>JANZLQ010000029.1:17709792-17750947 GCA_026212715.1 Elanus axillaris
TGGGAGGGTGACGGAGCACTGGCCCAGAGAGGCTGTGGAGTCTCCGTCCTTGGAGACGCTCAAAAGCCGTCTGGACACGGTCCTGGACAACCGGCTCTGAGTGACCCTGCTTGAGCAGGGCTGGGGTTGGACCATCGATCTCCAGAGGCCCCTTCCCACCTCAGCCGTTCCGTGATCCTGTGAAATTTTGCCACTGTCATCCAAGTAGTAAAACTGTGTTTGCGAACAGCACTCATTCTAGAGCCTGCAAGGTGCTGAAATTCACCTGTTCGGCTTTGCAGTTTCCCCTCTGCAATGCTTGATTAATTGCCTTTTACCTATCTGGCATTGTTAGAGAAATGGGAGCAGACTTGTTCTTTCCTTAAAGTACCTGTAAAGGAAGAATAATTTAACCTGAAATTAAAGGAAGTAATATTACTGTGGACAACTTTACCAATATTAGAATTTCAAATAGTATCTGATTGGTTTATACCTATATAAAATCCTATATATTACTTGTAACAAATACATGTGAATTTGTAGGTTGATCATAGCAATACAAAGCATAAAAAAGGGTTTGGCGGTAGCAAATTTTTTGCTTAAATGTTTTTTCATTATATGAAATGAGAGTTGCAATGCTTATATGTGATCTGAGGCCATTTCTAGGTTTTGCAGGGGCAAACAGAACAGTTTTCCACTGTCTTCTGAAGGGGGAGAAATCCCCAAACATGATCTTGATATGCAAATTTCCAAAAGACTTGTTAGATACCAACCACTTGGAGTACAGCATGGAACTAAAAAAGAAAACTTAGTGGCTTCAACAGAACTTTCTAACTTCATGAAACTTCAAAGTTTAATTTTTTTGCTTGGCTTAAACACTAATGCGGGCAAGTAATACATGCAATACATGCCGGGAGATGAGCTATTAAAGGCTTTGACATACTAGCAAAGGCCTGCATCTTGCCATGCATGACAAACCGGTGTTCCCCACTCTAACACTATGTCTCTTTCCTCCTTTCCCCATTGCTGGTTCTCAGTGTGCCACAGATCCACCTGATGCATTTGGCTTCCTGGGCAGCGTGAGGCAGAGGAGTGCACAAGGCAGGGAGGCAGCTTTGAGGTGGGCCCTGCTACCTGCCTAGCCATGCCGCACTTGCTAGTGTTGGCTCACATCTCCAGATTTTCAGCTGGCCTTCGAGGTCAGAGAACATATGGTGCCTTTCAGCTGCCTGGTCAGACAGCAGCGCTGCATTTTCGCTGTGCGGGGACCAACAGCATGCTTGCCTCCAGGCTGCTTCATCAGTGCTAATTTAGCTACGGTTAGTACGCTTAAAGTGCTAGCTTACCCTTCAGCTACACAAACAATATGCATTACATTGCAGTCACCCATTCAGCCAAACAGTTTGCTTTGTGATGCACAAGAGACTTGCTGGCAGTAAGTTGCGCAGGCCTATATTACGCAGCAATTAAAAAAAATCTACTCCTGGGCACGGACTTCGATTGCAGCTGTTAATTGCCAGGTATCACAAAAGCCACAGACAGAAACTGCCACAGTACAGATACTGGCCATCCCTATATTTAGGCCTTCAAGTCGATTCCTTTGATTTATCTGATAAATCAAAACTTTACTCATTTGAGCCATAAACACTTTACATTTATTTTTTACTTTCAGGCTCATCAAAGCATGAACTACAGATAACAGAAAGGATGTTTCAGGTCAAAGGAAAGAAGCCTTTTTGTGTGCAGGTATGCTGCTGAAGTAAGCAAGACACAACTATACACAATATTCCAGTCTCTTCCTATAGCATTTTACTGTATACTGTTTTATAAGAAACTGTGACTACACCTGAACTTACCTAATCATTAGGTACCCTATTATGCTGATTTTGTAGCACACCTGTATATATATTTGGTGGTATGTTCAACCCATTTTCAGTCCCTAGGCAAAGTTTAATTGCTGTGTCGTTAAAAGAAGGTACTACCTAAGCCAAGGCAAGTGTGTATTTCAGTGGTTTCTTATTTCTATGAAAATTCTGAAAATTTAGAGAAGATTTCTGAAATTATTTACCTGAAGCTTTACATGTCATTGATAACTCAGAAGTAGTAGTAGGTGCCAGTTATTTTTAACATCACAAGACTTTTTTTTTTTTTCTAAATTAAGAATTGTTTGGGGACCTGTAGACTTGTTCCCCGGGGAATACTTATTACTACTGTTACTGTCCTGTAGTAAAAGAATACATTTTCTATTAGGCAGCAGTTGTGAATCTGTTTCGTCTGTAGGTGGCAGCAGTGGGTGCCTTTGGAAAACGAAGTGCGGGTTCTTCTATCATCATTTCCTGCACAAGGCCTTCGGTTTTAAAAGTCTGTTGTTTCTCTTATAATACAGAGGTTAATAGGCACGTAGTGAAAGTCTTGCTATTATACTCTCTAATGTAGTACAAGCAAATATGAATGTATAGCCTCGAGTTCTTTTGGTTCACTGACTGTTTTATGTTGTTAAGACAAAATTCTGAGGGGAAAAATATTCCGAAGCAGGGAATGTTAGACTACCAGTAAAAAAAAAAAAAAAAAAAAAAGAAAAGCTGAGTTTCAATAAACCTAAAGTCAGATTGCTGGTGATATACAGTGTGATCTTTGATGGAGGATTAATTTTCTACAACTATGAAATATATAAAATGCAGTTTGGTATTTCTGAAAACCCCACAAGGTCACTGTTTGCATTTTTAAGGCTCAGGAAACCTTTGAGTACTGGCACTTGGCTTTCCTCCCCATTTTCAGCATAACAGATCTAAGCACAAGGATGTAATTCTGTGAGAATTTGACAGAATCAGCTGCACAGTACACAGAAAATTTCTTCAGATACTTATCTTCATAGGCATTGGTACGTGAAAGTCTTCTTGGCAATATTTTTGATTGGTCGTTTTTTGTGTTATTTTAATACAATTCTAGCTGCTATGTATAAAACGTATCTTAAGTAAGATATGCACGTATGTCTTGGTACTTGCAGAATTTATCTTTCAGCTTCATTATGTTTTTATGCTTGTAACCCGGTACAGAGATAAGTAAAGAGACCTTAAACCAAAAAGAAGTGAAGCAGATTTTGCAAAGGGAACATAGGCCACAAGATTCCTACGTTAAGAGGCAGCATTGTGTAGGAAATGTAGAAAGCCAGATCAGCTGATTTGTAGGAGGTGGCTGGGGGGGATGATGAAGGGACTGGAGCATCTCTCCTTTGAGGAAAGACTGAGAGAGCCGGGACTGTTCAGCCTGCAGAAGAGAAGGCTCAGGGGGTCTCTTAAATATATATAAATACCTGCAGGGAGGGTGCAAAGAGGACAGAGCCAGGCTGTTTTCAGTGGTGCCCAGTGCCAGGACCGGAGGCAGTGGCACAAACTGAAACACAGGAGGTTCCCTCTGAACGTCAGGAAACAGTTTTTCCCTGTGAGGGTGACGGAGCACTGGCACAGGTTGCCCAGGGAGGCCTTGGAGCCTCCGTCCTTGGAGATGCTCAAAAGCCGTCTGGACACGGTCCTGGGCAGCCTGCTCTAGGTGGCCCTGCTTGAGCAGGGGGGGTGGGCCAGATGACCTCTAGTGGTCCCGTCCAACCTCAGCTGTTCTGTGACTGTGAGATTCTCCTAAAAATCTGTATGTTAATGCTGCTCAGAGCATAAATACTTCATGTGAGTTCAACTTTTGGGTTCACTGGATGGGTGACCAGGGGTTCTGGTGTAGGAGGGTACCAAGTAGCAGTGGTGGTAGAAAACTGCTGACAGCTTGGACAAGTATATTGGAGAAATTCATGAAGAAGCAAGGGAATCTCTTACACTGAGGTGAAGTCATTGGCCAATACACTTTTTCAAGCCATGTGCATTTTCTTCTGTAACTTCCATTAATATCAATGGCAAAACCATTCATTGACTGCAAAGCTTAAGTATCAAAAGTAAAGACACACAATGAATCTTCAGAAATCCCGAAGTTTTTCGGGTTGGCATTTCATCCTGATTATTTCTATGCTAGTCCTAGTGAGGACCTTTGTTTCTGATGCCTGGAATGAGTCGACTCTTCCAAAGAAAAAATATCCAATGTCCTGTTAACACTAATCAACGCAGAGAAAAAAGGTTCTTCCTACCCCATTTGGAAGCAAATAACAAGATGTGTACTGAATACCATAGGAATTCTGTCACATTTTAGAGACGTGCTTTCTTTGATGGCAAGTCTAACTAGAAAACAAATAAATCATCCAGCCAGTAATTTAGCATGTGAGCTGCTTGATTTACACTCCAGGAATCAGATACACAAACCTTGACTCTCTCTCTGTGCTGTGGAGTTTTTGTTATCTTTTAATAATAATAAAGGTCACAGCAATGAGTTTGTGACTTGGCTGATTTAAGATGCCTTCCTTTAAAGCTGTAGGAGCGTAGTCACTATTTGGGCAAATATCATGCAAAGCCTATTACAAACTTAGAAAAGCTGAGGTGGAGCTATAAGACTTTATATAGGAAATTCAATATATATTGTATTTATTGTTCTGCTGCTAAATTATGTATATTTTTATAATTCAGGGAGAACATATCTTGGATGACCAGAATTTTTCATAAGTAAAGAAATGATATTAATCATTGACTAAGATCAATAGAGATTTTTTTATGATTTGAAAGACATCTGTTTTGTACTGGAGGGCAGTTGCTTTTCAGATCTGGCCCAGATCCATGGAAAGGAACAGTCTTGTTAAAAGCTTCTAAATGTAGGTAGTCTAGTCCACAGTCAGTTTGCCACAGTCTTGTCTTGTCTGCAGCTACTCTTGCAATCTCATCCATTGAGATCCCAGTGAAGTGAAGGTTGTGAAGAACCAGTGGTCCAGTCCATTCCAGTGGATTTTATGCAAGTAGAACAACCAAGTCAGGGGAATAGGATGGGCATGATGAATCACTTTTGTTTTTCTCAGCAAAGATTATGTAGGTTTATGCTGGTATCAGACGTTTAATTTGCTGCAAAAGCACACGGTAGCTTAGTCCAACGTTGAAAGAAATACTGTCCACAAAAGCTATATTCTAACGGAGTGCTTGTATTCATCTGATCATTTATAGGACAGAACAGGTGTCATCGTAATTCCTGACCTGCTGCTTCTCTGAAGTCACCGGGATTTTATTGTGGAGTAATACACAACTACATTTTAAAGTAGTGCATTCATGATGCTCACAGCTATTATGAAGAGCTTGTTGGCATACATGCAGTAGGCCTGTTAACTCTGAGTCATCACCGAGATGATTCTGCACAGGTAGTAAGGCCTCTGCTGCATGTATTCAGAAGGCCGTTATGGATAATGCTTTGCCCCACTGATGTCCTCAGGTGTTTTCCCAATGTGTTGTCTTGCACGAATGAACCATGTGCAATTGAACCAGGAATTCTACAGTGCTGCTTTGGATTCAGACACTGTATTTTAGCTTTGGAAAATTAACTTGATCTGTTGATTCTGTTCTTCAAGTGATGACATGAAAATAGTGGTATTTCAAGCACTGCAAGAACTACTTAGCATTAGGATGTTTCTAACCTGTAGGGGGGAAGCAGGAAGGAGCACAAGAAAAGGCAAGCACTGATACTATGTTTGCTATGAGGACACTGATAGGTTTGTATCTACTGTCCTAAGAGCTAGAAAAGCTATAGACTGCTCTGGCTGAGGGTATGCGTCATCCTGCGCAGCAGTTGTAGAGGCTGAATCACAACACCTGCTCCTTGTACCCCACAGCTCTTTTGAACATGCAGAAAAATTGTATGTTGAGTGCCAATAGCTCAGCTGGAGCAGACTCTTGCAAACACCTGTAGTTTTACCAGAGGAAAACAATTTTAATCACTTGTCCCTGGACACGTGCAGTCTTTTCATGTGTCATTGCACAGAAAAGCTTTTTGTGTATACTTTAAAGTGCATTGTGCTACGGTTTTCAACTATAGCCAAAAAGATTGTTCTTTTCTTCATAAAACTTTGAGATATATAAATGTGTATGCAAATAAATAAATTAATATGTACGTATAAATACAAACGCACACATATAAACAGACACATATACACGTATCTCTTTCCATAAATATCTATTGGCTTTTGCTCAACAGGTCTAACAAACTGTAAGTTTGAACATGCATACAGGAATATATAAATGTACAGAGGGAAAGTGTTGTGTTTTTTTTTCTTTTATGGAGTAAAGTGTGAAATTAATTTACTGAAATGAATTTTATAATATATTAAACTTAGTATTAAATATAGACAGGGACTTCCAAACTGAATTTTTAGAATCGAATTTTTATAGTATATTCGTAAGAATGGCAGGTCTTGACCGGTAGCAAATCATTAACTGTGTCACATGGTTTCAAAATGATTTTAGTTTCAGTTTGTGTTTTATCCATAAGACCTTTAACTTTTCTTGGATTGCAAGTCTTGTAAAGGTATGGATGGGAAATCTGCAAATATGCAAATCTACAATTTTTTTAAAGTGAAAGATCTCTGTCCATGGCCAGTATTAAGGTAAGTCTGCATTTTGTAATAGCATTTTAAAGGTATTGTGAGAACTGAAGGCCTTGCTAACCCCTTTTTATTGTTTCTGCTTTATCACAAAATGATTCTGTAAAAGTATGTTAGTTTTTAGAGCACACATATTTATGTTGGCTGACAGACACTTTACTCTTCTCGCTCCTGTCATGTTAGATCTTGTATTTTTAAGACCAGGGACAATATAATTCTGAGTGATACAAGACACTCTCTCCTGTGGCACTTAATTGTACCCCACCTAGTACCTGAGTCCATGGTGCTATTTGGAGTGCTATCATGCATAAAATATAGAGGATATTAAGGACTGAGATCTTCAGTGGAGTTGCCATGTGCACCTGAGAGCAGGCATTAGTGCTTGGGCTTGGAATTAAGACATCGGACATTTGGGAATACAGATTGGCGAGTCTCTGATAGATTTATTTTTTTTTTTAGGTTACCATGAGCAAAATGTAAACCCTGTGTCTTACCAGCCATTCAGAGGCTCTTACAAGACTAGATTCCTTATTCAAGATAATTATGAGACTGTGAGCAAGCTGACATGCTCAATAATGTGTGCCTCCTCATTTATCTCAGCTTACCTGATGGTTTCATATATCACCAAGATGTCCAGACAGGTCTGCACACTGCTGACATGGCAGCAGTTAGACAGCATGTGTGTCTGAAGTAGAGATCACCTGGCTCACAGCTACGCTTCATGCTGGTTTTTCAGAGGAGTGTGGACATAGCCTGTAAATCTTCCTTTCTTATTAGGGATAGTATGATAATGAGATAATTTCTCTTTGTGAAGTGCTCAGATACAAAAGGATAGGGAGGTTGTAAAGAGGGAGGAATCCAGTTACCCTATTTATTCATTTCAGGTACAAAATTAGAGGCTACTCCTTGCCACTCAATGTCTAGTACAGTATTACTCATTAAATGTGAACCTTGGTATACTACCTACTTCAGCCATAAATTGCCTATCCAAAGAACTTTCTGTTTGGATCCAGTTAATGACTTACCTTTTACTTTTGTGTTTCCTACAACAGTCAAATAGTGAACTTTTTCAGGTTTGGGTTTTTTTTTTTTGTTTTGAATCTGTTCTAGAAACCATGCATAAAGTTCTTGTCACAAAAAAAATACAGCTTGACAAAGGTGGTACATGTCAAGTTGCAGAATGACACGATGTTCTTAGAGTAACTACAGCTTCCTCTGGATTTTTTTTGAATGAATGCTAGTCATAAACTCTTGTTTGTTCATACACAAGTTTTCATATATGACACATTTGTAAACACAAAGCTCAGCTTATGCCGGACTTTGTACCAAAGTCCATTTCCCTGAATCTGGCTATGAATTGCATATAAATTGCATTAGTGATTTGAAAGAGATTAGTGGTATTTTATTGGAGAGGAGAGGAAAGAACATGAAAGGATTCCAGCTATCCCAGCTGTAAGATCGCCTGATCTTTCTGACCTCTTCTGGGCCAGGACATGAAACCTAAGTAGGAGATAGAACAAGAGGCTAGAAATAGCTAAGGCCTAGATCCAAAAAAAATAATGTTTAGACACCCAGAATCTTTTTAGGCTGTTATGTTCCCACTTGTCTTCATTAGGAAATGAAGAGCTTAAGTTGTCTTTTTTTGGATTTGTACCTGGGTCACAGCATAGACTAGCCCAGTCAACACAAGCAAAGAATAGTCATTACCTTTCAAGAGCTTTGTTCATGGGATATTAACCAATTGTGTCATTTCATTCCCCTGTGTCAGCGTGCCAAAATTCACAAAAATCCAAAGGAGACCTGCCTCCGCATGCCCTTCCCCTGCCCCGAGTTCCCTGGCGCAGCTGTTCCCCATGTATTGTCTGTTGCTGTTTGGTGGTGGCACCAGCCCAAACCCGGTGCTTTGGCATGTTCTGCATCCAGTCCTCTGGGATTGCTGCCAGCAGCTTTTTCCTAACATATGCAAATGAAATAAGGGACTTTCATTTTAATATTTATAGCATTGCAGAGGTGGAAATGAATGAGAAAAGAACATACTGCCTTACAGCTTTTCTGTTTCACCTGGCAAATACCACAGACCTACAGAGGAAAGATGTGTAAGGACTACTCAAAGAGGTCACA
Source organism: Elanus axillaris (assembly GCA_026212715.1). Classification (NCBI taxonomy): domain Eukaryota; kingdom Metazoa; phylum Chordata; class Aves; order Accipitriformes; family Accipitridae; genus Elanus; species Elanus axillaris. Next base: position 17,718,407 of record JANZLQ010000029.1, read on the forward strand.
AGAATCCTTGCAATGTAAATGTAGTTCAGACTGTGAATTAATTCTATTTGTAGCAGACAATGTGGTTAGGTCATCTGTGTGTAGCTACTGTTCACACAGCTTATGAGACATTTCCCAAAGAGGTATAGACTGGTTCAGGTTTGGCTCCTTACGAGTCTCTTAACAGGAGAGCTGCAATCCTATTCAGCACTTCTTGCTGCATATGGAAAAACAAGCAGAAGTGATAAAACCACTAGACGTATGCACACAAATGCAGTAACACAGTTGGAAATGACATAATGATGTGTACTCTTGATACAATGGTGTGATGACATAATGATGTGTACTCTTGATACAATGGTGTGCTTCAAGGCCTGAGTTTTCTCAGTGTTTTATGCTGTGCGCAGTAAGGGAGAAGAGCTCAGAAGTTAAGGAAGTTCTGGGAAGGAATAAATCTTTTTTTCCTTGAAGTGGTTTTAAAAACTAGTAGAGGTAAGCTTGTTTCTTGCAACTAGTAAGAATTATCTCAACAGCTGCTTGGTAAGTGGAGAGTCACTGTTATTGGGAGAGGGTGTGACCTCAGCAGGTTCAGAGGTTCAGCTTCTCTTGGGCTCATTGTTCACAGATATCTCAGTACATTCTGCATTTTGTACTCTGTTGTTTAAATCGTCATGTGAACTGTTGTATATACTTCAAAAGAAAATATTGTTACTGGTGATCTTCCTTTTTTCTCTTCTTTTTAGGAACCAGTAATGAAGAATGACTCCATCAATTAAAAAGACAATTTACGTTTATCTTTTCCAGAACAGACATGTATCAGTGTAGGATCAGTGTAGTTAATTTAATATTTCAATCAAGAATCCAGAAAAATGCAAGTCCCTTTGCTGTAATAACAATGCATAACCCAACTTTCCTTTGTATAAAGCACTATGAGCAGGTGGTATCATCAGGAAAAAGACTCCATTGTAGGAAAGCATTTAGATTAATTCTGACTTGCCTTTACATGAAGTGAGGAGAGAATAACAACAGTGACAGTCTAATACATGATGAAATTTACTAAGCAGAATTTTATTTTTTTAGTTGGTGGAATTATAATTTATGTAGTTGATATTGGAGTGGACTTCTGGGTAGCTAGTAAATATTTCTGTCAAGGACAATATTGGTGGGGTATATTGCTACTGTGTTTTAGAGGTCTTTCATCATTAATAACTCAGGTATTCAGTTATGAGTGGTTTAAAAATGACTGGGAAGGTACTGATACTGGGAAGCTGAAATGGATTTTTCTAGTTCATCTATTTCAGTGTGGAATTTTTATAAGGTAAGCATATTTTAACAATTATTTTAAAATGAGAAATAATATTGCCTTAAGACAGTTCATTAAGAAATGCTTAATGTAGCTTCAGAGACAAAACCAATTCTGGCCTTAGCAATTACTGCTCCATGTAAGCAAACAGATTTTTGCCTGCTTATTCCAGGGGTAAATTGTGTCAGGTTTTGATGGAAATGTAGATCTTCTTTCATTTTGCCGGTAAGTAATAATTTTTATCATTCACAGCCTAACTCTCTTTGATTCATCAGCCTTTTTATAGGGCATATTTAATAAAAATGCTTGCTTTACAGAGTAATACTGTTGTAACTGATAAATGTAAGTTTTTAAAGTGACGTTAATAAGGGAATTCATTTGATTACACTAAGCAGGTGAGACAGCTAAAGTAAGAGGTAATTTTTGAACCTGAGAGTCTAACCATATGTAGAAAACCCACCAAGATTCAGGAGAGACACGAATAGTTGAATAGTTAGTAAGGACACTTGCAGCAGTACTTCCTGCTGAATTAATGGTGACAGGAATCTTTGTTTGCTGAAAGGCACATGTCCAGGAATAGTTTAAGATACCATATGCTTAACATTCTGTGGTGGCTTTGCTATAAAATTTTCATTATTATAGACTTTTATGCCAAGATTTACCTCCATTTTAAAACTGAGGTGAAAGATGTTTGTGAAAAGTCCTGAATTTTAATTATTTTGGGTATGCAACATGCGAGAAACATGAGTGAACATAGACTTATCAGAGACACTTAATAAAATACTTATTTGAAATCCTCCTTTAACTTCCTATACTAATCTATGGACAGCAATGAAAAATATATTTATGGCAATGAAAAAATTCCCCTCACATGCATGTTTTATTCAGTTGATGTTATCATGGATTAAGGAAAATGATGGTGCTTTTACGTGTCACAATTAACTTTTGCCTCTCTATATTCTTTTCCCTTCTGTCCGTCAGCTTTACTTTCCTTCTCCTCCTCTTACAGTCCTCCTGAAGTTTTAGAATTCACAAAGGAGTATTTACTGACAGGTTCAACTTTTCTGGTGTCAGGTATTAGAAAAACTTAGAAATGCTATATTTTGAAGAAAAAGAAAATCCTTCAATTTTTTCTGGATGGCTTCTTATTCACTAACCGTGGACATGGGTTGGTTCATGTGAGATATACCAAGACCTGGCCACAGGGACTCTTGCCAGGTTCTGCCTTTTAGAGGGGATGTCTCACAGCTCAGTGTGGCACTCTCCTTTTTGTCTGTCCCCAAGGCTTTTCATCTGCAGGTATGTCTGGGAGTGCCATTCTTGTGCTTGTGACTTACAGACCTGCCCCTCTGAGTTTGTTTCTTCCAAAGGAAATTAAAGCCATGGCCTCTCTTTCTGATAATTGATGATAAATGTTAAGCCAGTAACCACGGTGTACAATGGCAGAAGCTGCTTTTTCAATGTCTGTCAGAAAACCAGCCTTCTTCCCCTTTCTCTTCCGTGGCCTAATTCTCTGTAATCTGTTCAGGACTGTAATTCTGGTTTCACCTTTGGCTTGGTTTTACACTCCTAGGTTGCCCCTAAAATTTCCTGCTGATTACTGTCACCTTTCAACACAGACTTTCAGAATTCAGATCCGAACTCTGATAGTCTACAACTCTAGATACTATAATCTTGACTCAGCACTTGTATCTATAAAAAATGCTGCTTTTACAGGCAAATCTTCATGGATTACCTTAACTCTAAAGTAATCCATTAAACTCTTGGATTTACCTGAACTCATACCCTTTTCAGTGAATACCTCTTACCATGAGTTTCTCTAATTTTTTAAGCTTCCTTCCCAGAATTAGTCCCATCTTCTCCAAGCGGCTTATTATCTAGTAAACATAATTTTGCCCTTTGCACTGACAGTGTTGGCAACTTGGTCACCTGTTCTCTGTTGCACAAATAATACTTTCTTCTGTGCTGCCACTTATGCTTGGAAGAAGTTTCCAAGTTAGTATCTATAAATTACAAAGTTCTTTCAGCCACTCCTCAAAATTAAGCAGTGTGATAATGCATACTGTAAAGTATAAACTGATAACAGCAAGCTGACATCTGTGCTTGTACCTTTGTGATTAACTATTATATACTTCCTATTATATGTGTGTTCTTAGGTGTATCCATGTACAACTCCCTCCCGTCCTCCTTCTTAGTCATCTGATTTATCCAGTTGATTTAGACAATGAGTCTCTCGGGCTTATCTCTATAGTCAATGGACAAAGATGGATTTTGTCAGGAGTCAGGTCATACTTGTTAAGGTGAGCTTCTCCAGAAGGTCATCTGGGGCAGGAACCTATATTCTCCATTCACTACAGAGGAAAAATAGGGGCCTAGCCAGTAAATATGACTCGAAATGTGCCTGAAATTATAAGCTGTGAATACATCTTACTGAAATTTCTTCCTTCATTTCTTCCTTTCTTTCTTCCCTTCTTCCCTCTCTCATATGTCTTTTATACCTCTTGCTCCATCTTAGAAACAGCGAACTTCATTATGTTATGTTTGTACAGTGCACAGCACAATGGGAATCAGTCTGGTTATATCATCACACCGCCAATGCTAAGTAATAAATATGGAAATAGTATGTGTGTATACACTTATGTACATATAAATTAAAAATAGATAAAAAATGAAATTATAATTATTTCATATCTAATAAGGCTTTACTTTATTTTATTGGAAAGAATGTAGACCTGTAATTATATTTCATATGAAATGTTATTCTCTGCAAGGAGGAAAATTAAGTTGGTAAAGTATGTATTAGCTATGCTGACTAAAATAATTTTCAGGCTGACCCATATAAATGAGTCACACAGATGTTGGTAGAATTGAGAACAGACTGCCACACAACAGTCAATATTAAGACAATAACACAGTCAGTGACTGTGGAAAAACGAGACATTTCCCTGGGGCACCATATGAATTCTGGAGTCCACTGACGTGTAGCAGTCTGCAGCATCAGTCAAGGACACCTGAGGAAGACTAGATTTTAGCAATTAATAACCTTCACTGTGAGGATAGAAGGCCATACAGGCAGCAGCCATTGTGATACTGGTAGCTGCTGTTTTGTCTCTTGATGCTTAAAAGTAGGCTCAAGATGCACTGCATCTTTGAACAGAAGCAGATGGAAAAGATCTATTTGCAAAGATGAATTCTAAATCCACAAGACATCAGAGTAAATGTGAGTGCTTTGCTAAACCTGGGTTTATTTCATTACATGTTTTTAAAAGGCAATGAGAAAAATTCAGTCCAGGTGGGAATGGGAGTGTAAGCTCAAAATACTCTTAAAGGATAAAAGAGTTGTTACAGTGAACTACAGTAAGTGACATAGGCATGTGGAGCTCAGGGAATACCACCTCACTTAATACATAGTCAAAGAGCAATGGAAGTATTTGGACTTCTCTAGAAAAACCCAAAGTATTTTGTACAGTATTCAAAGTCAGAAGTGGACTAACAGAAATCTCTACAACTAGTGAAAAATACTATAGCATACCATCTTATAAAAATATCAACCTAGTATACCATACTCAGAAGGAATATGCTTCAGAAAACTGACAAGTGATTTCAGGTGCACATCCAGCTGAAATATTCCTTTTACAAAATGTCTGGTTCTTGCCTTGTGTGTCATCTGCCTTTCCAGCTGTGAGCTCTGCAGCCTGAAAGTTGCGCAGCTGGTTTCCACTTCTTGCTGCTTGGACAAACACAGGATCTGGTGAAGGAGTCCATGGACAACTAACAGATTGGTCTACCCAATTAATTTTTCTTGAAAACACTGCAAACTCTCCAGGTGTTTACATCTTGGATGCAAGAACCAAATATTTTGTTTATATATATAAAATACTAATTGTTTTATAAACTTAAAAAGCTACAGATGCCTTGCCAAACAGTTCAGTTCTTTGCTTATGAGTGATTATTCAGAGAACAGTAAGATAAATACACGGAAACATGAAAGTAGAGAACAGTTTCCTTTAGGAGCAAATAATGGATCTAGAGCCAGCTCACAGAATCAATGTATGGCCTGAATGGCAGGGCTGCAGGCTATGAATCTCTGCAAGGAGAGGAGCCAAGGATCTTCCCCTTCAGCAGTTACATAGCTGCTCCACACCTACTACTGATGCTTCCAGGTTGCATTCCTCACTTGTATGGTCCGCATGCTTTAACACACCAGGGAGTAAGCCATGATTCCTCTAGCATGCACTTAACCCAGGGCCTGCAAATCCCATCTGTCTCGCTTGTAGCTATGGAAGAGCCCCTGACACTGTCTGCCCTGTGGTCAAAGGATTTGGTCTTTAGAGGTGGTGAAGGTGTTAAACTTTTAACACCCGGAGGAGTCAAGAATTCTTCCTAGCTCCCTCTGTAAGCAGAGGGGGACTGTGCTCCAGTGTTATATTGGGATAAGATGATCCTGTGAGACCTGGGTGTCTAATGACCTGCTGCCCCCCATTTTCTACATAAGGAAATGCAACTTCATGGGTTTCACGGGGTCCATAGTGCGTAGGATCCTGTGGCCGGTCAGGGAATTGGGAACACGTGGCACTTTAGCATGAATCTTGAAATCATCTCAGACGCAGCCTTGGGGAATGGAAGTAGGAGGCAAGCTAAGGCATAGGACCTTGCCTTTCTCAGCCTGCACGCTAGCAGCCTTGTACAGCTGTGTAAGATAACTAAGTGATGGTCTGTGGTGTTCTGCTTGATTTCTCAAGAAAATAGATCTGAATGAATGGTGTAATCTTCATAATCCAGATGACTAAATTCTTCTGTTGAGGGGGAAGGCCTTTAGCAATGTTTATAATGCTAGCAAAATTGGCAGAATAACAGTGAGTTTTCTTGGAAAAGGCCTGCTTTTGCTGTCCTTGCCTGCTAATTATAGTAAAAATGGGTTCACTGGAGGAGAATATTGGAAGCTCAAGACATCTGGGAACTGAATAGGCAGAAATAGGCTTGAAAGTGAGGTCTGAAGGCTGTTATGCTCAAAATCCTATTTATGAGCAAACACACAGGATTTATATACCTATAAAGCCAAGAACTTAGTAAGTGGAATTCTAACAGTTGATTCCAAGAATCATCATTAGTCTAGATTTATATATTACAGGAAAAGAAAGAATACTTCTATGCATAAAAGTTTCAGTAATAATAATATGGTTACAATTGTTAGACACGTATTTCTTAGTTGCTATCCCTTTTCCTTTTGTTCTGCCCACCTCTCCTCCACTCCTCTGGGTCTTGAGGTCAGCAGTCCCATTCTGGTGCACGGGGGGGTTACGGCTGTTGCCAGTGTCAGTGCGGTGGAAGGTGGCAAAGCCGAGCTACAGGAGGGTGCGGATCACACCTGAACCAGATGTTAAGCGGCACATGGCAATAACGGGATAAGACTGTGAGCCTATAACAGCACAGCAATGTATATACATTTTAGAGGTTGTTAGTATGTTTTGGAGGGCTTTAAGGACTTTGTTTAGCTGTCTAAAACTAGTCCTTTATGATAAAGCAGAACTCATAGCTCACTTATTTAACGTTTTTGCTTGCTTGGTCTATTCTGTGATTGGAGGAAGAAAAAGATTTGGAAAACCCCAGAGCCAGTTTCAGGCAGGAAAAGCAGACATAGTAACAACTAGCCTGAAAAACAGGGAGGAGAAAGAACCTGCCCAGAGGTGAGAAACAGGACACAATGATAGAGGAGACAACCCCAGACCTGAATATTACTGTTGGATCAAACTATGGTGCGAGGGGCAGGAATTTCGACTGTAAGGGTGTACTTGCCCAGGGATTAAGTGTTTGGGATCCCTCTCTGGAGGCACTCGTAAGTCTGTGCGTGTGAATGCTCGGGCAGCGGCTTCTCCCTTAACATCTGGAGTCTTGTTGGGAGGAACATGACTGATGTTCATGTCGATGATTTCTTCTTCACCCTTAGGTTCCACCTGGGGTCTTTTTTGTAGGCTTGCTAACACGTTTTGCTTCTTAATTTCTCTGCAGCTTCATGTTACATCCAAACTCAGTATCTGTGCTGCCTTTTACACATATTAGATCCTGTTTCTTTTTACTCTGTTACCCCTAAAACTGGTTTCACCCAGCTCCAGGTCTGTATTTCTATAACTGACCATTGGTGATTTGGTTATAGCTGTGGAGTAGGCAGTGTCAAACCATCACCTAACATCCTATGCATCCTCTTCCACACTGCATCTGGTGTCTCCACATCTCAGGACCTCTGCTATCATACCAGGACTATACTTCCCTATTCTAGGTCATCATGTCTGTCAGAAATACCTCATTCAATGTAGAATATCTGCTTGTTACTGTTACCTATATAAAACTATGGCTGTACCACACAAAAATGAACCAAAGCAAGCCAAATTACCCACCTTGTCAGCCGATTTTGCTGCAGAAAATCCAAGCTAAACCAAGTAAAGTCACAGGCAGGTCATGAAAAATGAGAGCAAGCCTGACAAGCCTCTGTCCTGAGGCCTTTCAAAGCTTATGCCGCATTACTAGCAATGACAGTGCTTATTATGATGCTGCAGAGTTAGAAGGTTTAGTCTACAATCTGCATGGCTTCCAAGAACTACTGCAATGAGTCAGATCATTCACCAAGGCTCTGTGTGTGTGAGTTCATTAGGGACAGTGGAAATAACTGTAATTTCCAGCAGCTGGAGCTTTGGTCCTACATCAGGTTGTAGCCATCGTCCTGTTTTCCTAAACACAGCTATAAAGTTTAGCAGGTACAACAGCTGGTTCCTCCCTTAATTATCAAAATAGTTTGTTTGATTAAAACTTAAGCATTCTCTCCCCTCTGAGGTGCTATCTTCACCTCCAGGCCTGAAGCAAAACTCTTGAAAATGGGAATGAGAGCTAGGTTTTATTTATCTCTCAGCAAAGTGTTAGAGATATTCCTGACCAGAAAAGGTTCTTTATCGCACAGAATGTATACCAGTCATGACTAACTAATTCCGTGTATCTTTGCATTCACTGCTCTTTAGAAAGTGTTCATTTAGGCTTAATTGAAAATAAACCAGAACTGTTCTGAAGTCATCCAGGTGCACTCATTTGCCAAGGCAAATGGCTTCTTCATGTAAAACCACTCAGTTTATTAACAGAATATGTCATCCCAGGCATCCATGTGTCTTGAAAATAATTTTCTGAAATTAAAGTCTTCCTGAGTATTTAGGAAACAACACTGTAGTGATTTTTTTTTTAAAGTCTGTTGTATTTTTGCAATTCACCAGGTATCTTTGGGGCTTATGGATCTATATTATATGTACATAGATGTGGATATTCCCAGCTGGATATTCACTAATACCCTTAAAAGCATACAAAGAAAGTGAATGAGCATCTCAAAGAGAGACTGAGAAGAGATGCTAAGGGAATTTTCAGAAATGTGGTACTTTTAAAGAATTAAGAACCTAACAAAATAAAGCTTGTAATCTTTATTCAGGCAAGGCTCATTGTGTTCTAGTAGTTTTTACATTGCATCGGTATCGCTGGACTTAAATGATTATCTGATATCACTGATACCAGGCAGATACTGGACAAAATTTTATCTTCGTAGAAGGTGCCTGGATTACATTCAAAGATAAAATGTGAATGGAGAATGAAATGGGAAAAATCATTGTTAGGCTATATCATTTTATTGAGTTGCACTTCCAAAAACCACTGTCCAATCAACTCTCCTTTTTTTTATAGGTATTGGTTTGCTCTGAAGTATGGCTGCCAAGCTGCATTTAAACAAGAAAGCAGCAGAGATGCATCAGAAACAGACCTTCCCAACTTCATTCAAACCCAAACCATTGACGTAGTGACTGATATTAACATGCTCAGGGTATTCAAGACTTTTCTTGAGACCACACCACAGCTTTTTGTCCAGATTTACATCCTCATGGAACAAGAGAAAAAAAATTTCTGTCAATGTGAGTATGTCTTTCTCCTTAATTTGCAAGTTGAGTATCCTACCTAAAAAGATAACTTAGGTGACTGGATAGCATTTTAAACATACCTTGGAAAACATACAGTCCACTGTATAATTACTCTGCATTTAGTTAGAACATCTGTCTAGTAGATGGTCCATTCTGCTAAATCCATGAGAAGGAAGATTTCACTCTAACAAGTCATAATATCCAATAGAAACATAATGATACATCACTTGAAAATGAGGTATTGAATACAATTAGTATATAATTTGCAGAGCAGTTTGTTTCGCGTGCTTTTGCTTACAGTTTCTTTTAAAACTGCTAACTGGGTATCTTGAGATAAGTAATGTATTTAGAGCAGCCCTGTGAACTGTCACTACCATCACCCACGTTACAGATGAGGGACAGAGTCAGAAAAAAAAAACTTAAGCATGTGTCAGCATTGTGGAATGCAGTGTGATGAAGAGATACTGACTGGTTTGACTCTCAGAAGCAAGACAGAAGCTCTACCATTTCCAGCTCTAAAACTAGCAGGATTATTGGCAAGACATTGACTTACTCAAGGTTGGAATTTATCTAAACAAGACCTGCACTGCTGTCTAGTGTTCCTTCATAATCCACGGAGTTAATAGGTACTCAGACAAAATGGCCAGATGAATCTCATCTTAAATATCCCCATGTGAAGAGTCAAGTCTTAGTTACAGATTTTGACATTATAGACACCCCACAGTCAATATCAGTTGCTGACGCTTAAGTTTTTATGGGCTATTTGCAATACTTGGTGAATTTCTAAGTCATCTGTTTATGGAGATGGCAAATATGACACACAACTTAGGCAAGACCATTAATGGCCAGAGGCCAGGCAGGAGGATAACATAGGCAAACCATACAGCATTAGATGCCTAGATTTAGGTAACTAAACTGAGCCTTAAAATTAACGTGGCTTGTTCAGGAGCACAGAGTAAATATAAAGCTGGTATAAAGAAAGTGTTAAGAAAGCATGAACTTGTCCAGAAGTTCATTCAGAAATTATGATGTAAAATAAGTATCATTTTCTTCAGTTGTAACATTTTTCTTTGTGTTTTTTTTTTTTTAGATGCTGCCATTATTTTGTGTTTTTGTGGTATCTCCTTTTCAGTGGTTGATTATCAGATATCATTACGAAAATCTCTGCCTGATAAAGATGAATTTCGTGTGCTTCCCAAGTTAGTCTATCTCCTCTATAAACTGCTTACCATCACTTCTTGGATACTCAGTATTTCACTGATCACTCTACTAAGTGTTAGAAGTTCTGTAATTCTGCTGGTATTTCTTTGGATCTGTGGCTTCACCTGGACTTTGAAACAAGATACGAAATTTTGCAAATCTAGGAAGATGGAATATCTGTACAGAACTGTTGTTGGAATCATTCTAATTTTTACCTTTTTTAACATAAAGGGGAGAAAAACAAAAGTTTGCATTTCTATTTATTATGCTACTCACACTGTTGTAACTCTAGGTATTTTGTTTGTATATATGTTCTGGAAACCTTCAATTATCAAGGAAATACATTTTACAATTGTGAGCATCCTAACTATTCTTAGTCTGGTGTTAGGTATTATTTTTCTTGTTGTTTATTATAGGCATTTTCATCCCACTGCTTATTGCAGACCACAGGCATGTTCAGATGAAGTTGATGGAGAGGCAGGACAAAAAGATAGAATGAAAATTGGTAGATTTCAAAACTTCATAATGCAATGAACAGTATAGGGTTGTTTTGGTTTTTTTTTTGTGTGTGGACTTCAAAGCAAATACTTGCTGGGGAGTCTGTTTCTCTGTCCTTGTTTGTCGTGTATCATCACTGAGTAGTACATAAGGGACCAGAGCTACTGGCTCTGAATAACTATTGTCTTCTGTGATGCTGTACAAAGCCCTTATAGTGTAAATATGTCTCTATGTGCTGGTAAAAGTTACTTTTGAAAAAGAAGCAATTTAATCGATGCATCCAACACATTCCACTGTCAGCTTTCAGCTATGCAAATAAAACATAGGAAAAGCTAAAAGTTAATCGAATGAAAGCTAGCATTAAACCATGTTCTATTCATTTATGTTGATTCTGTTAAAAACAAGGCTTGTTTTTTCTTTTCTTGCTGGAAGGAAAGAGGAGTGCATTTGAAGTAATTGAGGGCAGCGATCAGTATCAGCTTCTCCCCATTAGTGTAAAAGCTGCAGTTCTTCAGATAAGCATAGTTACAAACCATACTGCCTTCTCCTTAAATATCCCCTGAAGAATAGCTTTGATTTATGGCTCAATCACTGTCTTGCCACAAGGAAATTTGGGGAGATATATTCAGGCATTTTCTCTTCTAGGTGTTTTAATGACTCCTTTATTGTTTTTGTTCTGCTAAACTTTCACACAACCTTCTGTACTTAGGGGTGATGCCAGTTTGTTGTTTGGGATTATAATAGCAGCCTGAGTGATTTATGGATGGCAACGGGAGTCTTGCATATAAAGGAAGAATTATCTTCCTTGAAGCTTTCCTCTCATTTGAGCTATAAGATGTAATACTTTAAAAGCTGGTTTCCACTGAAATAGGAGGCTATGCAAGGTATGCAACTTCTTTTGTCTTTGTCACGGGAGAAAAGAGAAGCAACTCTTCCGATGCATTGCACTCACGGGCTGGGAAATCATGGAATAACCAGCTTGTCCCTCAAGATTTTTTTGGCAGAAGGCAGAACGAAATTAGACATTTCAGCCCTGTGTTCAAATGCTAAATCAACCACAAAGGAAATAAGGTTGATAGGCACAGCTTCTTCAGAAATAAAATCTAAGGGGAAGTCTTTCAGAGCTGCTGTGGTTTAAATCTGAATTATGAAAAGTGGGCTCTTTCTCTCACCTCCTTCCCCCTTCCAAGAATTCACGTTGGCAGTTAGAGTAGCCACAGGCAAAGGGAGGAAACTGAGTTTGAGAAAAGAGACTGGAGATAAGAAAAACTGATAAACTTTGCCAGGAACCAAATCTGTTTGCATTATTGATCAACAGCCCTTCCCTGAAACTCTGGGGGAAGGGCTGATGCTTTGGCTGATAATTAGGGTGCTGAAGAGCTGTCTTGTGCCTTTTGTGTCAAGTCCCTGGACTGCAGACTGCCTTTTTCTTGTTACCCATCCAGCCTTAGCAGAGCTCAGGAAAGTTTCTACATGTGTTTCTTTCCCGTTCCATTTCCATAGTTCTTTTTACTAGGCCAACCACTTACATCTCCTTAATCCTATTCAAGGAAATTAATTTCTAGGTGCATAGCTTGGACTGAATGGTCTGCCTTTCTGAGGATACACATGAAAAAGCAGTGTAGTAAGAATAGTTTACTTCTACAATCCCTCATTTCCACTTAGGGGTAACTAGAATGTGGGTCCAGAAGTTAAGACATAAAAAAGCACAATCCATGGGACTTAAGCAAGAGTTTCCCTAAAATGAATACATAAAATAGTACCTTCACTTCTCTCTACTCTGGAAAAGAGATTTCCAGATGTATTTGCCCTGGAATGGCTGCTTAGGCAAGAGAAAAAGCCCAAGGCTCCATCCTGCTTCATGCACCATGATTGCCCTAAGTTGTGTCTCCTTTATCTACAGGGTATTTATTCCTGGTGATGGTGCCCTTGGCAGCAGAATGCATGCCTGGTTTTAGGTTCAATGTACTCTTAATTTGCTATGAAAAAACAGGACCCTAAATAGTGAAGACTATCCCTATATTGCTTCCCAGACTTTTTATTGTTTGTTCATCTGAAATCCTGGGAAGGGACTAGGGTAAGGTAGGGTGGAAAACGGTGAATATTATCTCATCTTGCAGAAAATTACAAAATTTTGTCTAGCTATTATTTGGAAGATGACCTCAAACTTTGTACATTATCTGAGAAGCAGGTCTCTGGGGAAGTGTGAGCTTCTGAGAAGTCCTAGTTGTGAGAGCTTTGGCCCTGGGGCCTCCAGGTTGTCTGCTTGCTTCCAGACACCAGAAATCTGGAGCCTGAGTTTCTCTGGAGGAAGGTTAGTTTCTGGTGAAACAAAAAAATTTGTCTTGGTGATTTTTTTTCTCCTTTCAGTGAACTGACAAATTTCTAATAAAAGTATTTCTTTGCCATCTCTCTGGCCAACTCCTAACACTGATTTTCTTTCATGGGAGAGAAGGCGAATGTTGTGCTGCCTTCTGTTGTTCTCCTTACGTCTCCTCGTTCCCTCTTCAATGCTACTGAGAGGAATGTTACACTGAAGTTGAGTTAGTAAGAAAGGCATCTAGGTGGCTATTTATATCACACTAATTCAAATATACACCAAACCCAACTGCTTAAGTTTCAATCCCTATTTTATGCTTGTAAGTCGTAGTGGATATAAATTTAGCCATATCCTAAAACTGGGAAGTGATCCTTTGGGGAAATCATGCAGATTCTTTTCATAAAGCTTAAACAGATCCTCGGTGTCCTGCCACAGATACTGTAAATGTCTCCATTTTGCTCTCATCAGTAAGAGGGCCTCAAGAGATGGGGATTCCTGTTAGCTTGTCCTCTGTAGACTTTTATTGATTTATTTTCAACTTTAACCTCCTCCCTTTCTTCTTGACCTTAAGCTGAAGATTTTCACTTGATTCCCTTCATTTTCATACTTACAAAAATGGCTTCTCATTCATTTGGTCATTCTAACTCTGAATCGCTGTAGCAGGGAGGACAAGGAAGCACACGAATTGTCTCTAGACACATTTCATATCATCAGTGATCACTTTAGATGAAACAAAGAAAGCCCCACTTCACCTAGGTGTAAAGTTCAAACAATAGACTTCATACATATCCTTTCTGTTCCCCAACTACTCTTAAAATTCAGCTGCCACTCAGTTCATGCATTGTGCCTGACCTTGTCATTTTAATCCAGCTGCAAATTGAAAACAAATGTTTTTTTTCTTTTTCATTCAGTATGTCCATTACATCTTACAAGAAGTATTTTAATAAGTTAAATAAAAATAATAAACAATTTCTTCCTGTTTTGACTACTGTCAGACCTGGGTAAAAGGGACAACATTCAACAGAATTGTTTTAATTATCCCACTAATATTCAATGTGCCATTTGATGGCATGGGTGAGCTCACCTGATGTACCACAGATAGCACTGATTTATGAAGCCATAATTGAGTTTCCAATAAACATTTGTCAAAATAATGTATTCATTCAAACCAAAGCCTTCTTTATTTATTCATATAAAAGAGCACTTAACTTTCAACAAAGAATTGCCTGCCATCAAAAACACTCCATAAACGGGGGAAATTTATGAAGACACAGTACCAGAGGGTGATCGGTGGAAGACTAAAGTTCACTTTAACCCTTCAGAGTGCTGAGTTCCACCTCTTGCTTGTTACTGGTACTATACATATTTCTTTCTAAAAGCCCCAAGCCCAAACATTAACCTTTGTATATTTGGACATTAAAGTACCAGATCTTTTTTCTACCAGAAAGTCTTATATCTCAAAGACGGTTTCAAAACTAGCATCTCTCATTTTTATTATGCAGTGTAGAAGCATGCACACAGCTCAAAGGTATCTGGTTTTAGGCTTACCTGCATTCTGCCCAGTTTTCACCACGTGCGTATTCTTCCAAAAAGAGATAAGCTTTGAGAGGTTAAGCAACTTATCTTGTCTGAACCCGAGGCAATACATGTACTTGTCATTCATTCCAGCTGAAGAATTTTCCTGTTCTACCTCTTTGTGCCCTTCTCTACTTCCTAGCACTTTAGTTTCATTTTACAGATTTGTAAAAGAATAGCACAGTAGATGGGCTGTACAATCAGTATTTGAATGGAGTGCAGATAACCCCTGGGAATCCACCTTCATAAAAGTATTTTCTTCTTTTACCTCCAATTAGCTAACATGTAACAGATACAAGTCACACTGAAGATTCCCACTATGCAAGTCTTACGTTCATCAGCTCAGTAAAATGTAGACCTTGGTGGGACAGGGAGTGATGCTTCAAGCTTACCTTAGCCTGCTAACACCTGTTGAAGCTACAAACTGCACTGGCCTTCCTATGATTGTCTGTTGGTTTCCATATATGTTCCTATTTTTAGCATACTGGTTTTATTTTTAACAGTGAACACATTTGTAAATGACAGAGCAGAATGAGAAAGGATAGGAAGTTTTCAAGTGCACAGTCATACCTCAGAAACTGTAGTGTGATTTTGCTGATCTCAATACAAAATCATCTTTATCATTACCATTACTACTACTGGCACTTTGTCCAGGTGTCTAGGATGACAATACTTAGAAGAATATGTATCTATTGCAACCGGAACGCAAAAAAAGGTTGGTAGTAAAGTTCTGTCACGATTTGTCTGCTCAGCACTTAGCAGTGATCTTAAGTCTCTCTGATTAAACACAGGTATTTTTTAATGGGAGCCTACAAACCTCTTGGAAAAGAGATGGTTACCCGTTTTGTTCTGCGTGGAGTAGGTCAGCTTCAGAAAATCAAGGGCTAAACGTCCCTGGACAGTTCCTGGCTGCTGTGTGAGAAAGTAAATAACAAAGCTATGTGTTTGAAGGTCACTCGCAAAGACGCAGGCATGGAGAGGAAGGCATAGCGAACAGAGGCGGGGGGAGCTGGTGCTTTTCAGCCCTTTTCCATGTAGTATACTCTACACGTTTGGTCAAACTTGAAGTGTGTTACACTGTAGTAGAGCAGAAAGGGACCTCAAACGTTAATTTTGTAGGTTGTGCTACAGCAGGACCACTGTGCTTGTGCCATTCCTGGCAGAAGTTTTCTAACTGGTTCTGGAAAACACGACGTCCCAGCTAATCTCCCCCAGATCTATACACAGCCTTGTCAGTCAGAAGGGCCTGGCTTCCTTCAGAGATTTGTTTCCATGAATATTGAGCCCATGGTCTAGAAAACAGCTTCTCCTCTTCAATGGCAAACGTATAGCGATCGGAGTTTAGCTGGGTGTTCACATAAAAGTTTGAGAGACTTGAGGAAAGCTCCGTTGGCTTTTTATAACGTTGCTGTGCCTATATTTTTGGTTTTTCCAAAACTCTGTCCTACATGAAGATGTGCATCTTCAGTGGACATTACATTATTCAACTGAGAGAAGAAATGCATTTGCCTGGCTGAAGTTACGCTGTGTGGGGATATGTGCCACTGCCATGACCGAGACTGCATGCTGTTGATGGTTTTGTAAACTGTCAGGTCTTTGTAATAAATACTCTTTGAACTGGATGAAAAGACAGAGTGAGAAGAAAGTGGTTTTGTAATCTGAGCACTGGAAAATGGTGTCATACAATAGGTACAACAATGCAAAAGATTACATACTACAGGTCTCTTCCAAGCTGTTTTGGGCTGTGCTTGGCTGGGCTATGGTCATTCCTAAACTTAGATTTAAAAGGGTAAGTCTTAGTCACCTGTCAGTTGCTTTTGTCAGCACTCCAAAGCAGCAAAACCGTACCTCACGT
Organism: Elanus axillaris; assembly: GCA_026212715.1. NCBI lineage: Eukaryota > Metazoa > Chordata > Aves > Accipitriformes > Accipitridae > Elanus > Elanus axillaris. The sequence goes on from JANZLQ010000029.1 coordinate 17,735,080, forward strand.
AGCTCCGTGCTGCTTTGCCACAGTCACTAATGTGTGGCAGCGTTATCAGAGTGCTGTTGGTACCCTTACTTGTAGGATGGTATTTATCTCAGTTTTCCGCCATACACAATTAATTCCAATTGTGTGTTAAGTTGTATAGGGTCCTCCGTAATCAACAGAGGAAAAAAAATTAAAAAAAAAATAATAAAATCACATCCAGAGTACTGTCGTCCTGTCTACCCTGCCACTTATTTAGGATGTGATGAATCTTCCTTTAGAGGTACCCTTTCCCCATTTAGGTAGGTGAAATTAGGTGATATAGCTGACCCTTTGCATAGTAATTCTATCACATATAGCAGAACCCCAGAAAGTTATCAGTAAGAATCTTTCTTCAGACTGTCTATGTAGGAATATTAGTCAGCTATTTCAACCATTGAAAAGCTGAAACCTGAATGGCGGGAATGCATCTTCTTTCTCCTATACATGTGGACTTCTCTGGGATGCTGAGATCCTTTGAATCTCATTTGCTTCTTCTGCATAATGGCTTACATTTAGAATTTCAGACTGCCTTATTAAAGCCTTTGGACCATTTCTGAACAGCATGTTGAAATAAGTAACCTTCCTCTGAAACTTAGTGCCTTCAGCGTAGTAAGCAACCACTTTAATTATTTTAAAGTTAAAAGCATATCAACTTCCATTAGGTTTTGCCTAGGTGCAACGTGCTGATATGACCCTATAACATTTTCTCACTTGAGAAGAAAAGTGGAAGGAACTTACCCCAGGGAATTCTCCCTGGGTTCTCTACCATGGCATCGACTACATGATCTTAACTGAGTGTGACCTTATAGTCTGCAAAGCTGAATGGCACAGTTGGATAAACACAAGGGAAAACAGGCTAGGCCATATAGCCTGGAAGGAGCCTCTTCTAAACAACTTCATAAATTACAGTATCAGAATTTGCATAGGCTAATTAGCTTGTGCTTTGGCAAACAGTTATCATAATCAACAGCTTTTTAAAAAGCATAATATAAACAAAGTTTTTTTTTTCAAGTTGCATGTCCATTTCTACTGTGTTCTGTTAAACATCTGGGGAATTTTTTGTAAAAAGAAATAAGCATGGCAGTTTCAAGCAAGAATGACTATTGTGTGAAAAAATGAATATAAAATCATAATTAGTGATTTAATGTCTATAATTATAATCAGACTTGAACAGCTATTGTAACTATCAGTAATGAATTTATGCCTTTCTTTGAAACCCCCAAAGCCTTCTCTCACTTATGTTGTCCCAGCCAAAGAAATAATGTTTACATGTATGTATTTAGAAATACAATTAAAGAGGCTGGGTGTGGCCTTCTTTAGTCAGAAAGAAAAAACAAAGCACAAAAACACAAGGGTTTTTTTTTTGCTAACGAGGGATTGTACATGGGAGAATAGAAACAAATAACTTGCAGGCCTTGTCATGGGCAATGATTGTTTTCACCCCACCAAAGTGGACTGGACCTCTGAGGTTCTGCAGTTACCAAACTCCCCATGTAAAGCAGAGCTTCCACATGGCTCCTTGTTCGCTGGTCAGCGGCTACTTACGCTTGGCTGTTTTGAGAAACGATGGAGTGAATTTTCAGCTCAACCACTTAGGAGGAAGAGAGCAACGGAATTCCGCTAAAACACTAAGTCTTCCACTTCCAGCTTCCATTTATCAATAAAATGGGTGACTGTCAAAGCAACGAGTTATTTACTGCTTACAAAAGTCCCGACAATATTGCGTCAGTTGTATCTTATCTATGTGTCAGACAGCCATACACCAAGCCAAGAATTCTACGTGATTTAAGACCTCCATCTGAGTTTTTTGTTTTTAAAAAAGGGTTTTCTCAGCAGTATATTAGAAAGAATCTGTGGTTACTGATATGGTTTACTGTAGCTGATCTCGGGAAGTTGACAGGTGTTGCCTAGGGGAATAAACCCATTCAATATGGTACCATGCTAAAAAAAAAAAAAAAAGCCTCTTTCATGAATTTTAGATGCCTGGGTTCTCCTCCTGCCTACTGAGCTCTAGAAGCAGGTTCTCAGCAAGTGCAAGGACCTTTTTCCTAGTGTCTTTTCCACCCATCCTTCCTACCTAAGGCAGTCTGGCAATGTCCCATTTCAAGCATTTTACTGCTTCTGTGCACTCATCCTCATTTTCCCAGGTCTTGCCCTGCTCCTTCATGCTTTTATGTGCTTTCTCAACCCTCCAGTGCCTACACCAATGACATTGCTGTACTTCTGGCCCTGCCATGATTTTGTGACTCGCTTAGGACTTCTCTTTCTGCCCAGCTCTGTCACAATCACAGAACCGCTGAGGATGGAAGGGACAGCTGGAGGTCGTCTGGTCCAACCCCCTGCTCAAGCAGGGCCACCTGGAGCCAGCTGGGGTGTTTGTAAGATAAGATAATAAGATGTAATATGTTGGAACATGCTAGTTAGTTCTGCTGACCATTCGTTGATCTATAATCAATTGCAAATGTATTTGAATTAGTGGCTTATCTGTACAGATGCAGAGATCTTCATTTGCCCTTCCACCTTCTTTCATATCTCTCCAAATTTCCCCCAGCTAAAAGGGGTTGTCCTCTGTCATCTGGACTTCAGGGAACAGTCAGCTGCAAGATTCAGAAGTTAGTATACTACCTCTGGGCAGACAGAAGTGGTGGCAAGTCATCTGCAGGTCAGCAAGCAAGACAAAAATAGGAACGTTTAAAAAACCCCTAATTTTGACAGTGATAATCTTGAAAGGGTCCTGGTAATAAGTGAAGAGGAAATACTTTCAGACAGCAACGTGGCTTCCAAGCCAGGAACACTGCTGTAGGTTGCAGCTGTAACAGGACTGCAGTGGGTGAATTTCTGTAACTATAGAAAAGCAGAAATCAAAAGTCTTAAAAAAAACCATAATTCTTATTACCTAATATCTTGAATAACCAGTGAAAGTGAGGTAAGAAATGCAATTCCCATCTGTATTTCACTGTTGCTGGAGGTTATTGCAGGAAAACATAGCTCTCGTTTGGAATTCGGGGCTGGGAAAACCTGAAAAAGGAAGCACATCATGAGAAGACCCCAGATCCTGAAATAGCATTGTAACACATGAGCACGCCACAGTACTCAGGGTTTCTAGGTAAAATTTGGAAACACAACATGGACCCAATTGCCAGAAAGAGCTGCAGCTTTTACAAGGCTTTCAACACCTAAATATTAATGGAAAAGCCTGATGTAGTCGTCCTCGTTTATATGGTTTGTGAAAACCCCTCAGCCTACATGTTTTAACAATACCACAGGGCCCTCCTTAAGATCGCTCTTCCCCTAACTTCCTACGGAGCGAGGCTGGAGAGTCACAACGTCGTTGTTTGTGGGTGCCCACTCGAGCGGCAGACTGAGCATGCTGCGGGGGCAAGGGCTGGGGGACGGGCTCTGAGCCCCTTGTGAAGGGAGCTCTGAGAAGCAAAGGGCAGCGAGCTGTTCGCGAGAGCCTTGGGCACGGAGAGGTTCTTCCTGCGATACGGTGCTGTGTGAGCGAGGGCCTCTGGGCTTCAGCCGAAATATCCCCGCAGTGCTTCGCTGATCCATGCGGATGGACTGGTTTGGGTCAGAAACTCCAGGACTCCAGAGTCTGACGTCTCTTCTTTTTAACTTAACTTGAACTTCCTATAGCCTGGCTTATACATGTCTGTATAATCTGCATTTCTTTCATCTTAAGTATTTTACCCCTATTACTCTAGGGAACACAGCTGACTGCAAAAAGAGCATCTCTGCCAGCGATGTCTTCTGGTATAACAAACAGAGCAAAGATGATACTAACAAAAATAGCAAGAAGCACTGCAAAACGTTTGCATATAGAATGGAAACAGATAGTTGTTGCTGTGCTGGGAGAGGCACTCTTGTTTACTGCATGAGCAACCACAAGTGTGGGGGTTGCTTTTCATTTTCCTAATCCTTCTTTGACATCCTTGGTCTGTTACCTACCAACTAATCTACTTCATGCATAAACTATTAATCAGCAGCTCTAGCCTTCATCATGCAGTTGACTGTCTTTATCTAGGCACTATTTCCATTTGGAAAACAGTTTCCATTAGAAACACACTCTCTGCAGAATTGCTAAAAAGACTTTGCGATCTTTCAAATAGCCATCAGGGCATGGTACGATGGTTTCCTTGCACGATATGTCAGAATTTCAGTTTGTGAAGAACGCATTCTCCATTTCAGAAATTTAATTGCCTAAGTGATTATTAAAGAATGTAATACAGGGACAAAAATAATTTCACAGACTAGATTTTTTTAGCAATATTTTGTATCACTCCATTTTGCTCCCTACTCCCACTCTATCCGTCAAGGTTGTCTTTTTCCCTTGGCTTACAAAGATGGGAGGTTGACAATGCCAGCAGTAGAACTTCTCTTTTTATGCACAAAAATTTACAACACAGGTAATGGCATGTGTTCAACCCACTCTGTCCTATCAAGTCAGGCTCTTTGTTTAACCAGTGTCAGCCTGAAAAAGGCCAGGTAGCACAGACTTGAACATGAAAATATTTTTAGAAAAGTTGCCACGTGGAAGAAGTGGCATCGGTGTTACTTATGTCAGTTAGAGTGTGGGATGAGGAACTGTTAGCTTCTCTTGGTTGGATTCTGTGATTAAATTGCCCCAGTTCCCCCAGATGAGAACTTCAGTGGGGCCAGCAAGTAGCCAGAGAAGATCCAGTGAGGGACTCAACTCATGGGCTTGAGCACCTCCATAGCTAAGCAGTGAAGGTTAGGTACACAAACACAGGCTGAGGGTTTAGATTTGCCTGCAGAATTATAATTATCCTAGGATTATGTAGGAATCTCTGTATTATTAGAGAAGATTATTTCAATCCCCTATTACCCAAGCCTTGGTCCAACAGATCAAGGGTTGATCAGTTGTTTAATTGAATGGGATAATAATTTAAGTGATTGCAGTTTAAGTTCTTTAAAGTTTGTTGTGTTACCGAGTCAGTCACTTGCCTTTGTAGATGAACTGTAGGCCTGGCCTCTCTTTAAGCCAGAAGAGCTGCAGTTGAACTCCAAACCGAGATAACATCTTGTTTCTCAACACTTTTGTGAAGGAATTGTTTTTACAGCAGTATTACGCCACTCTACAATTCCACAATGTGCTGACCACAAATACTGTGTGCAATTCTTATTTCACCATCTCAGAAAAAGAACATATGATTACAAAAGATACCTATAAGGAGACAGGCATGATTAAAGCTATTTCACAACTTTCACAGAAATGAACAAATTATATCAAAACTCTCCAGACTGCAGTGAACCAAAAGGTGATATACTACAGGTCTACAGAGTTGCTATTGGCAATAGAAAGGAAAATTGACAACAGAAAAGGAAATAATCACTCCCTATTTACATATCTGTAGTGATATAAGAACAGGGAATCAAATAAAACAGATGCGCCGTTTTCAAAACAAAAGGAGAGACTTTTACATGCTATGAAAAGCTCTTGCCGTAGATACAGTGGATGTCAAGAGATTGTGGGAGTTTACTCAGCCCCTGGGGGGGGGGAAGAGGGGAACAAACAAACCAACCACCCCCCCAAACCCCGAATAAAAATTATTTGAGGGCTATTAAATATAGACAGAATTTTAGCCTAAGCTTGTCCCAGTTCCTTACCACCAGTCTAACAGATGCTTGCCTCCGGTCTAGTGCAAGCAAAGGGAATGGAAGAACAAGACCTGGGGATGGAGTACTGCCACCAGTAGTAGGTTTTTCATATAACTTAGCTATTGGAATTTATCATCCAGAATCTTTGATATGCTGTTTGTGTTGCAGTGTGACAGGAAACTGTGTATGCAGAGATCCACATCTTAATAAGCATCCAGGTCTAATTTGTTCATGATTACCTGAAAATCCGAAGAAGAATAGATTGCTAGCAGTGCACTAGCTACATTGAGGACAGATGAGTAACCACCTACCACACTGGCAGCGTAAAAATGACAAAACAAAAACCAAACAGGAAACACAGTGGTTTGAACGCTTTAGTTGCAATTGCTGAATCTAACTTTCTGGGTGTCATTTTGGGGAGATAGACGTTAAACAGAGCAGCAGAGGAGCAACGATGACCACTCTCGCTCTCCCTAGAAAACTGGCCACCGCTGCCAGTTGTTACGCGCGTAACCAAGCCACAGTCCCACGGTACCCGAACAGGGTCCTGCTGCTGCAGCTAGCTTCGACTGACAGTCTCTGACAAGCCAAAGGAATGATTTAGGTCCAAAGTCCAGCCAGGGACACCAGTCAGGAACAGGCTACTGCCCGGATCTGACGTCCGTCCAGGAGCTGCAACTGGGAGTAGGGTCGGAGAGAAAGCTGCTGACGACGCGGACCCAGTATCCATCCAGCAAAGCCAGTCTGTGGCTCGGGGCCGGACTGAAGTGGGGCTCCCATGGGCAGAAGGTGTGGTGGGTGTCCCAGCTGAGGCTCGCCAGGGCAATTAAAGCCAATTTGTGCCATTAGGGCCCTGACAGACCCTAGGGAAGCACATCCAGCTGGGACGAGCTACGCCAAGGTTTTGGATTTTTCACCTTCTGGTTTGTGCGGGAAATCAGAGGGATATTTCTCAGTCTCACTGAAATCTCTGCCCGTCTTGTGATATTTATATGCTTAAAACAAGCAGGCGCTCTTTTAAACTTGGGAAGAAGTCAAGTTTTGTCCCACTGAGGTCAGTAATAAAATTCCCATTGATTTCATGGGGGTCAAGGCTTTACCTCGCTGTTTCTTTTCCTGAGCTGCTGTTTTGAAGTCCAACATGGTAATAAAAATAATTAGAGGAAGTGCCACAGACCCTCTTTTTCCAAGCCTTTTCTGGAAATCATGTGGATCCCTCCTATACCAGTGCATTTTATACTCCCTACTTTGACCCTTGTGTCAGGCTAATGGCTTTCTGATTAAGAGTCAGATAAACCTGCTCCAGAGTGCAGCAATATCACTCCCTTTCGGCCAGAGGTCCGGGTCAGCGACGTGAGCATGAAATATGCCTTTCCTCCTGACCTGCTGATGGAAAAATGTTGTGCTACCGTAGGGCTTGCTAGTCTGAGTTAAAGACAGCCTAGCAAATCAGCCAGGAGCGGGGTCCTTCCCGTGGTAATTCTTTATCCCCAAATTGTCTGACCATCTTTGTCATGAACTTTTACTGCCCATACTTCTACCCCACCTGTTTCTGGAAATAGATGAATACTGTTAGTGTCTTCTTGTCATAGACCTGAGGATTTGTGGTTGTTTATTTTTGTTTGAGAAGAATAAATAAACTGGGACGGTGTGACTAGTTATGTGGCAAGAGTTTCAACACCTGAAATGTGTAAGTTAGTGCTTTCAATGTTTTTCTTCTCTGAGGGTCATCATTGTTGAGTGTTCAGCAAGTAACTGCTCCTAAGATTATCCTCTGCTCTGCTCTCAGTGTCCCATGTACTCAGGCAGTCAGAATTATGTGGCCATCCGTCTTGTAGTTAGGAATTACGGAACCGACACCATACTTGGGATTTAGGTGTCTACCTAAATTTAGCAGTGAATGCGTATGTGCACTAGCTGTCTAGTGCAGTAACTTAGAGCTCCTTAAGGAGCTCTTCAACTGACTATCCAGTGCAGATGGGATTCGGTTGCCTAATCGTGTGTGTCCAGGGACCTTTTTGATGCGCCAGGATATTTCATCTGGCAACCCTTTGCTGATCTTGAGGGGCAAAGATTTTCCTTAGGTCTCATGCTCAGCCCCTCCTGGTTCTGCCCTGAGCATCCTAGAGCATCTCAAACAGCTCTAGACATCTCTCTTTAGGAGAACAAAAGCCTCTTCTGTTCATTTATCTTAGGATAAGGTGAACTTCTCTCTTGGCTTCGTTGACTGTATTGGCTACGTCTCCATCGATTACCCTGGAAGTTTCAGATGACCTTGGCTCACTGTAGACAAATTCTGGCGACTTTCTGTCCGAGGCCTACTCCTTGTGCCCCTGCAGAAAAACTCCTGAATCTTCAGGATCACAATTAGTATTTCTCAACATGCCCTGGGTGAAGGACTACTTATTTGGGTCAGTTTGCCCCTCGAATCACAGTATATAGTGGTGCTGATGTTCTCACATGGGGCCTTAAAAGGGATTGAAGATGTAGAGGAACTTGCACTGACAAAAGACGACAGACATCGATTTCATCTCACATGAGTTTTCCTTCAAAACAAAATTCCTGATCCGGGAGGTGTTGTTCATACATTTGGCAACTTGCTCAGCAGTAGCCTTTGGAAGACCTGCTGTGCCACAGCAGAAAATACTTTTTTCTAATTGGGATTCTCTGTTAATTCAATCATTACCTTTGCTTATAAATGCCAAAACCTCATCGGGCCTTAATTTCCCTAGAAGAGCTTTCTATTATGATACAATATTGTATTATAATATCTAATATAATATTATTCAATATATCGTATACAGTATTTTGCAGCGTCTCCACAGTAGCAGCCTTACGTTAATAGAAATTATTACTGCTTCGAAGTTGTATCACTCTGTCAGTGTGTCGCTCTGTACAGCTTATTTGTGCTAGTTTGTGAAGTGCTGAGGAATTAGTGCTATTGCACAATCTCTGTGGCTATCAGGTGGTGTTCAGCTCTGAGACTCTTGAGGGGTTAATGATTTGGGGTAGAACAAAGGAAAGACTCCTCTCCTGCTTTCCACTGAGAAGACACGAAACTGCTCCCTGACCACAAGAAGGAGACAGAATTGCATTAATAATCTCCTCTTCAGGCTAGCTAATAGCTCTGTTAACGAATAACAAGCTAGATATATGTTTATATACTATTTTTTACTCTACAAATCAACAGAGCTTTGCAGTCTTGCAGAGGAGACCTCAGCTTTTAGGTTTCATCTTTATTTCGTTTTTACATTCCAAAGAAAGTTGACACACAGGCAGCAAGGCTCCATTGTATATGTGTTTATATATATGAATTAAGTTTTTAAAAAAGATGCATGCTACTGCACTTTATTGTTTGGAAAATGACATATGATATTAATATCAAAGATCTCACAGCAATGCACATACCCAGGGGACAGAGTCTAAGCTTCAGTGTGTAAATTTAATTTGATCATTTCCTGACTTGTGCTTGGCTGATGCTAACCCATTCGCTTTCTCATGAAGTTAGTATTTATAGAGAGCATGTGCAAACATAGGCTATATTTCATGCAATTTTTGGTTTAGTTATTTTGCATTCTAGTGCATCTGTTTCTACAGAAATCCTTCTTAATAACTGATTTGTCTTAAAAAAATATGAAATATCTTTTTTTTCTTTATCCATTAAGAAATCTAATCTTTGCTTATACCCTCCAGACTTACTAAACTAGAGCAAAGAATGGCATTTCAATGGCTGCCTGAAAGCTGCTTGTTTGCATGCATTTGGGGGAGGCAGCAGTAGAACCATCTATGGTGATTTTAGCAAGACAGCCTTTTGGTACCCGTCTTTTAAAACTAAAATAGACTTGACTTTCAAAAAAGACAGGCACTGTTAGTTGCTTCTGGCACAGTATGACACCTGGAATGTTTTGTGTGGTTTTGACCAATTTTACATCCCATTTCTGCCTGTTGAGCAATGAGCCGGCCAGAACCACTCCTACCATTTTAATGCTGCAATAGCTATTGGAACGGTTTCTGCACGACCTCTGCTCCCTCCTTCAGCTCCAGGAGGGGATTTCTAGTAGAAACGAAAGATCGGGCTTCATTTTCTACCCTTTTTCTCTGCTTTGTCTGCTTCCTTTCTTTACACAGGACTAATTCTCCTTGAGCTTTCAGCGACCTGCCTGATAGAGGGTATTGGACCCTCCTATAGTTCTATGAGTAGAAGGTTTCTAGTTGTTTTCCTGTGCAATTCATGAGAACAGCTGAAGTAGGACACACCCCCCTGGCATCCAAACAAGGCCTGTAGCAAAATTCTACAAGATCTGAAATAACCCCCTAACTTCACTGGAGTTCAGCCCTGAACTGAGCAAAACGTAGCCTTTTGGTGGCCAACTTCCCCCTTTGGAGGTACATCGAGTTTCTTCCTAACTTCTTAGATAAATCACATGCAAGCTTATGACAGCTAATTCTAACCCTAATATTTTTCCTTAGAACTTTGGTCAGCAATTGCGAAGGAATAATATCAAAAGCTATGATTCAGACGGTAAGGCTTAGTTCTTGCATATGGTTGAAGGAGAAGAGCAAGGCATAAGTCGGTGTTTTCCTTTTGGATAATAGTAGCATGCATGAATCCCTTCCTAGCACTCAGCCTCTCCCACCTTTTAAACTGATGTTCCTTCTTAACTCCATACATAAGCATGTACTTTGCTAAGTTGAGCAATAGATTTAAATGCTCAGTGACACTGCAATCTAAAGGAGCAACTTAGCTTCTACATGCATTAAAAAAAAAAAAAAAATTGTCTGATTTCTTTCAAAGCAGAAATGGTTAACTGGAAAAACACAGCCCAGCACCACAGGCTGTCTATGTGCAAGTGCTTTAATGACCCCCAACTTTTAAAAATTTGTCAGACATAAAAGCAGTACTAATCCGATTAGTAACTGTGATTGAGTAAATCTACTGTAAAAATGGACCGTGCCCTGTTTTGAACATGATACCATGCTGGTCACTTGAGAACTGCCACTGTGAAACATAAAAGTCTCTTTGATGGAATATTTATTTCATGAGTTAAAAAAAAGGGATAATATAGTATTGTTTGTTTTCAAAATCACTTGTAAAATTTTATTAGCCAAGGAGCCAATATTCCAAACAGCCACGAAAGGACTTGTGCGGTGCAGTAAGAGAGAGATGAAAGCTCATCAGAGAGGAAATCCAGTGGTTAAGTCCAAGAATTGCTCGCTCTACCCTTTCAGCTGCAGCACCCCGTAGGAATAAAAAGGAAGACAAGTATTTTGGAAAACTGTATTTGCTAAGTTGAAAAAGTCAGCACTCTGTTGTGTGGCCTTGGAAACTCTCATTGAGCTTTCTATCTGCCCTCCGGAATATTTCTGCATGTCACTTTGGCAGCCACAGCTACTAATTTTAAAGCAGAGAAGCGTCTTCATTCCTTGGGGCTCACATGCGCTGCAATTAGTCTTATTAAAAAATGCCAAAAAATCTCTGGCAGCTAAAATGAAGTCCAGGGAAATGTCCACACCACTGATGAATGAGTTCCTTGAAAAGAAGGAGGGGTGGGCACGAGCCACGACATTTCGATCTCGATCCAGGTCTGGAAAACCTGAGGACTGTGTTTTGGCGAGGTCCACTATATATAGAAGGAGATCAGCAGCGGCATTCGTGTCCAGATTTCGTTAACTATTTATGTTAAGTGCACGCACATGTATGCATGCACACAGTTTACAATTGTTACCCAAACTTCAAACAGAACAATAAATAATACTGCATATAAAACATCTCAATTTTCCTTCGCCCACACGTAGCAGTATTTCCTTTCTGGTCGGAGTGTCTAAGAGGTTGTCTTGAGTCAGGAATGCTTGACCAGCCCCTCTCGCTCTAACACTAATGTTCTATTTCCCTAATTAAATATTAGCTCAGGCTGTTTGCATGGTGGACCATGCCAGTAGGGAGGGAAAAAACCCACTTTCCTAAGCCAGAAAGTGCATTTTTCAGACATGAGATGCAATTTATCACTGTAGCTGAAAAGGTTTTCATTTTTTAAGGAAAAATGAATTCGGCTTGCAATGAAGGGCTTTCATTTTGTTCACCAAAGTAAAAAAAAAAAAAGCTTCATTTTTCCTGCAACAAGTCTTTCGCTTCACGTTCAGTTTGCCTGCATTTTTGTACAGAAGGAAACATTTCAGACCGTATGTGGAAGAGGCTGTCAGGACATCGCTCCTGATTTCCCTCCGTGCCAGAGCCTTCCCAGTTGCAGGGGGCTGGAGCCCAGACCTCCCTCTGCTCCCACAGTCCCGGACCCTTCGGCATCCTTCGGTGCCCAGGGGACTTTCCAAACTACTGCGATGCGACACGGTAATTCCCATCGGGAAGCAAGGATGTGCTCTGCTCCTCATTTCCCCTCCACAGGCATTTCCAACCATTTTAACCTATGATTCAAGCTCTTCGTATTTGTACATATGTACGTGTGTTTGAGCATGTATAGATGCGTACATACATTTTAAAGGTCTTTTCAAAGAGCATGCCTACTAATAAAGACAGATCTGTGAAAATTAAATAGGAGGCTAAAGGATATTTTTAAATATGGGGTAAACTTTCTAAAGGGTAAATACCGGTTGTCTTTGTTCCAACCCTGTGGTCCCAACCCCGACAACCTGCATTTGTGGCATATAATTGTTCTAGTTTGAATCTTAACTGAATTTTTGCCAATGGTTCAACAGGTGCAAACTCTAAGGACAAAACTAACTGCGTCACCGGAATGGTTTATTTTGATAATTTTCCTCATCACCTCCTGCCGAAATAGAGGCACTGTAGAGATGCTCAGCTTACGAAGTAAGATAAAAAGTCACTTCCTAGGGCTGAAAGAACGGGTCATAAAAAGGCAGATTAGTGCCTGGAAGGGTTTGCGTGCTCCTCAAGACCAAAGAAGAAATCTAGTACAATGACTTTTAATTATCAAGTGATTCACTCTCTATAAAAACCCAAAGGTAACAGTAACCCTAGTACGCACCTGCTGAAATTCTAAAACGAATCTTTGATCTTCAGATAGTTAATTTAGGACATAAATTCTCCACCACGCAATTATACACATGCAGAAGGACACGGACTAATAAATATATAGTATTTTAATGCATGGGAACTACAGCGGAGTCAAGCCTGGAAATCTGAAGACAACTGCAAAATAGTCCCAGTAATTTCTGATACCCATGAAACATTATGTCCTAAAAAAAGGGGCACAAATCAGGCCTGTTAAAACACAGTATAGATTTTCTCACCAACTTTGTTACTTCCTGGCACAAACGGAACTTGACCCACTATCCTTTTACATTTCCAGCGTATTCTATTCCGGTATATTTCAAAATCAAACTATTTGCTAGAAAAAGCCCTGTTTGCATTGAAACACAGGAATTATATGTTTTCATCCTTCTGAACGAGGAAGTCCCAAATGTATGGTGATTGTTAGGGATGACGGTGTGTGCAGAGCGAGCCGTGAACAACTCTTTGTTTCATTTCCAAACAGTTTTATAAATATTGGGCTCACTCACAGCCCAATAAACTTCATTCTATCCTGAGGCCTTTCTGCATAGCTTCATTTACACGCGCACAAATTGAGCACTTAAGAGGTTTACTTTAGTTTGATAATGATCTATTAGGACTGATTATAAAATAATAATAATAAAAAATCAGGTATCTAGTACAAATATTCTTTCACATAAACAACACATCACCTCATTTCGCTGCGGGCTCATTTCTGGATGGGGTATCAAATTCATACCATTATTCTAGGGCAAAGTGACTTACTCTTGTAAGAGTTGTGTTTCGGAGCTTGTACCCTTTCAAAAATATAGAGCACCAGATTTTGAGCTTTTTGGGGGAAGATCCTGCTCAACAGAGGCGACAGTTGTAAACCAGATGAGATTTTACATGTAGGTATGTAGATGGGGGGGGGGGGGGCAGAGGTATTAGTAGTAGGGACTTACACCATCCTGGTAATTTAAAAACTGCATTCAGCATGTCACTGGCTATTATTTAGGCTTATTTGTTTCCAGGCTGTAATATATCTCGGACAGCAATTCCTGATCCCTTGCCCACATTCTTTTCTTTTGAATTCCTTCCTAGGCTCCTGTCTCACAAAACATTGTGCATTTCCCTAACCTGTCCGGTGAAGCGAATGGCATTCCCTCTGGCATGACCCCGGCTTCACCACCGCAGCCTGGAGGGTTTGCCAAGACAAGGCGGGTTGGGGTGAGAAATTGGGAATGAACGGATCGAGGGCAATTCTGGTGGCTGCCTTACACCAGCACCTGAGGTTATCCAGCAGAGTCAGCGAGGGGGAGGTGAGAGGAGCATTCCAAATGGGAATAAGTATATCCCAGACTCTTCATCTGCTGTCACTGCCAGTGCTGCCACCCAGGAAAGGGCCGTCGTAGCGGTGGTGGCTTAAACCGGCTGGAATGAGGCCAAGGGAGGCAGGGAAATTTTCTGGGGAAGAGCAGTGCTGCAAGGAGGAAAGGACTTCTGGAAAATCTCTCGCGCTCTCCTGCCGAATCTGCCGAAAATCACTTTATTGCTCTGTTCCTGTATTAGTTTTCTGCTAAACTTCTCTGTGACCAGTATCCCAACGCTATTCCTCAGCAAGGGAACAAAAGGAAAGGCCGGTCACCCACCGGTGTCAGGGTGCACCCTCCAGGCACGGAGCAGGTGGTGGGTCTGGAATGTGCTTCACCCACAGCACGACAGACCAAGGGTGTTAGGTGAGGTTGGGTACGTAGCGAGAGGCAGTAACGTGATGTTCTATCTCTTCATGTTATCAAGAAGAGGAAAAACGAGGTCCACAACGTGCTGGAAAGTGTGTTGCTTCATTTGCCAACTCTATCAACCCGTCTAATAGTGAAAATGCTGACCTCTCTTTAAACTGTGCCTCAGTTATTTAATACAGACTCACAAGCCAGTATCAGCAACACCTGAAGTGCCAAAAAAGATAAATGCCATATTGCATCCCCTCCAGTAAACAATACAAATGAGCATGTAACCATTTTACACGCAACAATTTTAGTTTTCATGCCAAATCTGGATCATTTTTAAAGCCCCAACTAAATTTCTTTTTTTTTTTTTTTTTTTTTTTTCCACTAAGCTTTCGACTCACAATTTATTTCAGGTACTACACTGCAGTTTTCCGGTGCTGCAAGGAACCTGCAAAAGTATTACCCCGATTGTGTTTGTCCATGGGTAGGTGGTCGTATGTATTTAAACCCAGCACAAATGATGATGGCTGAGAATATGCAGGCAGAAAAAGTAAAAAAGGAAGGGCAAAAATAATTCAAAAGTCATGTCTAGATTCACTTCTTTTTTCTGCTGAAGAATTTTACTTCCAGGCCGGCATTCCCAGAGAAGGCTGCAATGATTTACTGTTAAACGCCTGATTCTTTGTTAGCTGTTTATGTTTGATGAGATCTGCCACATCCTTACACGCAACATCAAAGGCCGAGCCAGTCCCCGCATTCGGTTTGCTCTCACACTTGAAATTAATACTTTCTGAAGAAAGTTTTATTTCGGCGCTGCCAGAGGAGCCGACCCACTAATACGGCAACGGGACTCGGATAAACGTGCGCTTGAGCCCCAACATTGTTTTCTGATTAATCTACAGTGATCGTTAGCTCTAGGTATCACTAAGTATTGTCTGTCCTAAATATCTCCCGATCTCTTATTTGCTGAAATTCAAGTTAGTTGATCATCGCTTCAAGCACAGGAAAGTCTTTCCCACAGCGTTCTTTTTGCAGGAGGGGAACGATGGAGAAAATGTGGGAAGTTTTTAGGTTTTGTTCTTTTTTTTGGGTAGTGAGCGCTTTTTTTTTTTTTGCTCTTGTGTATCTCTGCAAGGCCTGCATAACTGCTCGGGGTACTGGAAAGGCATTTTAACAAGGGGGGGGGGAATGGAACAACAAAGATGAAAACTGTAAATTGACCAACACGGCGGTTGAGGAGGTCTCCTCCGCGCTTTGCGCCGAGACTATAAATACAGATAAATATATATTTATATATAAATATATGTAAGTGCCAAAAGCGTGTATGCAAACCCAGGCATTCGCCTCGATGTCCTGATTCCGCTCCCTAAGTCCAGCCCCGTCAGTCGGCCGCAGCCTCGGTTTACAAGCCAGCCCGATCGTAATTAATTTCGGGGCTGACCCGGCGGATTCGGTCTGGCCCGTCCCGCCCGTGCCCCCGCTCCCCGGCATC
>JANZLQ010000029.1:17751047-17774966 GCA_026212715.1 Elanus axillaris
TCCGACTGTCTGTCTGTCCCTCTGTCCGTCCGTCCCTCTGTCCGTCCCTCTGTCCGTCCCTCTGTCCGTCCGTCCGTCCCTCTGTCCGTCCATCAGTCTTCCGTCCCTCCGTCCGTCCGTCCCTCTGTCCGTCCATCAGTCTTCCGTCCCTCTGTCCGTCCCTCTGTCCGTCCGTCCCTCTGTCCGTCCATCAGTCTTCCGTCCCTCTGTCTGACTGTCCGTCTGTCCCTCTGTCCGTCCTTCAGTCCGTCAGTCTGTCCATCAGGCCGTCCGTCTGTCCGTCCGTCAGTCTGTCCGTCTGTCCGTCCTTCCGTCCGTCAGTCCATCTGTCCATCTGTCCGACTGTCTGTCCCTCTGTCCGTCAGTCTGTCCGTCCATCAGTCTTCCGCCCATCCGTCCGTCCGTCCCTCTGTCCGTCTGTCCGTCTATCAGTCTGTCCAACTGTCTGTCCGTCAGTCTGTCCATCCATCAGTCTTCCGTCCATCTCTCCGTCTGTCCCTCTGTCCGTCGGTCCGTCCATCTGTCCGTCTGTCCATCCTTCAGTCCATCAGGCCATCAGTCCATCTGTCCGACTGTCTGTCCCTCTGTCTGTCCCTCTGTCCATCCATCCGTCCATCTGTCCATCAGTCCATCAGCCTGCCCGTCCGTCCGTCCGTCTGTCCGTCTGTCCATCCTTCAGTCCATCCATCCATCCATCCGTCCATCCGTCTGTCTGTCCGACTGTCTGTCCCTCTGTCCATCCGTCCATCAGTCTGTCCGTCTGTCTGTCCCTCTGTCCGTCCTTCAGTCCGTCTGCCCATCAGTCCGCCCATCCGTCCGTCTGTCCTGTCAGTCTGTCTGTCTGTCCGTCCTTCAGTCCGTCCATCAGGCCGTCCGTCTGTCCTTCTGTCCCTCTGTCTGTCCATCCGTCAGTCCGTCACTCTGTCAGTCCATCCATCAGTCTCTCCGTCAGTCCGTCCATCAGTCCCTCCGTCCATTCATTTGTCCATCAGTCCGTCCGTCCATCTCTCCGTCCGTCAGTCCGTCCGTCTGTCCACTCGTTCATCCATCAGTCCCTCCGTCCATCTGTCTGTCCGTCAGTCTGTCCATCTGTCCGTCAGCCTGTCAGTCCATCAGTCCGTCCGTCCATCTGTCCCTCCGTCAGTCCATCCATCCTTCTGTTCGTCCGTCCGTCCATTCGTCCATCCATCAGTCCGTCTGTCCGTCAGCCTGTCAGTCCATCAGTCCGTCCGTCCATCCGTCAATCCATCAGTCCCGTCCGTCAGCCCGTCCGTCCGTCCGTCCAACAGTCAGTCCGTGCTTCCTCAGGTGACCCCGGTGGTACCAGCCGGGGGCATCTGCCTGCGTTTTCCCTTTAGGCGTTTATTACGGCCAAATGCGCCTCGCCGGAGTCCAGCGCCAGGCGTTAAGTGATTTATTATTATTGTTTTTTAAAGAATGTATTTTATGCTTTAGCGGTTAATGCAGCTGTTCGTCTATCAGGCTGCATCTGACAAAGTCGATGCAACAAAGGGTTTGGTTTTTTTTTTTTTCTTTTAAAGGATGTGTAGATGTCATTTACAAAAATGCCCACTACGTAGAAGTGAGAAAATTACAGCGGACCGGGAGTCGATTTTTTTACAGAAATAATGTCTAGCGTGGCAACATTTTCATGTTTCAGGAAACTGCCACCTGACGCTTTGAAGATTTAAAAAAAAGAAAAAGAAAAAAAGACCAGTAATTCTGAGATATTGCCATCTTCAGAATCAAGATATTCAGGATTTTCTGAAAATCAAGCATACAGTCTCTCACACTAAGGGCCACAAATTACTGGTTACTTTTGAAAAACTAAGCCTACAAGTGCTGAACCTCTTATTGCCACTGTGTTCACTGATAAAAGGAAAGTAGCTCATATTGCCATCTGAAGTATTTTGGCCTTGGGGGCAGACACAATTATGCTGTCTCATGAGATCATAGCCAAGTCAACAGTATTTGTTCAAGCCTTTGTTTTTTGCTGGCCAAGCCTCAAAAGATCCGTGTTTAGGTTCAAGTGTGAGCAACCACCCAACTGGAGAATGCCGTAAGAAGCGATGTTCAGGCTTGGATTCGGATTCAAACGTCTTCAGAGCTCAAGGAGGAAGACGAAAAGAAAGGTGATTTGGACACGGTTTTGATTCATCCCTTTGTACGTATGGGGCCCACGGAGCTTTTTGGATCTGGATCCAAGTGTCTGTGAAATGTGGGAACTTTCAGATCCAGGCTCTGGGTTTGGTTTGGATCTACCTCTCTGCTTTGAACTGTTTGGGTGTTTACTTGAAGCTTGTCCAACCTGTGCACATTTTTTTGAATTTGGAAAACCGAGCTGGAAATGCGACCAACTGCCTTTTTTTTTTGGTGGTATTTGACAATTCCAATTCTCAGCTGAAACTGGCCTGGTTCAAAACTTCTAGCGCTTCAGCTGACAATTAGTGTCGTGCGGTAACGAGGGCAAAGAGGCGCAGATGCGAGCGTGCCTGGATGGTTACGGGTGTCTCCTCGCTTCTTCCTTCTTACACTCAGAGCATCCATAGTGTGAAATGTTCTTAGATGAAAAATTATTTTAGAAGGGGCCATCTTAAGACAGCACATCCCCCCTTCATAAGAAACAGACTTTCTTACTCCTTGACTCGCACATCGTTTCCTATATGTGTCAGGTGAACGTATAGAGCCATGGGTGCCTGCGGGGGGGCCATGACACCCACAGACGTTACTTGGAGTCATGGTGCTCCGTCACTTTTCAGGTACGCGCGTTCAAGAGCGGCATACAAATTTAACTTCAAAAAAGTGTCCCTGAATTAAATCTGTGTAGCAAATCTCCGCAGACAGCAAGCTGCACTTTCTGATGGCAAAGAGCAGGTAGCTGAGCGTCTTTCTTTTCGACGTGCAGAGTAAGTACTGGAAAGATTTCTGGGAACTTTTCCATGTTACCGATGCTACATGCCTCTCACAGAGTGGTTGACTGATGACTACAATAAGTCAAAGATAGAACCTAGAGACACAAGAAACAGGGTCAGCGCTTACTTCTCTTCTAAAACAGAATAAATTGCTCGACGCTTCAGGGTGAAGAGCTTTAAATTTGCAGAGTGGATTTGCTTGAGCTGACAGTCTTTGAAGAGCTTGACCTGTAACTTGTACGCTCCTGTTCCACCGCCAGCCCAGCCCCATAACTCACCCCGCGAGAGAGTGACAGCCTCACCTATAAAATTATGTCCTCTCCTCACTGCCGAGCTCAGGATTAGTCTCCCTGAGAACGCTAACCAAGGCTTGAAGGTATCACATGGCTGCTTGGGACAGCAGTGGTGATGTTTGTGGAACCGTTCACTGTCTCAGGGCTAATCTCCGGGATAATTTAGATTAACCTTACAGATCTGTGGAAACCCCATTCCCCATGATGGACCGTCCCTATTATATCCAGCCTCAGTCTTAAAGGTTTAACCCAAGCTGACATCACAATGTAATATCAAAAGCTTTAAACTGATATATATCTAAATAACCCTCCAACTTTCCTCAATTAGACTTTACCTTTTGCTTTAAAGTCTTTTCACCCCCTCATGAAAACACCGTATCTACTGTGAATAATGCTAACCAGAGAAAGCAGGACATCTTGACATCTTCTTGTGTTTACTTTGCCACAAGACAGATCGCTGTGGCAAATAGATGGGACGTATCAAAGAGCTCCCCCTCCTCACGTTTGGGAAGGTTTTGAAATCGATCAGCCTGGGGTGGGAAGGGATTGGGGTTTTTTTTACCTTAGCAAAGGTATCTCAGGGGCCGGCGCTGGCTTCTGGCATGGGAAGCCCAATTATTCTCTGTTGGTAAAAGTATTTATAGCCATCATTACAACTCTGACTGTGGAGTACACGGCCAAAGGCCACTAGAAGCCTAGAGAAACATGAACTAAAAGCGTAATTCCAGTCTGAAGCTGGAGTAAAAGAAATAAATCAAGCTATGTAGAAATATTAAAAAAAAATTGGCCTGTCAAAAATTATGCAAAAAGCTTTTTTTTTATCTTTTTTTCTTTTAAAGGTGCTCTGCTGCAGGGAGAAAAGTGTTTACGTCTCAGGGATTTTTGCCCAGCAGCCAGAGTAATTCTCAAGACGCACCTCCGGCCGAGGCGGCTGCCACCCATCGCACGGAGCTGCACAAGGACCGGCAGAAGGGTCCCGCAGCGGAGAAGGCCCGCAAGGACTCAGCCTGTGCCGATCCTGCAGGATCTGGGGCCAGGGGAGCCTCTTTTTACTCTCATAGACTTATTTCTCATGGCTCACCTGACCTGACCTGCACCACCTGAGCCTTCGCGCTTCCCCCTGAGTATTCACCACCAACAGACTCAGGACAAAGAACTCTGGGCAGAGCCATCCGGCTGCTTTCTGTTGCGGACGTGGAAAACGTCAGCTCAAATAAAATTCTTTGAGGGGGAGGAGAGTGACTGGGTGCGGCACAATCATCTTTTTAGGCAAGCAAAAGAGGTGCCCCCCTCCCCTTTTCTGTGCATGTGTTAGGCTGGAGCACACTATAGAAAAGATGAAATCTCTCTGAAAACAAAAGATTACCCAGCTCCTCGGCACCGTTCAAGCTGTTCCTGCTCTCCGTGGGTCATGGCAGATAAGATTTTACTTTCTGGCAATTTTGGACAGGTTTGCCGTGGTTTAACCCCAGCCAGCAGCAAAGCACCACGCAGCTGGCTGCTCACTCATCCCCCCCCTCTCCCCCAGTGGGATGGGGGAGAGGACAAGGTTGAAGACCAGTTATAGAATAAAGAAAAAATTAGGAACCTGAGAAAGGCAGGACAACCACCACTTTTTTTTTAGCAACTCTGAAAGTTTTTACTTCCAGCCTGCATTTCAAGTTCTAGTGTCAGTGATGGAGCAATAAAAGCAGCTGCAAAATAATGATGCAAAGAGGCCATGAGTCTTATGGTTTATGTACAAGACAGAAGCCGACAGAACACTGGAGGCTATAACTGTCTGGGAGGCACCAGCCTTGGGAGAACATTTTTTTTCAGTTTCCACGTTGGTTATGCCCTGGGGAGTACTTATGGGATTGTTTCTCTGGTCTCTATGATTTCACAATTATGCAATCTACCTCCAGGGATACGATCTCCTGACTCAAAAATAAAACAAAGATCTTAATAAAAATGAGTACAAAGGTGCAATAGGAAAATGGATTTAAGGAGAAAACGTGGCGATTTCCAAGCATTCCTGCAGAGGTGGCTACACTAAACCACACTTTCCTTCTACTAAAACATAGAGCAAAAGGCGAAGTAGGGAGTGATGTGACCCCTAGTCCTTGTAAAGCTCTTCTGGTGGCCCGGAGCAGGTTTCAGCAGAGCCTTGGAGGATTTCTGGGGGAAAAATCTTCCAGTGTAGGGATCATCAACGAGCACTGATCTGTGGTAAACTGGATCTAGGAATCCTCCAGTGTATGCGGAAAACTGCTGTCTAATTAGGTATGAACTGTTTGAGGGAGTGGGTGGCCTGCTCCTTCCTTCAGACACCAGGTGACGTAATGGTCCTAAATAAAAGGCCCTTTCAAAGTTAAAATCACTTTGGGGCACATGCTTCATAGAGCCGCAGAATATTCTGAGAGCAATGAACACAAAAAAGTCACACAGCATTTTCTCTCTCATGCACATCCCAGATAATGTAAAACAATATGAAGTCTTTCAGTGTGAAATGGCAGGGGAAGAGATTGTAGCAGAGTCTTTCTCAGTGTTTGGTTTTTGGTTGGGTTTTTTTTTTTTTTTGGTTTTGGTTTTGTTTTTCCACATCAAAAGAGGAGGTTTGTCCCAAAGGTATGGCGTACGACTGGCAAGAATCAAGCGAGACCCCAGGACCTGTGCAAGATGAATGCTCTGAACGGATAATGAGGTTGTTTCCTCCTGCTCTTTTTCAAAAATAGCCTTATTTCAGGAAGTGCTGGCCACTTTTCTTTCCCCGTGTTTGAAATTCAGCTCTCAACAATACAGGTACTAAAAATCAACTAGCCGCTTCAAAAAAGAATATAAATTCGACAGTCAGTATAACCGACTTTGTTTCTAACTGCATTTACAAGCATCCTTCCCACTGCCTGCCCCAGGGATCCTCGCTGCCGTGCAAGTGATCTCACAAGCATTTCCTTCAGGTTGTGGTGGATTTGGCCCAAATTTCAACTACATTTCGGGGTTTTTTTTGTTCTGGAATCACTAATAGTGAGTCAAGGAATCAGTTCAAATGCCGTGATTTATGTGAGAGTTAAATGCCACTGAAAGGCAGAGTAACTGCTTCTCAAGACGGATTGCTGTTGCGATGTTCGGTGTTTTTCTTAAAAGTCCCAGGGAGAGTTTCGTGAGAACCCAGTTACTTTAAATCTAAACTAAACCCCAACAAGTTTATGGGTCCTCAAAAATTGTGAAGGAAACATTATAAGAGAGGCTTTTTAATGGCTTCGAAGCCAAAGAACCAAATATTTAAGACAAAGAACTGAGTATTTAGCATTTGAACGAGGGTTTAGAAACCATTGCTGGTTTTAAGATAATGATTTATGAATGATTGCTTTGGTGATGCTGAGCAAAGCCCTGGACCCTCAGGCTGTATAACCTCTGGGCTTGCTTTGGCCTTCAGGAAACATGGTTTTTACTCAAGAGTGTAGGGACCGGGAAGGGCTTCATCTCCTCTGACTTTGGTGATTAGATAGATGTCTATGTCTAACATAGGTGTCCCCATTGTAGTAGTCAACCTGCATAATCAATGAGTGGCTGCAGCCTACCGCCGGGTGGGGAGAGCTGTTGGAATGGTGTCCTCATGGCGTACAAGAGCTAAGGGCTCATAACAACCACATACTTGCAAGCTGAAGCCCTGGCACAAGGGCAGAAAGCAGTTCGGGTAGGATGCTCCAGGAGTAGGGTCAATAGGGCTGTCGGGAAGAATGGCTTCGGCACCGTGGCTACAACCTTCCGAGGTGGGCACGTGGCTTACGGGGGTGTCCTGGGGGAAAATCGTGGCCGTCGTAGATGCTAAGAGGGTGTGTTTGAGGTGGCCGTGATGCCGAGGGCAGCCTGCGGCAGGGCTTGCCGATGATCTCGGAGACTCACTGCCTGCACTGACAGCAAAACTGCTCTGGGGAACAGGCCCTCGGAACATTGCAAAGCCGGATCCCTTGAGTCAAAGGCAGGGAGAACCAAAGGTGGGGAAAGGACAGGCAACTCCAAGCCGGATGCGGCAACACAAAGGAGCTGGGGCTCTCGAAGAGCTATTTGGTACCTGCTGGGGCAAAAAGGAGTAGTTTGCTTTACGCTGGTTTTGTAAACGGGAGGGAGATTCTCGGGTTGAGTCGCCTGTTGCGTGGTGTGTGGGTACTGCTGCGGCTCGTCCGAGGGAAACCCAAGACGCGGCCGTAGGTGCTGCCTGGGGCAGGAGCGACGCGCCGTCAACCCTCATACACCAGCAGTTAGAGGACTGCGGTTCTGCAACAGGACTTCTGTGCTTCTTAAACGTCGGCTGCTCGTGCAGCCTCTCTTCATTGGGTGAGAAACAAGGAGCAACAGCTCAGACCAGCTGCAGTCAAGGCCATGCGTTTACTGCCTGCCAGCAACAGCTTAGAGTAAATGAAGAATTTGTTCTGTGAGAAACACATTTTATGTTTTGACCCAAGTCACATAAAATAGATAGGGCTGTACAGTATGAAACAGTCCAAGCTAAAGTGGTGAATCCGGCTAACTGTTATTTGCAGGTCATGTCGCCCATGTGTTTTGAGTGCTCAGACAGCGTAAAAGGCTGTAACTCTCCAAACTAAAGCATTTCACCATAACTGATTAATTTTTTGGCACAGACCTTTTAGTGTTTTATTCTCTGGGTGCTATTTTTCACATTTTGTCTCCTTATTAAAAACTGCAGTCATCCAATCAGCTCTCAGAAACAATGACCTATGACTCATGTAACCATTGACAGACTGTTTTGGAACAACTCACAAAAAGCTGAAATGCATTAAACTATTCAGCTAATACATAAATAGAATACAGGGTCAGTTTGCAAGCCATTTGTTAATAGACTAAAGGGCTCCCTTCCCACAAAAATAATTTAAAACATGATTTATCCAGCTTCTTCCAGAACAATTCATTCTTTCCAGAGCCTCCTCGATGCGAATTACAGATGTAAAGGCTACCCTGGCTATAGCTGTCAAAGACAACCTTTTTGCAGCTTTTGGATCATTTCTGGTTCCCTATACGTTGGCACAAGCCTAGCTGGCTACGGTAGTCTGGCCTGGGGACAAACGTCAAGAGTGTTCTTCATTCTTTCTGTCAGTTCAACAGTGGAGCCCCCTTAACGCTGGAGTGTTGGGCATCTTCTGTCTACTCTACAGGTTGTTCCGAAGAGTTGTGGTGATCCTGGTTGAGCAAGCTGATGGAGAGGAAGTTCTTCACCTAAATAGGCCAAATGCTGAGGCTGTGGTCAAGAAGTTGGCCAGAGGGTTGGATTGGACTGGAAGAGAATTGGAAATGACTTTCTCCACATTTGTTTATGTTGGCTACGTTTTGTTGTTCTGAAGAGATGCCAGGTCTCATTGTAGAAAGGTGGAAATGCCAACTAACCACTAAACTAGTTGCTCCCCCCTTTTCCCTGCAGTGCAATTAAGAATAGTAGATACCAAGCTGAACAGCAGCAGATTAGAAGTTGAGCTAGTCCAGTATTCTGCTTTCAGTAGTGACCAATGGCAGATGCTTACAGAAATGTAAAAGAACAGAGCAGATAGATGGTGATAAGTCCCGTAAACTCTTCCAGTGCCTGTTTGCAGCTCACGGTCTTCCTCACCTGGTAGCCCTCAATGTTTTTTTTTTTTTCTGCGAGCTTGTACAGTCAGTCCTTAAACCCATGTAACCTCTTGGCGTCTGTTATGTTCTAGAGTTTTACTAGGGATAGGGTTAAGCTTCTTCTGTTCAAAATGAACATAATTCTGGACAATTCTAACCGATGCCGCCAACTTTTAGTATACTGTGTGACAGCAAACAGTCGCTCCCTATTCAACTTCATACCACACAAGATTTTACAGATTGCCATCTTTACTGCCTTGATTGCCTCTTCTTCAGACTAACTATTTTAGTCTACGCTGGAGACACCTGATCAGCCTTGTATATCTTTCCATCTCCAGTTCTAATATAGACATTATGTCTCATTACTGGTGCGTGTAGCTGAATGTGCCAAAAGACATTACTCTTTGCATGTTTGCGTTATTGGACTATCTGATAAAGCTGGCTGCCAAACCCAAAACCTACTTGTCAGGTTTCTGGATCTGCCTGTGGATCCCCAGCCTGCAATGCTCCCAGCCTCCCCGCGGCACATTTTCAGCCAAAACGGGAGGCAAATGTAACATTGCTCCTGCCTGTCTGCGGTATGCAGATTCTTTTCCCCGTGAGTGACCCCTCTCCTGCCCAGAGCGTGGGCTCTGGCAGCCCTTCCCGGCCCCTCGCTGCCCAGAAGCCCCTTGCTCAGCGGCGGAATATTTCCACAGACACGGACTGGGATAATCCAAAGTGCCCGTGAGGTGAGGAGCTTGGTAGGGGATGGTTCCGGATGGGGAATACACACGTGGCGTTATGTCACTTGAGTACAGCTGGGCTTGACTTGCTACACGGTCATCATTTTGCATATAATTACGTGAATTCTTTCTGGTCTTACGAGGCTTTTCTTCCCAAAGGTCAATCATGTTGTCCAGATATGTTTTTCTAATGCTTTAATATTTAATTATGATATTACAGAACGATGAAGGGTATACTACTGGATTACCTATCAGCATCCATCCTAAATGATCCACATTGTTGTATAAAGCAATATATTCTGAAATGAAATACAAGCCTAAAAAGAGCAGACAGCTTTTTAAGTAAACACATTAACTTTTTGTTTTAAAAGGTAAAGGAAGTTATGAAGATTCCTTATTTTTCACACATGGTTGTGCTTTAAAAGGCATCAGATGGACAGAGCTAAGTTTCACAGCCCAAAGAAAGTCACTGGCATCCTCTATAAATCAAGCTTTCCTTTCTTTTACTCTCCGGAGCCAGGTGCTCCAAAGAGTTACCAGCAGAAATTAAATCTTTTCAATGGGGAAAAAATAGCAGCACATCGAAACGTGTAGCTTGCAAAAAGAGAGAATAGGTAGAACTTTGTGCCTTTGAAAACATGTCAAACAAACATCATCCAGAGATATAACTTGCTATTTTTTCAGCATATGAAAAAAGTGCCAGTCACTTACCAATCATAAAGATTACATGTACCCTCAGTCCTAATGAGTTATCTATTTAAGGTAAGATGGGGGAAGTAGGAGTACTAACTGTAGGTGTTTACAGGGACAGTGGCGTTAGAAAGGCATTGGAGGCTACTTACGATTACACCTACGTAAGTCTGATTGTACATACCTGTAAATACACATCTATTAAATGAATATATTTATTATGTCTACATATACATATGTATAAAAATAAGTATCTTATAAAATATATAGAAACTTATACACCCACCACACCCAACCCTAAGTTCTAAGAGTTATCAATTCTAAAAATCAAAGTTATCCCATCTGGTTTTATAAGTTAGGAAATGACACAGTCTAACAGAGGGGCTATAGTTAATCCTCTGTTTGAATCTCAGAGTCCTGACATAAGGCAAATCTCTTTCTAAACAAACTATGGAAGGAAAAGAAATGGGAGACATCTTCCTTATGGGAAAGCTTAAGGACCAGCTAGAAAACATGTCTTGGGGCTTGTTTAGATGATCCTCCTTTGAGTGGGAGGAAGGGGGCAGGCTAAATAATGGCTTATAGTCATATCCAGCTCTAATTTTCTAACTCTGTCAGAAGAACAGCAATACTGTGTTGGATATTCTTCCACAAAGTCTGGCTGCTCCTCCCCAAAACCGATGGAAGAGTGCAGAGAAGGCAATAGATATGTTATCTGCGCCTGCAGGAAGGTCTGTCATTTTTTGCTATGGTATTGCACTGATGGGGAAGGTGAGGCACCGACATACGTTGGCTCTTGCTCATCTTCCACGTAATTAGAGTTAACGTTTGTTTTCTTATTCCTTAATAAGTGGAGCACCCAGGTTTGTTATCATCGGTGTGCGCTGGTCCTGAAACAACTGAAGTATCCTATGTAATCGTCAACAGAACCAGCTTGCGTGTGACCTTGGAAATGAGGATGCAGTGGGTAGTCAGATGAGCAAAGGCATGGCAACCTAAAGTGAATCCTGTTTTGATTTTGCCAGTTTTAATGAGGAACTGGACTAGACTATTTGTCTGCATTTTCTGATTATTTTTGATGACATGGGAAAAACACTGTAGATTTTATCTACCCATCTGCTTCTTTCATTGATGAATAGTTGGAGAAGGAAATTTTTTTTTTGAGTCTGATCTAATCTACAAACCATACTCCCCATAATTTCGTTATACCAGCCAGGATACAGAAATTCTGCAGGCATCTTCTGAAAACAGAGTCTTCTGAAAGGATTCTCTGATGGAAAATACAAGATCTTCACGGAACCCTTCACTGTGGGGCTGTTTAGAAGATAGGTGCCTGGGAATTCCTATCTAAGCTAAATCAGTGAGCCAGAATGGATCAAACAGCAGTGAAAATCCAATGCCTCTGTTAACTTCTCAGGTCTGGTTTTGGGGCGAAGTTAATAAATGTGTTAGAAGAAACATGCAGCGAATGGAGCAGATCCTCAGCTGAACACGTTGCAGTCATGAAAGTATGAAATAAAAGATCAGCCGCTCTTATGTCAGCCCTGTAATGATACTGTTCTCAAGAAATGCTTCAAAATCAGTTAAGAGCTAGTTGCCTCAACGGTGACTGAAATGTATCTCATAGCCAGTCAAAACAGTCACTTGCATAATGTCAAATAGAAAGGGTTCCAAAACAATTCCTGAAGAAATTAATGAAACACATAGAGCATTAGTTCCATTTTTGCATGAACAAGCCTCCCTCTGAGAAGACACGATTTTCACCTGAAATCCTGCCGTGAACACAGACTTGCCGTAGAGACGCAAACCCCATTTTATTGTTGCAGACAATAAATTGAAATTTAAAATGAGCAGAAAACACAAATCTTATCAAACACCATAGAAACCTGCTGTCCTCACGCTGGTGTGAGCCGGTGGAGGTAGACACAGAATTACCCACCACAGCAGCCTGGGTCATCAGTTTCAGTGTCCTGTTTTGTGGGGAGGTCATAAATTAGGCGTGTATAATTGTGTTAACGTTTTCTGTGGGAAAAGAGAGCAGAGGTGGCTAATTGGTTAGCTGGTAGCATTATGCATAAAGCTATGCTATGGCCCCAAAATTATTTTCCAACCGTTGCTATTACCTGCAAGGAAATCTGCGGCACGGTTTGCTGGAGCTCAGTAGACAGAGCGGGAACATGTTCAACACGGAACCGTTATCAGGGTGTCATGACGTGAAGCAACAGCAACTTCTTTATCTGCAAAAGCAATTAGATAGCGGTCTCACAAATGAATTGGTTGCTGAGTGGTGCTCAGAGGAACACGCTGCTTTCTCTTCACACCTGCCCTGTGTGGCATCTGACAAACAGTAGTGAGCTATTAGCAGTTATTGACATTTGTCAACTCTCCGGTTTTCTGGCAGGAAAAGGGAAATGGCAGCAATCACGCCCAATTTAGTTTCTCATGATGTCAGGACTTCATGGACTCACACACACATCAAGAAGCACCCAGAAAAGGTTTACAGATGTGCGGAAGGCAGTCAGCTATGACAGTGATGTTGCCAATGTTGCACATGGATCAACTAACGATTAAGATATCAAAAGCGATCACCGTAGCTTACTGACAGCGAGCTCAATTGTTTGCACCTGTTTCCCCTGCATTACACATGAGTCTGGAATGGATTACCCTGCCTTGTGCTGGACACATTTCACCTTTCCACACCGCGATGTATTCCAGCAACATCTCTGCTATCGATCACGCAACTCGCTTTGCCGTAAGGCCCGGGAAAAAGAATGGCACAATTTGCTGCCTGTTTTCTCTTTGGTGAAAGATTGCAGTTGCTACAGTGATTTAACAAGAACTTATTGCCTTAAACAAGAACTTATTGCAGAGTTCAGGGACTGAATACATACAGTCAGACATCATCCTGGCCACTTAAATCCAGAAACAGACCCGGGCTTGGTCTCCCATGCATTAAAATTACCTCTTCTTCCTTTGGAAAGGAACTCCGAACACTTTGCAGTGAGATGTGTATCACAGGGGAGCTTCTGATCAACCACGTTTGACCAAACTAACTCTGGTGCAGATAGAAGTAAAGGTACAGCAGGCCAGATCTTCTTCTTGAGGGGAGCCCAGAGCCCCAGAGATTTCACAGCAGCACAATTTCCCTGGACTCGGCTTCCAGGGATACCCCAAATATTTAAATCTAAGCTGCCACGTGTATGTCTGGCCATGCGGCCATCTGCCCCCGGTTGTAGTATAGGAGCAGGTTTCACATCGGACTGCGGGCAAACTGGTCGGATCAGGCAGCTGGACACGTGTAGAGACTGTTTCAGAAATTACAGTCTGGAATTATCACCAGGAATTATGGCTGATTTGTCCCGAAGGTCTCATCGAAACGACATTGTTGGTAGAGGGCTGGTGAGAAGACTGGGCTCAGTCGTCTAAATTATCGTTAAAACCATTCAGAAACCAGGCAGGTATCTTCGGACAAAGCCAGTGTCAATTCGGAAACGGTTTTCTGTGAAAACAGGCGAAATCTGTGAAGAGCATTCAGAACAAATAGCCCAGCTGTGTGTCATGCACCAAACGCAGGGGCTGACATGTGCCAGTTAGTACTGCCCAGGTACAGGACTTTCCACTTCTCCTTGTCGAACTGCATGAGATTTCTCTCAGGCCAATTGTCCAGCCTGCCTGGGTCCCTCTGAATGGTGGCATCTGGTGAGTAGTTAATTTTTATGTTTTATTGCTTATCGATCTTTTTCAAAATGAACTCAAGGCTTCTTTTCTGCTCTACATAATGAAAGTTTAAACAAATTAGCAAAAAATTAAAAGTTTCGCTTAGTCTGTGTAACTCCTTATTCAGACATACTTGTCACAACATTGTCTCAAAAATTATTTCTCAGATATGAGAGTCTTTAAGGGAACCCTCTGCAATCAGTGGAGCACTGCAATTTTTCCGGAATAGAGCGGTAGCTAATTAAGGTCAAAGCATATTCTGTAGGCCATGTTGACAACCTAGCATGTCCCTGACTCCATTTTATTAAATTTTTAGCCCTACTTTTTTAGATTAGAAATCACCATGAATCAGAAAGAGATACCTTAAGGAACAAAAAAAATTATACCCATTTTACTTGTGTTGTAAGCTGTCTCTGGACTGGAAAGGTTTAATTCTGATGTCGTATGTAGACCTCAAGTGCAGAAGTCTGCCCATGCCATCTTGTGAAATCAGCTACTATGTCCGAGTGAGCAAGAGGTATTCTACAAGCTTCTCTGGCATGTGTAAAAATCACAAAACAGACCAGCTTAGCTTAGTTTCCGTTTTAGGCAAGTCATTTAGATCTCTTTTAAATAATAATAATAATAATTATTAAGTATTCAGCATTTCCCATGGTTTTATTAACGTTTTAATTTCTATTTAACCTATAAGATGCTGGCCAGAGCCAGTCCACAGACAAGTGGACTGCAAGGAAGATGGCCAAGAAAGTCAACCATGTGTTCAGAGTTTCTGGCTGGTTGTTCCAGGCGCACGTGGTTTAAAAGAACCAAGGATGCCACATGGAAAATGATGCCACATGGAAAAGAATGTTCTCCTCAATAAAAACATCAGAATAACTAGAATAATTAGAAGGCATCAAAGTAGTATAGTAGCTTCTGTGCATTTCTGTATTTTTGAATCAAAACAAATAATATTTTAGTGTATTTTTTTCTGATCTATATATTGTGTCTATTAAAACAAAGCCCATATTTTAAAGGACTTTGCAAAGGATGTCATTTAAAGATGTGTCAAACCCCAAACAAGTTCCTTTCGCATATATGGTATCACAACATCTAGCCCGTGGCCCTTGGGAATAAAATAAGCCAATAGGAAACTTCTATAGGGTTTTCTTTTTCTTAAAAAAAAGTCATTTATATGCAACTGCTGCTGATCCTTACCTGAAGTCATTATTTTACAAACATTAGTAAAGTAAGTGGGTCACAGAAATGGGACAGACATTAACTGAAGTACATGGTCAGATTACACAGATAAAGTGACATGTAAGAAGGCCTCAGACTATTGGGCCATAGTTCTAGGAAATATTTTTTTACAATTTAGAAAGATGAACCCACTATTAGTGTATAAAGAATTCCCTTTATGCCGCTCCACAGGTAAAACAGAAAGAAAAATGCACTATCTAAGTTGAAGTACACTTATTTGTACGTTAAGTATTAGACTAGAATCTGGGCCACCAGCTTCCACAGGCAAAATTAGTGGTTAAGTCAATGACTTTAAAGAGATTTAAGAGAGTAAAAGTTTTTTTTTTTTTTTAATTGCATCTCTATATATATTAAAAAAAGATAGTGGAAAAATGGATGACTCTCCTCGCAGAGAAATGCATTGTACAGCATCAGAGAAAGGAAAACATTAATAGTCTCCCTTACAAATGTGTCCTGCAGAACATTTTCTTACAGTGATAGGGGAAGGGGTTTGCAGATCTGACAAGAACAACATGTTTTTTAAGAGCTGATGCAGACAGTTTAGCAGATCCAAGTATTTGCAATGCATAAAGCATTTATTGGTCCTTTATATTCAGAAATTACATGTCATTCACTATCATTATTGTTCAAAATTAGCAGAATCAAGCTCTTCCCCATTAATTTAATTTTGGAGGTGAAACAGAAGGTACCGCGCCATGCTAGCAACCTGGTATGGCAAGGTTAGGAAGAGACAACGAGTAGCTGACGGGCGTCTGTCGTGCCACTCTTCATTTTGCAGACCTCTCCCAGATGTCTTTTCCAGGCTGAAAAGTCCTCGCCGTTTCCTGCCTGAGCTCTTCCCTCTCCCTTTGATCATCCCTGTTGCTTTTCGATGGATCTTTTTCCGTACACGGAGGACGTGGGCCGCTCTCGGTGCAGCTGCGTGGGGGGAGCAGACCTTGCTGCCCTGCGGCGCCCGCCTCTCTACAGAGCCCTGGGAACAGCCCCGGAGACCGACTTTGCTCCAAAAAGTGACTTTTTAGTCCTAAATTCTGCTTCCGTTACTTATGCAAACGTTTGGTCATTCATTCGAAGCGCTGGGATTGTTTTCTGAGCCATGACTTGCCTTTACAAAAGCTGGGCTGGCTCTTCTCCGGTACCTCTCATCCCAGGATTTTGTGATGCCGACCGAGCACAGAAAGTGGTAGGCGGCACCTCCCAGGAACGGGCCCAAACAGATGCAGAACATCGGCATCTGAAGCAGGCAAAGCTGGAGATGGGTTTCAGCTCTCCACAGAAGCTGAGATTCGAAAGAAATGTAAAAATGACAAATTTCCCCGAAATGGCTCTTGCCGTATTTACTGTATAAGGACATGTAGTTTGTATAAATTACACTTTAGCTATATAGCAGATGCAACACTCGCAAACATTTGTTTATATATGCACACTATCTAAAGCATATCTGAAAAAAAAGTCAAGCGGGTCTACAAACCCCCTGTGTTCCGAGTGGTTGTGGTATGGTAGCTGAACCCGTGGTCCTGCAAAACCTATACTTTCCTTTTGAACCCCCAAAGCCTTGGACTTTGCATTAGTTTCCACTTATTTTCTGTGAGTTTTCTAAAAGGAGAAGCAGACCGTATGAATGAAGTTTCCCTTGCTATAGCCGGATATCTGTTTCATACACGGAGGCAGAAAAAGAGCAAATGAATCCCTGCGGGTCACTCAGGCCATGCGGAGCAGCCGGCGTGGAGGAGGGGTCACATTTTCAGGCTCAGGTTAACGCTGAGCGCCGGACCACGCCACGTCCCCAAGTTAGGGCTAATTTCATCTATAATATCGGTAACAAAGGGGACAAAGACATTTCAAAAGGGTGATTATTTCTCTCCAGTCCTATTCAAACTAGCTTTGCGAGTACAATCTTGTGATTGTGAATCCACAGTGCTTCGCTGCTTCTGAGGAAAAAAAAATGTTCTTTACCTCGGGGCTATTTGAGCAGAAAGAGAAATGTCTCACAGTGTTAGGAAACTTAGTCAAATGAATCACTCGTATAGGGCCATAAGCAGTACAGATGTGTTGTAATCACTGCTTAATAATTGCTTTCAGATCAAATAATGTTCAAGAGATTACCCCATCTGTAAGATGCTCTAAAGAAAAGTACAGGACATTTTGTACAGACTGATTTAGAAAAAAAGCAGGCTGTTATTTATAGGGACAGCAACTTTGTGTCATATTCCTGATGCACAGCGAGGCAGAACCTACATTTTAAGCACAAGAGGAATATAAATCATCTCAGTGCTCTCATGATTGTAATTTTATTAGCTAAGCCTTCCTTCGACATGGTCTTTGATTTAGAAAGCACCTGTAAAGCTGTTTGTGCCTTTTGTGGATCCTCCCCCGTTCCTCCCGGGTGATGTTTATCATTCTGCACACGTGTGCTATGAGCATCACTTGAATTATTTCCCCTGATTATCTGAAAGCGTCTCATCATAGTCCAGAATCAAATTAAGCACGCTGCATGTGCTCATTTCTGAGACTTAGGTTGAGTTTGGGGACTAACCAGCTACAAAAGCATCCACACGATAACCAGCGGATCAGCAAGTTTCAGCTCTGTGATGGGCTGGTTTGGTTTGTTTTTCTCCCCCTCTCCCCCCCCCCTGCTCTTCAGAAACAGGTGGTATTTATCCAAGCAGCCTGCACTGGGCAGCTGGCTGATGGGTCCCTCCAGCTGGACATCTTCTCCACATTTAGTTCAACCACACCTGCTTCAGATAGCAAACAAGAAGTGGTTTTCTTCTGTATCTGGAGGGAAAAAAAAAAAAAAAAAGGAAGGGGGGAGAGCGCGCTATGTGAGATGAGAGGGGGGGGCAGGGAGGAAGAGGAGGATGAAGAATCACGGACCAATCACACCTCTTTCAGCTGTAATATTTTGTGATGTTCGCAGAGCCCATCTGGTCTTGTACCAGAGAAAAAAACTGAAGTTCAAGGGCTTTTTCTTTTTGCTCTGTTACACTACGCTCTTTAACACAGTTATTTCATTATCTCTTGCTATCATTTGATCAGATTTATCTTCCATTAAAACTTCCTTTCCCTTGAAGTAGACAGTGACATGAGAATGCATGCCTTTCCAAGCTTTTATTGTTCTGAATTAAGAAATGGTAGAATAGTCTCATGAAAGATTAATGACTTCCCGTAAGCATCTTTGTACCTGAGGACAAGCAATTACAAAAATATGTCCAAAAGAAAAAAAGAAAGGATATTAGACTGTATTGGCCAGGTATTTCTTGGCAGACAGCAAGCTTAGCCTGTTATGCTGCCAGCATTTTTAGAGCTAAGGCAACTTCTGTCTTGACCCCATGTATCATATTTTGTTTTGTACATTAGTAGCAATGTTGTCCTTGCAAGAAAAGCTGACGCTCTGCAGGTATTTTCCTTGATGCTTCATTGTACTTAAGTTCCCATTTCTGTGCTAGTACCTGTTTCTGAGAGGTAGCGCTCCGCTCAAAACTAACACTTAAGGACTGAGGACAAAATATATATATTTTCAGAAGTTATTTCATGCTTATAGATTCTTGTTTTCTTTCCTATCTTTTTTTTTTTTTTTTTCCTTGTGAAGGGATTTTTCGTAAAGTTTGCTTTGGGCTCCCAAAGAGAGTTTAAGGCAAGAATCTTTAAGATTAACTCAATCTGAAATAGTCTCTAATGCTCTAAATACTGAAGTGAACGTTCACCATTTGATAGGCTTTCTGTCGCAGCCTTTGAGAGAGGCTGGAAACCAAAGAGCCTCCCGTTTCCCTAAAAATTGACTCTTTGCCACTTCTTTGTTCATCCCACTGGTATGTTGCAATTAAATGGAAATACCGATGACAAAATATTGTGGAGGATCAGAGTTAAGTCTATAAAAGCCGGCAGAGTGGAAACTCTTCACCATATTCCGAGCTTGGCCCACCATTCTGGGAAGGGCAGTGCAGATGCCCATGGGATCACCTACTTCCACAAGACAAAGGGCGATCCTATAACCTGCCTAAATATGTGGGATTTGACTGGGTTGAGCCATGAGGCACTTGGTTTCCCTGTCTAGATCCTCAACGCTGCACTTTCTTTAGCATAGATGGCTAATCTTTGTAAAATTACTGAATTCCATGCTTTTCCCAGAAAAGCCAGTAAATCGGGATTTACTGATTCTGAGAGCTCAGCTGG
This sequence comes from Elanus axillaris, assembly GCA_026212715.1. Classification (NCBI taxonomy): domain Eukaryota; kingdom Metazoa; phylum Chordata; class Aves; order Accipitriformes; family Accipitridae; genus Elanus; species Elanus axillaris. Next base: position 17,770,401 of record JANZLQ010000029.1, read on the forward strand.
GAACCTGGATAAGCCCATTCCTTGGGGACCCAACGTTTCATTAAGTCTGAGATTCTTCAGTGAACTGTACTATAAAATCTGTCCTTTGAAGAACGTGCTATTTCATGCCTGCAGATGGGTGTAACATGGCCTATTGTAAATGTATAAGAATATGCTGTTCATATAGAACCAGTGTAGTACAGCCTGTTCTGACATCAAAGCAGTTTTAGTAGTGAGTGGACCAGATGCTAAACGGCTGTAACTCAGGAGAGAGTAAAGGTGTGTTCTGATCACTTTTGTAATATCAGCCTAACTAACCAAGATGAGTAAAAGCAGTACAAGTGCATTATTCATTTTTATTCAATGAGAGGTCCTTAAGTAAAAACATAACCTGTGCTTAATGGACTCTAGAGGAACAAGCAACACTGGCAGTAAAACTATCTTTTATTTCAATGGATGAGTTTTTTATTTCAGCCAATTGCCCTGCAGTTGCACTGCTAAAATCGGAGACCGAAGGGTACATATCTTTGAAAATACAGCAGGCGCACGGGGATACCTCAGCTTCTTAAATCCCAGAGAAGTAATAGCTACTCTGCTATGGCCACAAGAGGATACTTACACTTCATCAAGAACTTCTGAGGAGGTTTTCTCCTGACCTGTGAAGGCTACACTGGATGGGCTCACTGCAAGTTAAGAAAGAAAGAAAGAAAGAAAGAAAGAAAGAAAGAAAGAAAGAAAGAAAGAAAGAAAGAAAGAAAAAAGCATAAATGTATTTTCACAAGTCACACCTTAGCCTACACTAAGCTGCCTAAAGCAGAAGACCTGGGTTAACCAGCGGACTGTTGTACACTGCTGAAAGCAAGAGAGCTGAGCGAGTCAGCAAGAAAAAATGACAATGAAATGAAAATAATGAGAAAAGAGGGGGAAGTCCTTATAAATGCTGAAATATGTGAAAATTAAACGACCATTTTGACCCTAATAACAGACCAATTGCTTTGCCCAATAATAATTCCTACATAGGGTGGCCTTAAAAACCCCTGCCATCGTGCCTAGCTGGGTTAGTCACGTTTCCCACCTCCAGTTTTCTGCAATGAAGTTATGTGAACAGGAACTTTTTTTTTTAGAACGGGACCATGCAGTCATCGCCCACAAGTGTCAGCGCAGTAAGGCAGACAGGCAAAATTACTACAGACTACAAAATTAAGAGCGGTGAACAGAGGATGGTGTAGTCAAGGCAGAAGCGACCCGTGTGCTCAAAGGTTCAGGTGGGAAAGCGATTGCAGGATACGAGACCTTGTCTAAGTTAGAGAATTCACCCTTACGCAACAGTATATCGACTTCAGCATGCTGGATTTGCAGATCCCGGTCTCTAACCTTATCTTGGTGGTCTGTGAAATGTGCTGAGAGTTCATGGAGTGTCAGCTGGCCCAAAAGGGTGGGAGTGCTGCTGAAAGAAACTCCTACTTCTCCAATTTCATATCATGTCTTTGTAAAATGTGCATGGACTGAGTTCCCACTAATCCTAATTTTTGAAGCAAAAAGGCAAACTTTAGTAAACTTTACAGTAGGTGATGACCCCAGTTTTCAGGAGTCTGAGAAAGCTCACAGATAATCTGTTCTTATATAGAGCTTTTCTTTTTATGTGATCTTATTGCCTTCTGTTTTATTCTCAACTCCAGATAACTCACTTACTGTATTTTGTTTGGCAGTATCAAATCTGGTTGGTTTGCTGCTACCTGTTCGTCATTGCAGTAGTCATAATTTTCACAGCTGTTTAGTTTTGTTTGTTTGCTTGTTTGTTTTAAATATCTGTTACTGGCAGGAAAAACTCTAAGCCAAATCAGTTCTCTTCCTCCTGAGTTAAATCCTATTGCCTGAAGAACTATAATGATACTGGACAGGATAATTTTCCGTACAGCTTTTGGTGCATCGAAAATCTCCCGTGAAAGTGAATGCAGAAGCGAACTGCAGCGCACAGGGTAACCCCAAGGAACTGCTCTTCTTTATGTGAGATCATTCCAAGAAAGCTGGGACAAGCCTGAGCCAGTTAGTGTCTTATCCCTTTTGATGTCAGGTGAAAGGAAGATTAGCATGAAGGTGCATACATTAAAAATGTGAATGTTTAAAGTTACTCTTTGCAGAGAAAGCACGAAAATGTCTTCAGTTCCTAATTTCTACATGCCTCGTTCCTGCCGAGGAAGCGTGGCACGCTCCAGCCAGTAGCCCTGATTGATTGACTGAAATACTCATATTGAGCCTTGACTGACTGCATGTAGGTCTTTCAACAATGGGATTTAACATTCTGACCTAACATTTAATGTATTAGTCCTAATTTTATGCTGATACTAAGACTCTCCGCTGTATTAAATCAACCTAGGTTAATTCCAAATTACGTCTCTCCCACCCACTATCAATGGGTCCACTGTTTGGTTCCCCAGAACTGACCACCCACTTTTATGAGAATCTGCAGCGAATTAGAAAATCTGTCATTGCTGGAAGAGCCGGACAGCTAGGATATGGCCTGTCATTCCTTCCATACAATACACACCCTTTGTCTGCTATCTCTTAAACTAACCTGACATAACTTAGCCTCCCGGTCAATGGTATCTTTATTCTCTCCCAAGGAATGCTTCGTTCACCAGCGTTATTAAGAAACTTCTGGACAATGTTTAGTGGCTGCGCAATCATCCAAGGTTCTATTAAAAAGCCATCTGGGTAATTAATAGCACATTTGTTCTCAGCCTCCTCCCAATTTGTCCATTAGTGGAATAAAAGCACAGGACAAAGGGTAATGCGGTTCAGTTATATTTTACAAGAATTCTTCAGGAAGTTGAAAACACATGATAGTTTTCCAAAGATACATATGTTTATGGGCACTCTACGAGAGCGGCAAAACTGCACAAGCCAAGGGCTCTTAATCAGGCTTCTCCCCCGTTGATAGGGGATCGACGATTAACTGCGTGCTGCCTTGCGCCGACGCTCTCCAGCCTGGGGTGGGGAGGGTGAGTGGATGGTCTCCTTCATCTCGGTTCAATCGCAGTTGATAAAACCAATTCCAAGATCCACGTCAGGGCACCACATCAAAACCAGCACGAATTACTTTTGTACTCCTTCACCTGAGAGTTGAAGGCTTTTCTGAGGTTTCTTTTTAATGTCTCCCCTTGAAAGCAGGATTTCAGCCTCAGGCTGCACTCTCTGAGGTTGTTTTATTCTTTCCCTTTCATTTGCTCTTTCTTTTTCTTCTCCCTTGAAAGCACCTGAAGAAGAAACACTTTAAGATTTCAGAAGTTTGTTGTTAAAATTAAGAAATACTCCACTTGAGCTTGGATGTTTAGTCCTTTTATTCTTTTTTTTCAACTCCTGTAAGGAGGATAGTTACTATTATTTTGTGCCTGGTGGCATAGAGAGAAGCCAAGTCTGCATCTTTTAAACTACTGTGAAATGAAGGATTGCTAAATAGCTGTGCTTCAGCAGCAGGGATCTCTCTTGTACCACAGACAATTAAAACTGATGTTTGTGTGTACTCAGTTATAACTGGGTGTAGGGCCCAAGCTGGTGTAAACTCAGTGATGAGCTCAATAGGGCTGCGATGATTTAAGTCATGAGTGGATCTGGCCTCTCAAGAAAATGAGCCTGAACTTCATCAGGCAGTCAGATTTTCAATATAAACGACATTGATGAAAAGTTGTATTGTGGACGAAATGTGATTTTTCTGCTTTCTGTGGAAATTTTTGTTTCTTGGGGTGGAAGGATGAAATTTCTGAAAACCAAGACTTATTTATTTGCCTATATTGCCTCAGAGACTCATGGAGATTATATTTCCGTTGTTTTGTTTGTCTTAGTGGGCTGTGCACTGCAGGGAAAAATGCAGCTCCCCGACAAATCATGATATGTCATTGTCATAGTTCACCACCTCATGGAGACGGCAGCGCAGATTCAGAGCCTGGCTAGACACCATGTTGTGTTCGTGCTTTACACATGCATGACAGCGTTTCAGAAACCACCAGCCTCCACTTCTCTTGATTTTGATTTTAATTTTCTTGAGGCGAGGGTGCTGGTTCGGATTTTTTTTTAAATTTATTTTTTATTTAATTTTAGCAAGTTCCCTGGTAGGTACAGCCACTCAGTGTCATTTGAGCTTTCTTGGATGGTGCTTCCTTTCTTACTGGTTCTTTGTTTTCCACACTGACAGCAACTCTCCTTTGTCCTTTATTTTAGCAGATAATTAGGGTTCAATAACAGGCAGTGTGTGAAATTACCATTTTCACCATATCTGGTGAATTGTTGCAGCTAATGGGATTGTCACCCGGGTGACAAGAAGTTGTTCTTTATAATTCTTTTCTCCAAACAGCAAACAGAGCTTTTTATTAATACGATTTTGTTTGAAAAACAGTTTTCCATTGAAAAATGGAAAAACAAATGCTGTTTTCTCTTCAGCTCAGGACATAAAAGACTGAGTCCCATAGACAACTTTTTCCCACCTTTGTGGAGAGTGTTGTGATTTCAGCCTGGATTGCAGCCAAAGCAAACAGAGTGTAGAGCACAAAACCAACACAACACGCGCACAGTGGGTTTTTAATCTACTTT
>JANZLQ010000029.1:17775066-17797354 GCA_026212715.1 Elanus axillaris
GGGGCCTACGGGGCTGCCCCACGGCTGCGGGTCCGTCTCCCTCCCCACGGGCCGCCCCCCAGCTCAGGGGTCACGCTCGCTCTCCCACCCGTCACCCCCCAACTTACGGGGGGCGGGGGTGTCCCCCCACTTGGGGGGCGTCCCCCCCCCCCCCAACTTGTGTGAAGGAGCACTTTCCACAGCAGTATAAATATTTGTTGACACTTCACAGCCTCAAGTGCCTGTAAGAACATTGCGTTTATAGAGTAAGTGCTCTGTAAATACTCGAAGGACTTAAGGTTGGTATGTCTAACTGTGCAGCACCCATATTTAAATTGTGTTTGCATGCTGTAGGCCTACCGACTTCATGAGTGCTCTCGGTAAAGGTCACCGAAGCCCTTCAAGTTTTTCATTCTTAGAATAATCTCATTAAAATTAACAATATGCTTGTAATTCCGCAGATTCCAATGGACCTGCAGCTGCCTTGCTCTTGCCACACCAGCCAGCAGGCTTGCCAATCTTTTTTGGCACGGCACGGCTTCTCCTACACAAAACATTCCTTAGCGTCTCAGTGCTGTACACCACACCGATACGTTCCTTAGTGCCGTACTGGGTAATATTTCTCTTGCCTGTGCTGCAGAAGGCAAAGCGACTCGCCCCACACGCGGCCCCGGGAACCTGAGCCTATTTTCCGTCTTCCTCGTATGAGGGCACAGAAATTGGGGAGCACGTACATGCGTCTTCATACATCCTAAATGAAAAGGGTCAGGAAGACCATGTGGAGGAATAAAGGGTGACATTACCAATGAATTGGGGTAAAAAGTCTAAAATCACTCAGGTGGAAAACACGCGTGGTAGAAAAACGGTTCAGAGAGCTTTCCACCACCGCCGCCCAGCTCCCACAGATCCCGCAGCTCCCAGCCATCGCGCTCACCCTTCGGGCAGTCCCTCCAGCGTTGCCGATGACACTTGATCATCAGTTGCACATGCCTCTCTTTATGTCTAAGTTAGCCTGTATGGGAGGTGCCTATTGTCTTAGAGTAACACTGAGGTCTACCTTCACATATGCTATTGGTGTAAAACCCCCCGAATCTCTGAATCCTGAAGTGATGCTGGTTGCTCCTGGCGCTTACACAAAATGAATGAACCTGTTTTGTCTAAAGTTTTACACGCTATTATTTTTGTTCACACTTTCCCTTTGGATTTTGCTTCTTCACTGGCTCTCATATGAAGTCCTTCCTGCAAAAGATTTACAAGAATGTTTTGTTATAGCGCTCGATAACGCTAAGACCTGTTTTAGACCCCTGTGCAAAGTGTACCGATAATCAAATGTTAGCTAACTTCTCCAACGTGCTCTACAAGCTCAGACAGAGGACTTCTTGGAGAAACTGGCACTCCTCCGGGTCAGAGGCGAGGCAGGCTGTGTTTCAGTGAGAAGAGTGAGGCATTTTTTGTATGTCTTGGCCGAGCCGCCTCGAAGAAATTGGCTTGCTTGCACCTGAGGTTTTTAACTGCACTCAGGAACTTTGATTGCATTAGGTACAAGATAAAAATGACTGATATAGCAGGAAATTTTCATTCAATGCTGCTGCATTTTAGTTGCACCATCATAATAATACAGAACTTTGGTTTTGTTTGTGAGACTGTGCGTGTGCTGGAAAAACACTGACTGATCCTAAACTACTTGCATAGGATATTTTTGTCCCAATGACTTTCTGACAAATGAAGGGTGCCTTCTATAAAACTTAAAAGCAGCGCAAGCTGAACTGTTTCTGACCCGTACTTGACCTATTCAGCTTCATCTGCTCCTGACAGACTTTTCAACAGTGAGCTCACAAAACTCTCTTTTTTTTCCATCACTCTTGGATAAAGCCATTAGGTTATTTTTTTTTCTTCACTGTTCTAGTTTCATTGAACTCTGTGTATCGCTATTTTTGTTCGCTTTTTGCTCCCCAGGTTCAGCTTGTAAGACAAGCGCTTGATTTACTACTGGTAGCAGAATGCATTTCCAAACTGTGTGAGTGTGCCGAGAGCTTTCTGCATGTGGAAGAATAGGCCAGTTTAGGAAAAAGCCTCCCAGTCACTTCGTCGAGACGTGTATTCTGACTGAATATATGCAAATAAATCTGCATATGGTGAGCTTAAAATGCTTTCTTGGGTTCTCAGTCATGTGTTAGAGGTAGTCACACTGAGAAGGAAAAAATCCCACAGTTTCCTCTCTTCCATTTTACTCTTTATATCTCTCAAAACAAAGTGTTTCATAGGCACCATAATTTCCTTTTAAGTAGTTCCATTTTTAGTTTTCTGGGGTACAGTTTTCTGACATATTCTCTGACTTACCTTGTGAGGTGCTGCATATATACTGAAAGCAGTGGGAGTAGGATCTAAACACCAAGCGTTTCCTGGAAAGCTTTCCAGTGACAAGAGAAGTATAAGTAATGTTAAAGTCTTTTTTTCTTCACTGTCTTGTTCACCAAAAAAGAACCATGTTAAGATGAGGTGATTAAGCTATGGCTTTGGTTTACTTTCCATTGATTTTCAGTTCATGGGGCGAATAAGAATTCATTTTTCTCAATACGATGTGTCTTTTCCGTAGAAAAATATGAATGCAAATTTATCTATCTTCTGCTTTATACAGGTAGTTAGAAATGAGGCCAAATGGATTATATGAAGTCACTGAAGGAAATGCTGTACACTTCGGAACACTTCTATTTGCATGGTAAGGTAGTAGCAAAAATCACCATCCTGTACCAAACCCCTGCAATAACTTCTTCTAATGATTAAAGACAACAATGTGCTATATAGAAATCAACATGGTTTGTCCCTATTAAGGTAAGCTCATTAGAAAACCCGGAATAGAAACATACAGACTACGCTCAAACAGATTATGGACTAAATTAACCTTCTAGGTCTACATTGTCGTGGTCTATATTCATGAACTTTGGTGCTTGAATGTGATACACAAAGAAATCAAGAGATCTATGCATCGACTGCCTCAAGGAATTTCACCTGTTTTGATGAAGTCCACTGCCCTGTAGCTCCTGCTTGTGCTTTACACGCTCTTCCTACTCTCTGTGGAAGAGGTGGTCTCATCACAGGCAGTGGAATGACATCAAAGTAACATTTCTAAAGGATTCCATACAAAGGAGAGAGAAAAAAGGAAGGCTGACGCCTGCCATACTATTCTTTTGTGCTGCCCCAGACGGTAAAACAGGTACTACGGTGTCCTGAAGCCTCTGCCCAGAGAAAGACTGTGAATCCATTCTAGGCACAAGGACAGTTTGTTTTTTTTTTTTTTTCCTTAGGGATAAAAGGTAGTTTTGGTAATATATTTTCCCAATTTATCTTCAGTAGTTTTCCTGGAGGAGCAACGTCTTTCTTACAAAGTGATTCCAGAGCTACCAGTGCAATGAACATTAAACTGGAACACAGCATAAGCACAGTCATCGTCCCTGATGATGTCACCAAGTGGGTCTCAGTAGGCATAGTACGGGGTTTTCAGTTGTGTGTGGAAACAGAAGATATTATGGCCATGTCCTGTTCACTGGCCAAAGCTTTGGATTTTTTTTCCTATATTCCATAAAGATTGTTGGCAGAAGAGGAAGGAGTACAGGGAGACCTGGATTTCTGGATTCTGAGATGATAACTGAGTTAGATTTGTAAATAGCAAACAGATGATGATCAAGAAATTTTTGTTGACTGATAATGAAAGCCAACTGAAAAGTGCAAAGATTAAATAATAATGTGTCTGGAAGTCATACATCGTAATTAATCTTCTTGTCCTGTTCATTCAGACTCCTTATACTGACGGGCCTTTGCCAGAATGGAGTAATCAAGAAGGGGACATAGCTAATTCCCTATATCCCTACAGATTGATTTCCTGATTAAAAGTTTACATTTTCAACCTGACCTCTTCTTGGGCCAGGTCGTTAAAAAAACTTTACAGCACTAGTTAATTCTGGTTCACAATGCGCTACGGTTTATAATGTCACTGGTTCAATTGTTAAACAAAATCAAGTATGTTCTATCGAAACCAGTTATATGAAAAGCATTAAAAAATATTCAGACGTTTCTCTGGTTTTAAGGTTTCCTATGCGGTCTTACCCTTGATTTTGTTTTTCGAGGTCTGAGAAATTCAGACTTCAGTGCATATATCAAAACATGCGTCTCCCATTAGACTGTTTGCTGCAGGCTTCATTTTCCTGCCCTGACACTCTGGGCTGAGATACGCTGCTCCCATACCCTACCAATTTGCCTTTATCTTCCTCTGCTTCTCTTCACATCGTTCCTTGCTACCACCCCAATCTCCTGCTGCCACTGTTTGACCCAGCCCCACGTACCCTTTCACAACCCCCCAGCCTTTCTCACTCTCACAGTTTGCCTTTTCACTATGCCCCTGGTCCCTGGAATTTCCCCTGGTGGTATCCTTACACCCCCTTCAGCAATTTCCTCACTCTAAGCAGTTTTCTACCTTGTAGGAATGTTTTTATATCAACAAATTCAACATACTTTCAAAGATAAAAAAAAATAAATCCCTTTCCTATTGCTGTAAATGTGAGGTCACAGCTCTAGATGTGTTTTTAATGATTTTCAATTTCTCCCTTGCCTCTCAGCATTCTTGTTATCTCAAAGGTATAACAAGGATCGTACACGGCTTCCGTATGAGTGACATTCACGCCTTTTGCCACAGTTTCTAGCTATGTCAGATGTGTTGTCATAAGAGAAACTACTTATACATCCAGAAAATTCCAAGAATCAGAATGTTGTTCCTATCCGTATGACTACGGTGGAAAAGGTTGCCTGACTGGGAAGTCTGCGCAGTTCACTGAAGCACCTTGATTCCTAAAGTTCCATATGTCTTGTTGGAAAAAGGTAAAGGCTTGCTTACGTTTTGTTTATTAGCTTGGGGCTCTCATGCAACTATTTCTTCACATGCTCCTCCTTTTCTTTATCCTAAAGTATCCCAGAGGTTGAGCGGCTCTTTTCTTCATTCCGCCTTTAACTCCTGATGTGCTGCAGTATACGTAGCTTTTCTGGCCATGTCGGTGGCAGATTTAGTGCTGGTGTGAATGAGGAACATCTGACAAAACTGTGCTCTCTGATCCACCACAAAATCCTTATTAAAAAAGAGTTGCCTTGAGAGGACAAACCAAAAAAGGAATAAGTAATATGAAAGATACGTTTTCCACGGGGTTCCTCGTAATCTAGATATTGTCATACGGTTCCTTCAAGGTTATCTGTTTCCCCAGATTTATTTGGAAAGGCAGAGGAAGAGGATGGGTAAGGTTAAATGCTAGCATATTCCAAGAGGTGTGCTTATAGTTTGGGATGCTAGCCTTGTTTCTTAGTAAGGTTTTCCTAGTTTCCTAGTAAGGTTTTCCTAGTAAGTCGGTCTCGAAACCTAGTAAGGTTTCCTTTAATAGTTTGTACAAGTTTTGTACAAATCACTCCAAGAAAAAGTAAGTCGGCTCTTGGGAACTGAACTGCAGAAGCTAGCCACAGCTCTGTGTATATGCAATTGTAACAGAGGTTTCAAAGACAAAAAGCATGGCCGCAGACAGGAATGTAAAAGGATATTTTGCATATCTGAGCGAGTTTACCTTCTGCAGCTAAAGCGCTTCAGAAAGCCTGTTACAGCAAGGATATGGAATTGAGTAGTCTCAGTATGAAAGAGGTTATAAATCTTGGGGTAGAAGTCGTCATTTTCTTCTGTGTCCTGAAAACTATAGCTGTTTGAAGCATCAGCATGGATTACCATCATATATTGGACTGCTTTTAACATAACTCACTAACTTAACATAAATCACAGAGGTAATGTCTCTGGTCGTGCATATCCCTGTCATTCAGCCAGAAAGAATTCACTGGACTAAATGGACGCCTTATGTGTGACATTCTGGAGAATTATGAATCAGTCAGGCTTAACCTTCGGGCCCCGGGAAGATACAGAAACACTCTCTTACACAAAACAAAATTGTAAGCAATAAAGTAATGAGACCTATTCATAAAAAATAATAAAGAATAAAATTATGAGAAGCAGTCAGAAGAGATTGCCAAAAGCAGATTGAGCCACAGCTAGCTCCAAATCTAATTTTCTTCCTTGGTGAATAAGTAGTGTGATGGATAGGCAGGAAACAATAATAGTGACGTATTTTGCCTCTAGGAAAGTTTTAAAAAAATACAATCTCCATGTGCCATATCCATAAAGAATGGGAAAATAGTGTTTTGACTATCCTAGGTCAAAGCTAGGTCAAGATCAGAAGATGCAGAATTGCTTGAAAACGAGTGTCCAAACAGAAGTTATTTCTGATTTTCTATTATGCATATAAGCAGGATCCTGCAAGGACATCTTCAGCCAGTATCATTCAACATTTTCCATATAGAATTGGACGGTAGATTAGAGAACACGTTTACAAAATATGCAAATAGAAAATGCCTGTGAAAAGTTACTAGCAGACTAGAATAAAGGGTCAGCGTTTAAAATAATGTTGAAAAGTTGAGAAAGTCAGAAATCAATTAATTGGATTAACTGAATTCCATAGAGAAAAATGCAAAAAAAAAAAAAAAAGGCGGCCTCTTCAAGGTGCAGAACAACTGGTTGAGTTAGTAATAAACAAGTAAACAAAACAAGAGCCAAAGGGAAATGTGGTTCTACTTTTTAGTGTCCAGAACCATTCCGGCTAGAAATCAAGAAAAAATATTTTATTTGGCTTTTATTAGGCATTATTTGGACTAACGTTTCTATATTGGCATAGCTCTTTTAAAAAGGTACAGAACAATTAAAGACGGTCCAAAATGGCAATAGCAAAAGAACTTTATAAAACATAGCCCCCAGGGGACATTAGGTTAATTAGTAAAGATGCATCTGGGAGATATGAAAAGATTAACTACATCTATGGAAGCCCAAATGCCACCTGCCAGGGACGGCCTAGATGGAAACCGGAACCTGCCTTGGAGTAGAGGTTGGCCTAGGTGATATTTTGAGGCCTCTCAATTCTGTGTTACGCGGTTACGGGACGGACTCAGTTGAATTTAAAGCAGCATTTGTCATGTTTTTCTTCTTCATGCTTTCTGAGCGGGTGATTCGGGAAGCTGGGGCAGGTCCAGGCACGCGTTAGAGTTAATGGATGTTTACACAAGGAGCAATGGCTTTGCACTTGAGGTATTCAAACCCAGATGAAATCCGAAGGGCCTCAGTGCTGCTAAGGGAATTTCGATGCGTGTCTGTGTCCTGTAAAAGCAGCCAGATCACCCCTAAAAAGCCAAAGCCATGAGCTAGGGCTACTATTTAGCTATGTGCCAGTCTCTGCAGACATCGGAAACACGACCGTTGTTTAGATGTGCGGACACTCCAGCGTGGGCTACCGGCTGGGTGGAGAAGCCATGGGCCACATAAAATCAGTTTGGGTAGAAGTGCCTGTGAGGTGAGTTGATAAGAAATGCAGAAACATGCGAATCGCAGCATTTCCAGCATGTTCCTGGGATGCTGTTTCTCTGTGGTCACGCATACAGACCTCTAGCACAATGAACCTGATTTTTTTTTTGAGGCTGAAGGAAGGTATTTGTTGGATACTGGGTCTGACATTTGGTTAGAGTCCTCAGGGCAGTCTTGGGAGAAACTTTTCTGAATTATGGGTTATGCGATGAAGACCATGTAACTCCTTAATACCTCATTTGTGATGGTGGAGAACACAGGGTAAATAACACAAAAGAAACAGAGAACTCTGACCTGATGCTTAAAGTGATCTCTGTGTCTGTTGTCACTGCATATCTTGATGGATGGACAAAAGCTGCCTTGTCCAGTTTGGTTCTGATAAAGAAAACATACAATGTAGCATCTGTGTGGCTGCAGAAAAACTAGGCTTTGTTTTCTAATTTTAGTTAGTTCGATACCTTTTTTTAATTAAAAAACCCAACAGCAACCACCAAAAAGATAAGCATGAGGCATTTTATTTTAATGGTAATGTCTTTTTCAGTGAAGTTAGTCATTTCACTAATGATGAAAATACTCACCGGTATTCCTTAGATCGGTATTCAGATGAAAGTATTAACTGGATAATCGACTGCCAGAGAATGCCCATTCATTTTCAAGCAAAGCGTTATGCCTCCCCTCTACCTTATTCAGAGAGTTAAGTAATAAAATGTATGGACAAAATCTTTGATCGTGGTGGCGATTTGTCACTCACCTCATTTTGATTCAAAAATGAAAATGGCAATGTCACTTCATTAACTTACAGCTTGTGCTGGGACAGCCTAATGCCAGCTACCAGTGTGATCTTCTTGGAGGTATTCACGTGTCACTGAAGAGTGCAAATAGCACAAGATCAGGTCTTTTGCACTGCCTGAAGGGGCTTCTATGCCTTCGACTCTATGCCTCTTTTTTTTTTTTTTTCATGCTGAAGTCCAGGTGTCCTTGTCCTCAGCAGCCAGAAATCGCTGTTCGGTGCAGGCGCATCTGGCTCACACTCACCCTGCTGTCCACACGTCTCTGCCACAACCCCCTCCCACACACACACTCCCTCCGCGCTCAACAGCGAATGCAAAACCTCTGGTACGAAAAAATCCCAAAGCTTTAAAAGCTTTAAAAAACTACTATGCACCCTTGAAAGAGATCAGGAGTCACTGAGAGTGTTCTCAATGCACCCGCCTGTTCTTACTGGAAAGGAATTTGTTCAATGAAGTTATCTGTGAAGATCATTTCCTAGGATAACTCCTCAGAGCTGCCCCTGTTCCCGGAGAAACACAAACTCCCTTTCTACTGCGTAATCCTCAATAGTCTCTGCCAATCTTATTTGGGCAAAAAGTCTTTCAAATTTAGTCACAGGGCCTGACTTGGTCCCTTTCCCAAAGATTTTGTGTTCAGGTACCAAGTAGTGCCTCTGCTATTAGTGATTAATTTAATCAACGTAATACTAGCAGAGTGGTATCTTGAAAAGTCTTTTTTACACTCCACAGACCCGATATGCATTTAACCATATGCAGTAATTACTCGCATTAACGGATTAGGCAGAATCCTTGATGAACTGTTAAATAGATTCCTATGGCACATTACACTTTACTGTGAAAAATAAAGATAAAGTAATAAAGATTTATGAACAATATAGTGAGTAATTTGGGGAGGCAAGATAAGATGCCACAGTGTACATAGGCCTGATTTACAAATCATCTTTGTATAACCTAGGCTAATCTCAGCTTTCAGTGTCTTTCAAGATTTGCCTTTTACTTACAATTTTTCAAGTTTTACCTTTTACTTACAACTTCCAGACAGGTCCCTACGGTCACTCCAAGTTTTCAAATCATGTTTCTTATGTCCTCCACATCCCAGACCCTTCAAAATGGTAAGCGTGGTTTTGCATAAAACAGATGCTTCCCTTTAAAAAAACAGCTTGTTACAAGAGAATAGACTTCAGGATCAAGGGAATTAGGTAAGCTGTGCAATTACCAGAAAGTACATGCTCCAGTGCAACTGGAAAGCACCATCTGGGACATTTCAGACTGTAACAGTTCTGCAAAAATCTACTTGTTGAAAGAAACAGACACTGCAAGGGCATTTAATCATCTCACTTTCTTATATAAAAGGAAATCCCTGACCTCCTTTAGAATATCAGCTTTGGGTGTAATTAGCCTGGTGATGATAATCTGCTTCACAAAGACTGGCAGTTTTTTTTGAAAGATTTCAAGTATCTGAGAAACACATTTATCAGCTGATGTTATCTCTTGCCACCATCATCCAGTAATTTCAGCAAAATGGACCTGCAGAGACAATTTTCCCTTAGCTACCCTGAAAGTTATCAAAGGCAAAGCACAAGACCAATCACAGCGTCCTTAAGGATGCATCAGAAAGTTCAGCTGGAGCCACGTTTTTAATTTTGGACTATGTCGTCTACCTGCAGAGTCCTCCTCATCACCTAGCATAACTGCAGGCTGTACGACGTTCTGTGCTAGTGCGTAGAACAAACTTGAGCAGAGGTATTTTCAGCAGCTAATGGAAACAGCTAAAGATACACTCTTACCTTCACAATGAAAATGGCATCTTATCACACGCCGACCGGGTGTCAACCCAGTTCCTCCCTGCACTGTTTTGAAGGAAAATTCATTATCCTATGAATATTTTTTTTTTCTTAGTTGAAAAAACAGTCAATTGTTCTGCACCACAAGCTACTGATGCTGGTCTTTGCTCAGCCAGACATATCTGTGTCCAACTTGGCTTATCTTCTGGTGCAAAAAAAAGGACTAGTAAAATCTCTGACTTTGATACTGCATCAGGGATTTAGTATATTCAATTTAGCCTTGGCATTTCTTTCCCACTTGGGTAGAAAACAGCAGGTCTTGAAATTCTTATTTATCAGTAAGGCCTTCTTGTCCCTATTGCAACTAGAAGACACTTTCTTTGTGGGCCAGTTGTTCCTAGGACCCGGAGCCCCACCGGAGCCTTGGCTGCTGTGACGGTGCCGTTTAATTGCCATAGAGCGTGTAGCAGGGGCTGAGTGTGCCCAGATGTTTGAGAGCCTGGCTGTAGCACTGGGCACTGAAAACACTGTGTTAGATACTGATAGAGCATGTTGTCCTTACACTGTGCTGAAGGCAGACATGATCTAATGGTGATTCAAAAGTTATGTGATCGCGGGGCTCTCCCAGTATGTCCCACATACAGCTGATCATGGCGTTGTGCTATCATGGCCCTCTGGAAAGCTTATTTTGCCCACTGTATCCTGTAGACATCTATACTGCCATGGTGGCAAAACTTCTGAGGGCAGAGGCACTAGCCAACCTCATTTTTTACTCACAGATTATCAATAACCTTCCAGAAAAAGTTTCCTCAGGTGCCAAAAATAGTTCATGGAATAAGTTGTGATCCTTCCACTCACGTGTCGTGCTTTTGGACATCCAGATGCTCTGCAGGTAAAACAATTGGCCTCGTTTAAAGTCGTGTTTGTCCTAAGAGCCTTCAAAACCTGAACTGTGGTGGTAAAAATTGACCAGTGGGAAAACGAACCTAACTGGTACCTAACGGGTGCCAGAGGAAGCCCTACCACAGGCATGGGCTTGCTGACAAGAACATCGTCTTGTTCCTCAGAACAAACTTCTAGATCAGTCCGTGAAGACCTGAGAACCTGTTTGGCATCTGCACTCTAACACCTCCTTCGACGCAAAATTTGCTGTAACGTGGCTGCGGTCATTTGTGACGCAGTTACCAGCACAATTACATCCACATTAGGAGCAGCTTGGATACCAGCAAGGAAATCCCAATATAGTCATTGCCTAAATCTCGCTCACCCAATATAAACTGAAGTCTAAAATTTCTATTGCGTTGTTGTGTAGTAAGAACAGTAGCTGGCATGCTTACTAATATCTTTTAGTGGCTGAACATAAAAGAGAATTTACACAACCAGTTCAGGCAGTGTGGGTCCTCCTTTTCAGGTGTGAAATGTGAATATAAAGCATATGAGCAGCTACAGCAAAGGCAGTTTGCTACACAATGTCTGTCTTTGTTACAAGCACAAGCCAGTCTTACTGGAACCTGAAATTTTGCCATCTATATGACTTTAATCAAACCAACAGATGTTAATCAGCTGGCACTGCTTTGTTCACGTGGAGCGTTATGTGCTGCTTCTGTGGAAAAGGACTTAAAAGAGAAAGCAAAGCACAGATGTCCTAAGCTCTTAAGCTCTGGGACCAGATGATGAACTACACTGGAGCTGCTTGTATGCATTTCCCATAGAAAATGTTCAGAAATTAATGCGTCACCCTTCTGCTTGTCGTACGAGGCATGCTGTTGTGTGATTACTCTCACAGCACCATCCCACCAAACCTCAAGTCCTACTCCAAAATGTATTCTGTTTCTAAGCAGGGCTTGTTTTACTGATGTGTGTAAAACTGCACACTTCCTTGGAAGCCAATAAGTATTGAGTATTTTAAGTCAAAGGAGTAATGTTGCCTGGCCTCTGTTATTCATTGGGACCCTCTTCCAACAGTGGGACTTTTGAAAAACAGCTAGAACTTTAGCTACTCAACATCACTGAAATGGAAATCCTCATTAATATTTTTTGCTTGTTTTGGAAAAAATGGAACCTGTGTTTCAGAGTAGGAGATTACAGGAGAGTCCTTTTTGGCAGTAATGATAATTTTCTTTGGCAAGATAATATTCTCTTTTCCCGCTGCTTCTTTATTTCTCTTTTTGAATCTCGTACACCATTATTTATTGCTATATCGGAAGAGACAGAAAAGTGAAGTTTGACATGATCAAAGAGTCCTGACTCAGCACAGCTCATGCAAGCCATTTCAGTTCAAGTGTTCAGTCATTAATTATCACAAGACTAGACTAGTCCATTACGTGCTTGCAAACAAGAGAAAAAATAGGAGGAATCACGGATAAAACAGGAGACATAGATTAAAAATGCAGTTACAGCACAACTGAAAGGGAGATCACTCATTTGACAGTTCACATGAGAGAAAGGTGAACGGTCAAGGGTATAGATTGAGATCATCAGTTAGGGCACGGTTTCCTCGGCTTTTTCCCGTTTCAGCTGTAGTGATCATGTCAGATGCATTTGACATTAGCAATCCTGTTGTCCCAGTATCCAGCCTTAAATTGCTCCTTCTTATTGAGATCTGGAATGGATTATGACCAGGAAACACTGCATAGTCTCCAGAGGAATGGTCCTTGTCCTGGGGTATTCCAGGCTCCCTTGCACAAGGAGGGTAGGTGGGAAGCAAATGTCCACAAAACAGGCTATAGTGGGCAAAAATAAGTTTGCTGTGCATGTGATTGAAGGCACAGGGCCATGCTATCACAGCACCAAACTCAATTGAAAAAGCTGTAGCAAGATGTGAGAAATATTAGAAGAGTCTAATAGTCATGTAACTTGAATCAACATTAGGTCATGTCTACCTTCAGTGTACTGTAAGGACCTGTTCTGTATCAGCTTCGGTATTTGACCCACTAAAAAACCACAAGGTATGTTTGTCCTCCTTAGCAAGGACGACCAGAAAGTAGTTTAAGGCTCATGATGCTTAAATTTTCAGGTTTAATGTAAGAGCTTAGAGTCTGCAGGAATTCAGGTGAACTTGTGGTGGAAGGTGACTTGCCAGAAGGACAAGTCTCAATCAGAAATTTCCTGGAAGTGGCTACCAGAGACTCCTGAGACGCTGTCCCGTCCGTGCTGATCATCACCCCATGTACTGGTTTTGGCTACGAGAGAGTTAATTTTTTTCATACTAGTTTGTATGGTGCTCTGTGTTGGATTTGTGCTGAAAAGTGTTGATCACATAGAGATGTTTTAGCTATTGCGGAGCAGGGCTTACCCAGCGTCAAGGCCTTTGCTCCTCCTCATACTGCCCTGCCAGCGAGCAGGCTGGGGGGGCACAAGAAGTTGAAGGGGACACAGCTGACCCCAGCTGACCCAAGGGATATTCCAGACCATAGGACGTCATGCCCAGCAATAAAAGCTAGGGAAGGCTGAGGAAGGCAGGAAGTTGAGAGTTACGGTCTTCCAAGTAACCGTTGCATGTGACGGAGCCCCGCTTTCTTGGAAATTACGAAATGTCTGTTTGCTGGTGGGAAATAGTGAATTAATTCCTTAGTTTGCTTTGCTTGCGCACACAGCTTTTGCTTTTCCTACTAAACTGTCTTAATCTCAACCCCTGAGTTTTTGCACATGTACCCTTTCAATTCTCTCCCCCTCCCACTGGGGGAGGAGGAACGAGCAGCTGGGTGGGCTGAGCTGCCCACCAGGGCTAACCCACATCACCCCATGGGCTTCAGCTTAATAATCAAACATGAATCAGACTGGTTTGGTGAATTCAGCTATGCTGACTCTTGAAGCTTCCTGATCAATAATCCAACTAGCTAATACAATTTATCATCAAACCTTGTATGTCGTCTTTGCTTAGGAACATTGGACCAGATGGGACTAAAACCCTGTAGCTGGTGTCCTCTGTGTAACTGTAGAAAATTTCACAAGAGCACCCCATTTTGAGCATTGTAGAAATGCTAGAATCCCAACAGAAAACATCCCTTCTCAACGCCCTTTCATGGCAGTGCCTTTACAAGGCTGAGTGGATTGTCCAGAGGTAACATCTTACAGGCTGATAGGAAAGCCCAACACAAGAAAAGGGAGCTCCCAAGTGGTCTGTGTGGACAGAGTGACAATCCTCATTTATGTCCAGGAGTATTTTACCTCTCTCTAAGCTGAAGTATTTAACTGGTAAATCCAAATTAGGATCCTGTTTGCCTAACCTCTGCCATATAACCGCTGGGGAAAATTTTCCAGTGCCTACCCTCCATTCACTCTATGGACAACCTAATACTTTAGATGCTTAGTGTTAGGTAGCTTAAACCTCCCAGTAACATCTGGTACTTTTAAAAATCATTTTTGTTTTCTTAAGAACAGAGAAAGCAGAAATACGGGCAAATATTATTCTCAAGCACTGAACATAACCATCCTGAATATCACGAACGGTGATTCTAGAACAGAGCTGGTTTAACAGAAGGGAGTCTTAAAAATCCGGGCCAAAGTGGGAATTTCTGAGCTTTATATAGTTTTTGCAGAGAGGAAAAAGTTAGCTCACCTGTCATGCCAAGCTTGCCCTTCTGGGTGCAATATCCTGGCTGTAGCTCTGGAGCACCACTGCTCAACAAACACACTCAGCATTGCTGGGATGTCTGACGCTGACATTCTACCGCTTGATTCCTAATTAGAGCAGCAGAATTAAAGGACGTGATGTTGCTGGGGGGCATTCTTTTGATCCAGACTCGAGACAAAAAAGTTTTGGCTGCGCGGGCACAGTTTGTGGCTATACAGGCACAGTTATTTTTGGAGGTTGCCATTCTTACTAAATTATCCAACAACCACAAGAGCACATGAATCAAGTTCTTTTGTTTGCATATTTATGGCTTAATGTCGTTTATGGTATCAAAGTATTTGACTTGTCAAACTAACTTAATGGAAAATTAACAGGGGTTCCAGCTCTCGCTGTGGCTCTGCCTCTACAGTATGAACAACTTGGTGCAAACCACGGCAAACAACCGCTAGTCACTTCTTATTATAGAGAGCAGACATTTAAGTTGCAGAAATCCTACATCTTGTGGTGCTGTCTGGAAAGCAGAGACCATGATTTGTGGGACAGTCCCAAAGAAAACTGAAGATTGTGGGATCTACCACTGTGGGTATTATCTGAGAGTTAGTTCAGGAGAAGAATGAAAAACTGAGAAGATTACAGCCCTCCAGCCCCCAAGTCTGGCTCTTCTCTGTCATGTATCTTAAAAGAAAAAAATAACAAGAGACAATACGAGGAAACAGCTTGCTTGGCAGCCCCATCTTGGCTTCTGCCGTGTTGTATTCTGAATTTTAGATTGGGTTCTCTGCTAGGAGACCACATCTGTTATTTGTATACTAATGAATATTTTTGTTCCTTCCTGAGCTTATGTTAACATCTTCATTTCCCTCCCATTTATTTGCATTCATTCTACCAGTTTTAAAACAAAAACAATTATTAAAACTATAATAAACTTCTGAAATGAAATATGATGTATGGATATAGATCGATTTCTGTTTGCCTTCGTTGTGATATATGCAAAGGAGGCCTGAGGATACTGTCAGAAATACTTTTTCCTCCATTATTTGTTACATCGGTAGTTTAGATCCTCTCCTGTTTTTCCTGAAAGCGTGCAAAAAACCTGCCAGTCATTTTGACATCTTTAAACAGACTTGGATGATGGGATTAACCGAAACCATAGGCTACTTTCATTAAGATGACACAAACAAAATTCTGAGTTTTGAATTAATGACTTGAATCAGAGAAGACAAAAAAGAAACACTTGCAAGAAAAAAAACCCTCCTTACTCCTTCAGTTCAGTACCGGAAAGATTAGCCAGAATAGTAATAAGCATGTTTCAGTAAATTAGAAATGAGTTTTGATTCGCAGCACTGGAATATCTTTTTCTACTCACTTTTCATATTCACTCTCGTAACCACTCTAGTCCATGGAAAATTAATTTTCAGTCCATGCCGAAGTTAGTGAAGTAAATCAAGTACAACAGTTTCTGGAGTGGCAGAATTTTTGTCCAAATTTGTCATTAGTGTTAAGATGCCTATCAAATGATTCTGGCAGTTGAAGGCATGACCGAGATAGTGTAGGTCGCTGTTGCTTGAATTGCCTTGAGCCCAGCTGCACTTTTTTAATAAATCTTTTTCCTGTTTGTTGTTTTCTCTTCATTGTGTGGGCTGATGCCTAGAGAGTCAGCGTGAAAGATCCTACGGAGGTCTGACCCTGCTTTCCCACAAAGACCATGCACATTCATATATGCTACAATAATAATTTCTCTTTCACAATGAATCCCGCTGAAGGACAAATAAACACAGAAGGAAAAATTAAAACCAAGATCCCATATAATAATCATGAGCATGAATCACCAGGGGAATTAGCTGCAGACATATTTCGCAGAATCAACCTAGATATTGGGAATTTGAAAAGCCAGCTGCAATATTCACATGTGGAGTAGAGAAGGTGAGCTCCAGTGCAGCCGGACTTTAAGAGCTGGAATGATGTAATCCAGCACCGGTTCCTATGGCAATCTTGAATATGCAACAAATCTTTGTAGCCACTTGCACTGTGAATCAACAGCTGGTGATGGATTAATGGAATATTTTCTCAATGGTTATTTCAAGCCGTTTCTCTTCTTGATGTGTAGACTGAAAACTAAAACATTCAGATAGGCCATATACTGAACTCCTTCACACAGAGACGTATTGGCTCTTCCTCCTGTGGCGCAAAAAGCACCCTACATCCTATATATTAGGCAAAACAACTTGCAAAAAGCTAGCTAACTGTGCTGGCAATGTCATAGCCTCCCTCCATATAGTAACATAAGTGCATGGAGGGTGAAAGTAAATCTACCTTTGAAGGGAATGGAGTTCCTCGGTAATTTTCTCACTCACTTACTATTCAACTTACTATTCTGAAACCTGGCATAGCACAGATCTAGAAGTACAGCTTTATTTCTCTGCACTGAGACCCGCTGTTATTTTAGGGCTATCCTGGCAGCAACCTGCTTCATGCTGGGGTAGTTTCCTTCACCGATATTAGGAACTGTCTCAATTTTCCGCCATTGAGGCGGGAAATCTCAGCCCTGGGATGATTGATTGTCTCCTTTTTGAGCAAAGTGGGACTTTAGGGACAAGCGGAGCTGCTGGGCAGCCTTCCTCCTGTACATCTACCTAGAGCGGAACAGAAATGTGGGTGCTAGATGTACAGGGGTGGGTATGTGGGCTGGGAAAGATGATGGAGGAAGGGGTTTTTCAAACCACATCTAAGCCAACTATGCCAAAATTAAATTGAGAAGGGAAAAAGCATCTGGAAAATTGCAGCAATTTAAAGCGCGGTATTTCAGTGCAAGTCCAGGGGGATAGCGGGAGTGTAGTGACATTCATCAATAGCTACAACATAGAGTTCCAACAAAAAGAAAAGGAACGATCTGCTCTCTGCCCTTGGCATGATAATTTGCCTTTTACCTTCTGCATTTTCATATATTAGTTTGAAAAGCAGAGAGAGGACCAAAACAATCAGCAACAGATGTTCCATACAATCAGCGTGGTACATGAATTCAGTTAGCATGCAAATTGTCATCCCTGGGCTATTCATGTGGACTGCTGGGAACGCAGGCAGCCTGCTTTGCAAAAATAGATAGAAGGGGTATGATTAAAATGTCTGGATTCAATCACATGTTTAATCACCATCCCCTTTTTTATCTCAGCTACAATGACTGGTAGCTATTATGACAAAAATTTGAAAATGTGCATGACACACAGTGGCACCCAGGAGCCTGATAGGTGGTCTGTGCTTGATCAAAGGCATCAAAGCTTTGTCCTGTGTTTCCCTCTGTTCCACCTCACCACAACAACTTTAAATGCACAAAATATGATTTATAGGAGGGCGTTCTATACTTTCGTTCTTAGGCGAGAGTGTTATAAACTGCAGCTCAGTGTTTTAGTGAAAACAATGAATTATATTTCTCCCTCTTTAGAAGTAAGAACAGATGACTGTGCTCTCTACTCAGAAATGGGTTCTCAGGGATAATAGAGGGGAGCACAGACTTCTGACCTGCCTACACACAAATGGTGGGTGAACCCTAAGAAAAATTTTGGTGTGTCCCCAAAAAAGCTTATTCAAACCATTTTGCAACTTAAGGGTCAGATAACAGTCATCCTTGCACTATTTTGGCACTTTCTTTCTAGTTGTGGCTGGGTGCCAGAAGGGCAGGGGAAAGTAGTAGGAAAAACTACAATCTCGATTTCTTTTTTTTTTTTTTAAATCTAAGAAGGGGGTTAGTTAGAATTTTTGGCAAGGATATATATTGTTTATTCAATGAATGAGATGCCAAAAAAAGGAGCAGCCTCTGAGGGATCGACTGTGGAAATTTTATTCACTCTGATAAGTGCTTGCTCATGTGAAGAGTTCTGCTGGTTTCAAAGGGACTATTTTTGTGAGTTGCATAATATAGCTCAAAATTAACCCAAATTGGCTTGAAAAGGAAAATTGTCAAATCGGCTGAAGACTGTTTACAGGACACTGTAAACTAGGAATCACCCTAAATGGCAAAATATCAAGTAAGGGGAAATTCTCTAATGGGGTAATCTGAGGAGCAGATGCACTACAGTACCGTAATGATGAAGAAATGAAAGCAGGACTCCATTTAAAGGAAATTCCAGCGCACTACCAAACTGAGACTATTTACAAATATGGGCAAGATGAGCAGAATTTCTCTAAGTCTAGAAAAGTTAGCAACCTGACCTAAAAGGATAAAATAGGATCTGACTCAGGAATATTCATGCTATGAAAGCAGAGGAGAGAGTCATCTGAAAAACACAATTAACAGCAGAAACCTAGTTAGCAGCAACGCCAGGGCACGCAACCAAAGTGGAAGGAGGCGGCTCTGCACAAGCGAACGTGAGCTCATGAGACTGGTTATGCTCAGTCCACCTTTAGAAATTTGCACAAATGGGAAGATCAGCAAGGATTCATAGTTCTGAGACACAAACGGCGCCGGAGAGTATCGTCCTTCCTCGGGGTTGTGTGCTGGCCTTGATTAGCTCTGGACTTGACTGAAACGTCCTTTCATAGGCGAAGGGGCAGGAGAGGCACTGTGAATTTGACTTTCAGAGGATGAAGCTGGGTGGATGGTTTTTGAGAATTAAGCCTTCTCAAACAGAACATCCAATAATTCCCGTGTCCTCTCAACGTGCCTCGAGCTACGACAACCCGGCCTCTCCCTGGAGCACCAAAGCAATACCCATACATCGTTCACTACAGAACGTAAGTGACAGAAAATTTCAAATACAGGGTGAAGAAGAGAGATGGCAAGTAAATAAATAGAGAATCCTGATACTGCCCGCTAGATGTACTGTTACACAGCTGATATGCTATAAAGACAGCATCCACTCTGGTCTTGTAACAGCTCTGCTGGCAATGGGAGGCTCCTGTTGTCACTTAGAAATAAAAGGCTGCAGCTCAGCCGTTTAGACCAAGAAGAAAGACTGAGTGCCGTAACAAGAAAGGTAGCATATGCCAGTGGATCAGATGCAATTTGTATATTTTAACATTGAAACATTCTGTCCTGATTAAAGCTTAATTGGCCGAAACACTGACTCCGCAGACTTCTTGGCTACAATGAGCACAAATATTTAAAATGCACAGTTCTTGATTAAAACAGTGACTGTGTACCACGACTAACAGCACTAATATTTAAACAAAAAGGAAAGGAATGAAAATACAAAATGTTCCCAAGTTACCCAAATAGAACTGCAGTGTTAATCTTTCTGAGGTTGGTCACTTGAAGTTACAATTTTTTTTTCTTTGTTAAAACAAAGGGAAATTAAGCACTCATTCTTTTGGGTTTTAAATTGGCTGGTCAGCTGGCTTTGTTGCATTCGAAAACCACCTCTAAACTTATTTTTCATTCTTTTTATCTGTCAGGCAATTTCTATAACTGCCTGTGTTCTCCACTATTGGAGGACACTTTGCTGGAGAACAAAACTGAAGACGGAAATCTCAGTGAGGTGCTGGCAAAATGGTCTGGAGAAGAAGTTTCAACAAATGGCTTTTACTTCTTCCAAACATAGCTTTTAATTTTTTTTTTTTCTTGTTCATTTACCCATATAAGCAGCCCTTTACTAGTCCTGCCTTTGGTACAGGGCGTTTTGGACATCGTAGTGGAAGACAGAGACGGAGGCTAGCAGAGAAGCCAACAGCTGTTACCAAAGCTAATCCATTTTTCAAGTCTTTCCATCCTTTTCCATCAAGGAGTGCATTAGCAGCCTTTCAACCCTCGGGTCGCATGGCAGGACTTAGCAGTTCCGCCCACAGGCCCAGAAAATGATGCAACCTACATTCTAATTTGAAGCTTATTCACAAGCATGAGTTGTATTAATTTCAGATGACGTGGGAAATTTCCCATCCTCCTTTTTCCAGAAGAATCGGTCATTTTGCAGGAGCGGGTCTCGTGTTCTGGCAGGTCCCTGAAGTACAGAGCTCCACGGCTGTTGACCTGAAGCGTGGACACCACTGGACTAGCTCTCTTAGCACTGGAATTAAGAAGTGAGCCTGCTTAATCACCTTTTTAATACCTGAAAGACAAAAGTTGTTGCCTAGATATTTCATGAAAAAGACCTAGTAGGGGAGGAGCATTGTAGCCAACTGAGCACTGCGGCATACCGAGTCAAAGGCAGTAGGTCTTCGTTACAGATGTTAATCCTTTGATTTTTTTACATCCGTATTGCAGGCAGAACCCAAGACACATAGCACTCAAGCTACAGAAATAGCAAATAATTCCTCCCTTTGCTGGGTCAAGAAATCTTGTTGCCAGGTTCATGAAGTACATTGGACAGTCATATATTATTGTAAGTAGTGTTTTCTAGTTTAGGTAGGAGAAAAGAAGGGAGTAAATACTCATTTAGGCAAAAGGAAGATTGGAAAGTAGGAAGAAACCGTACACAGCCCAGGAATTAGCAAATGCATTTTAAAATGCATTAAAAAAAAGAAAAAAAAAATCTTCCTTCAAAGCCTCCAAAGCCTAATTCTGCCATTTTCATTGTTCAGAAGACTTTAAAATAAAATAAAATGTTAACACATACTCCACTGTTACGTTAAAATGGTAACAACCCATTTTCAAAGCAGTAAGTTTCTAATGGGAGCCCGTGGCTTGTAAAGGTTTTAGACTAACCATTTCACCTACAAAAATACACCCCCCAAACTCAAACCTTTGTAGACAGGAACTTTCTGTAAAAGTCATATTTGACAACTACTGAACAAAAATGCTTTGCCATGAGACACTACCATCTGTTTACTATATTAAATATACAGTTCTCTGTATTTTTATTAGAAGATTTTTCCTTTAACAAGGCAGATGGAAGAACTTACATATACAGCAAACCCTTGGACTGCAAAAATGTATACAAGATGCAGTGTAGAAATAGCATAGTATTTGGGGAAGATTACAAATTCTCTGTCTGGGTGCTGCTCAGAGACAAGTGATACAGTTATATTTGCTTCACTCTCATGGCAGTGGATGTAAAACTCACTTGTCAGAGAGGACAAGAAATTTTCATGCTAGCTCTGATACTTTTACTCTGCTAGTAGACCTTACTAATTTGAGAAGTTTAAAAGAAACTCCATAGCTAGAGATTATTTCTAACATACATAGGTATCGCTGGATGAAATCTCCTGGAGGTGCTGATGCACGTGCTATGGAAAATCATTTCTTATCGGCCTGGCCAACTGATGGGCCACAGCTGGACTGGAAGTGAACTTCTGGACCATCTTGCTTTCTCAGTCATGTACTTCAACACTTCCCTAAACAAATGTCATTTTAATGCAGGTCTGGTATCAGAGATCTGTAAAGTGCAACCAAATCCAGTTACTAATAAACACAGGTCCTCTTGAACAATATTCTTTAAAGATGCAAGTGGTCTATTTCAATCACTAAAGCTTTAAATTCTCTATGGAGATTGTTTCCCTTAGCAACAATACATGCTGTAATAATGTGAAGAGCTTTTCCAAAGACATTTTTTTTGAAAATGCATTGTATTGTCTAGAAAGTTTCTTATTATTGATAAGATTTATTGTGGATTTTTGATTGCTGTGACACATCTATGAAATCTGTAGCAAGAAGAAAAAGACTGGAATTTTGGAAAAGAAAAGAAGGAAGAAGAAAGAAGCAAAAAAGGGAAGAAGGAAGAAAGGGAAGAGAAGAGAAGAGAAGAGAAGAGAAGAGAAGAGAAGAGAAGAGAAGAGAAGAGAAGAGAAGAGAAGAGAA
>JANZLQ010000029.1:17806983-17852469 GCA_026212715.1 Elanus axillaris
AAGAAAAAGCACAAAGAACCCCCCCCCCCCCAAAAGCCCTTAGCACCATCAAAACCAGGTTTCCCATGACAACAAGGGTTATAATCTTCATCGCTTTGTTTCCATGTTCATGCACCCAAAAGAACCCCAAACAAACAGAGCACAGAACAGAAAATCAAGCTCTTGAGTTAGGACCTCACTTAGTTTGCCTGAGCAGATCAGTCTCCTCACATGGATGAATTATAACGCATTTAACCACACACATGCCCTTGTCCAACCGCGCCGCCCTCTCTACTTCACTACAATATTCACTCTATTCACTGTTTTGTCTTACTTTCATTGCCCGTTGCAGGACCGTGCACACCAGTTACTGCACTGTTCAGAAGGGTTCGGTGCCGAGTATTATTTTCATAAGAGAATTTTCTACAAAGTTCATCAGTAAGTTGACCTGCTTCACTTACAGCCTCATTTGCATTTAGGATCAGCATTACACCTGCTTCCAGCGTGAGCAACAGACAGCACATAAGTGTAGGTGGTTATTATGGAAACTCAGGCCCTTATTTTCCAAAGTACTTAGGAAATATATTTATTTAAATATTCAAAGCACATCATTTCCTCACTCGAAGTACAGCTTCTCCTTGAGAAGACTGAGCACTCAGCATTTTTGCAGATCAGCCCAAAGCTGAGCACATGCAAGCAAGATGCCTATTTAGTGCCGACCTCCTAAAAAGCTGAGTGACATAAGGAGCATCACAGAGGAAGCAGGTGGGAGAGCCCGGGCCAGAATTCCGGTCTTTACAGCTGCTTTGGTCAGGAGACTCTTTTCTGACTGTGATCCTTGCCCTGTTCCATTCTCACCATCCATTTTTCTCCGACCAGTAAGACAGCAATCCTATGAAGAATGGGTCCCTGGGACGTGCTAAATAAAACAGGGGTCCAGTAGTAAAATTACACGCAGTGGCAAAGCCAAAGCCTGCGGCACGATGCATATACGCAGCCAGCGAGCCCAGCTACGCTTGCACAAATAACCTGAATTTTGGCATTTCTAACTTCTGCACCACAGCTTCTGCACCTTTAGTGTTGTTTCAGTATTTTTGGTATGTCACTTACTGTGTTTTGGAATCAGCAACAGCGATGATAACAAGTGACCACGTGGCATCGTGCCTGCCAGCATGATGAAGACGGGGCGAGCAAAGCCCTCGCAGTCCCAGAGCAGTCTCCAGCACCTCAAGCTCACAGGGCAAACAACAGCGAGACGGCCCCTGCTAGCAGGGGTTTATTTCACAGGTATTACGAAAAGCAGAAAGACGGTAAGTCTCTAATCTTTGGTTTCGTTCTTCAATAAGACGGTTTTCTGAATCTATATGCCCCCTGCCTCCTCCTCAGCGCAGCATATGGCGCAAAGAGAAGAGGGCAGAGCTAGTCCGTGCAGATAATGCATTTATTTCACAGAAGCAGCTGAGCGAAGCGCAAGTATTCTTGGTTAAGGACGTCTTCTGACGTTTCATCTGCTAACATCAAAGTATCTTAAAGCTTACGCCCTGGCCAGGTTTGCTTGTCTTTTCACGGGGGCAGAAGCAAATCCATCACTTTTTTTTCCTCCTCAAAAACAAACAAACAAACAAAGCAAACCAAACAAAAAGCCAACCAAAAAAAAACCCCAAACAAAAAACAACCTTCGCTCCAAAGCATACAGTATACAGAACTGTTGAAAAAGGACACAATACAGTTTTAACTTGTCTCATTCACAAGAACAGCTAGAAATTTTCCACTGAAAAATACAGAACAAGTATTTATTAATTCAGCTTTAGGTACACACCTACCGCAAAAACTTGGTAAAGATGGAAGCAACTGAAAATCAGATTTCATATTTATATTGAGATCTGTCAGCATAAGTTATAGATATTATACTAACAGTTTGGTTTAAAATATTGCCTTCTCCAACTCTTTGCCCCTTTTATGTGGGTTGTCAGCTTTACAGGCCACAATGTTTTATGCACTGAGCTTTATTTTTGTATATATATGTATATGTTTCCACATGTTTATATATCTTTATATATAAATAGGTTTCTATGGGTTTTATACCTAGAAAAGACTACAGCCAAAATTTTATTTAAATATTAATAAATCAGATTTGGGGGAGGGGGGACAGGGAAGACAATGTTTTATAATTTAAATAAATGAAGCGTGGAAGAATAAGGAACCATTTTGGAAAAATGGGCGTTTGATGAAAAACTTGTCAACTAAATATGAAATACATTGAAAATACACTGCAAAGGCAACTCTGGTTCTTTGGCATCATATTTGTTGCTGAACTGCTCATTTACCGACTACTAGCAGAAGATTGAATACAAATGTAATGTGTAAATTACACAGCCCCAATCCAAGATGTCTGTGAACTAAAAATAATAAACTAATTCAAGTCTCATATGAAGAGCCAGATGTTTATCATGCTGGGGAACTGGGTTTTCATATGACGACGTTTTCCACGTTCCCTTTTGGGTTCCCTTAGGAGACTCACGCTATCGTGCACGTAGTAAGCAAACGCCTGATCACATTACGGAGCACAGATTAGTAAGCCAGAAATCTACTGTGATCCTACAGTCTTACTACAGGCAATAAAACTAAATTAATTTTTTGAATTAATCTTTGAAGTAGTGCTTTTCTTCATAGAAAGACATCCGATCTTGATTAAAAATTGCTGCAAAATCCACTCCCATATATGGCAATAGAGTATTCTGCTATTACCCTTCCCATAAAAACTTGCACCTTTAGTTTCGAATTAAATTTATCTAGCCTTCCTGCCCCTGGATCTGTTTATACATTTGTTTACTTAACTTACGGGCCTGCTATCGCAGAGCTGTTCATTGTGTAGGAACAGAGGCAGGCAAAGGTCACCTCTTCCAAATTCAGCCTTGGCTTTTCAAAGGGAAGCACACCAGGTTCTCGGCTCGCGCAGCTCTTTGCTGATTCTTTGATCAAAAGATCTGACTTGGAGCAGTTCCAATTTATGAACCCAACTTGTGGGTGCCAGCAAACTAAATAATTACGGTAGCTTAATTATACAATTATACAACATCCTGACTACTGCAATACATCTTTGCTCTGCTCTTTGCTTTCTGTTTACACAACCACATTTGTATTAGCCCTTTTCACCAGGATTATTTGGAAACTCAGCTGATTATTTGGATCCAGCTGATTATTCACCCCCACCTTTCCAACAGCCACCTTTTAAATTTTGTTTCTGGATGTAGAACTCCATATTTGACTGTATTCAAACACACATTTGGTTAGCTTGCTACCATTTGTCAAGTGATCCATATGGCTCTGCAGTAGTTGCTTGTTCTCTTCACTGTTCATCATTTTAAACACTTCTGTATCATTTGCAGAGTCTTTTCATGTACAAAGTTCTATTTCAAATCACAAGTATCAAAAAGGGCACACGACCAAGTCAGTCACGCTGTTTTCTGCTAAACTAGTCACTCAGTGATTCCCCATTTAGAACACGTTAATTAGCCAGTGTAATGTAGTGGGTATGTATCACTGAATTTGCCTTGCTCCAATTTCTTAAAATTCTGCGCAATACCAACTCAAATGGTATGGTCCACAGGGCCGTTTAAAAATCTCACCAGAATGAATAGCAGTTATTGTTCCAGTTATACCTTGAATCCCTGCAGTCTCCAAATCCTCATCATTTGCTCTCTCTCTGTATATGTACTTCACTGCACAGAATGACTAGAAAGAAACAGGAGCAAAATGTGATGGTAAATGTGAAATATTTTTTTTTTTTTTAGACTAGAGTTAGGGAGCTCTTTTAAGGAGAAGAAAGTCCTGATTCCTAGTCTTTGTTCCCAGGTCTGTTTCTGCTTTGTTTTTCAGTGGCTCTGGATTACAAACAAAAAAAAACAAACCCAAAAAACAAACTCCCCCCCAAAAACCAACCACAAACCACAACCAAAAATATTTTTAAAAATGCGTAAGGGAACATTGTACTGTCCTTGCACAACTACTCCTGGGAGATAAAGGGCTGGACAGCAACCTCTACACTTAGTCACCTAAAGTTTATCTGAGCTCTGTTTAAAGAACATCTTGTATCTTAGCATATTACTTGAAAACTACTAATTGCTCCTAGAGATAACATCAGAGATGATCTTGTCAAATAAACTATATTGGCTAGCATTAATTATATTGCTCTGTTTTATTTCCTGGTTAATCAAGTCCTTGGTCAGCCTTTTCAAGATTTTATCTAAGGTTGGAGTCAGGCTGTTAAGTCTAGAATAAGCAGCTCATCCTGCCCAAGACAATATTAAACTTCTTCCAAGTACATCTAAATTTTCCACACGCGATAAGTTTGGGGCAGGCGGTGTGTGGAATAAAAAAGAAAAATCAACATCATCAGTACAGCTAGCTCTACAAGATAATCCCATGAATTTATAGACAGAAGCTGGCAAACTAACCTAGTACGCCCAGTATGCCCAACTACTCTGCTGTTTCACAGCCTGCTGAGCCAGTACGGCACAGGTGAGTGTTTCGTCATCAGCTCAGAGTATAAAACATAGCCAGGTTGGTTGGGTTTTGGTTTTGTTTTTTTTTAAACCAAAATACAAGAGAAATACATCCTTCATTTTTCATCTGCAGAGTGTTGGGTTGCTGGTGTGGGGGGGGGGTTAAGCAATTTTTTCAAATTATGTGGCTTACCATTTGTGTATTTCACACTTTCTGCAGTGTAAAATACACGTATATACACCGATTTATGCGCACCTAGCTTTAGATATGTGTCATTCCCCCACTTCCAAATGGCTCAGACTTGGTCATGCCTTGAAACTTGCCGCAATCTTCTTTAATTGTGTGTTCAATCTGTCTTTGTTTCACACAAAGGGATGTAATGCCTTTTTTGAGAGTAGGGTGCAAAACCTCTTCCACAAGGAAGTTGCCATCTCTATATTTAGAACGTCCAAAGTTATGGTACTACCAGAGGGAGACTTCATACGTAGTCCTCCTCAGCTTGAAGCCTCCCACAACATCCTCCTCTCTCCTCCTCTTCCTCCTCTCTTGGAGGGTCAACTGTTCTCATTGTAGCATGACTTTAGCAGAGCTTCATCTTATGCTCCGTCACAAACGTTTAAAATTATTTCCCTCAGGGTTGTCTGAAAAATCACAGATAATTAATGACACCATTTCTGACAGTCAGATGTCCTCAATACGCTTAGGTCTGTTTCAGTTTTCCAATCATAGATCTGCATGTGAGGGGGTTTTTTGGCAGTAGTGGTTTGGGGGTTTTGTTGGTTTGTTTTTCAAATATTTCCTTATGGAAGCAAATATTCCTCAGAGTAGATTTTTGGGTCAAATATTGTATTTTTGCTCACATTTTTCACACGAAAATATTCACCGAATTTCCAGCATTGCTCTTCCTTAGCACGCTACATTCCCATTTTCTTACACCAAGACGTGAACCTTACAAGTCTCCTTTCACCAAGGAACTGAAAAATGAAAAGAATGAGACAAAATCTCTAATGGTCATGTTTTTTCTAACTACTGTAGGTTCCCCACATAAAAAAAAGCATCAGTCAACAATCCAAAAAAAACCCTCAAAACCAAAAAAACCCACCAAAATCTCATCAAGTACTTTTTGATCTTTGGATTTTTTTGCGTTACATAAATTGTTCGCTTTGCTAACACAGGAAAAAAACCTAATCAGTGACTGTATACATACTTTTTTTTCCTTTGCTATGTATTTATAACCTGGATCAGATGTCGATATACTGGAAACAGCACTCTAAAAAGTCCACAATGATTTCCCAAGAGACGCTTTAACTCGATCCTTGGCTCATTCCATCTAGCTGCCTTTTGGGGAAGAAAGTTCACTACCTTCACCACCATCTCCATTTTATTGGCATGGAAAGTGAACCGAATGGAAACCGGAAGATTCCAACCACAACACAAAGAAAAAAAAAAAATCTTCTTCAAATGAGAAGCAGAAAGCAGCAAAACTGGGAACTACTTCAGTTTTTTGCAGCGCCAGTTAATCACGGCTATCCTCACGTTAGCACAGCTACAGAACGGCCATCTGCATACCAGCATGCAGGGCACGAGAACTCCATCGCTTTGCTCAAATTAAAGGCCAGCATTACTAAAAGACCTCCAAAATAATTTTACTTTGTTCCCGAAGATACATTAAATCCCTAAATTTTGTCAGCATTCTCTGTGGAATGCGGTCCTGATCCCATAAAAACGTGGCTGGTTTGGTTTGCCGATGGGACCCGTTGGGAAC
Organism: Elanus axillaris; assembly: GCA_026212715.1. Taxonomy (NCBI): domain Eukaryota; kingdom Metazoa; phylum Chordata; class Aves; order Accipitriformes; family Accipitridae; genus Elanus; species Elanus axillaris. Next base: position 17,813,234 of record JANZLQ010000029.1, read on the forward strand.
AAAAGCCCTTTGGGTTGGAACGGCTGGCACCCTGCGTCTCTGCTCACCCAGTCCAGGGTATCTTGCCCACCCCAGTCTGCTTCCATCATTACTCTTCAGATGCATAAAGATCCGCCATGCATAAAAAGGGCATTATTAAATTAATATCATAATCTGTCTCTGACCCACATAACTTAAAAACCAACTTTATTTTCCTTATTAATGCAGTGAATAAAACAGCAAAGCAGGACAATGAAATAATCTCAGTCCACAGAAATGTAAACAACAGGAGCCGTACTGATCCCTGTCATTAATTAAGCAGAGAGGAGAAACAAGGAAAAATGAAGCTATGCTCTCAAAGCAGAAAAAGACTAATTTTAAAAAGATGGTTTATTATAGCAGTTCTAAGACATTTTATACATTCTTAATTTTATTAAAATTTTAACAAAATTGTAACTAAAAGCAATAAACATTAGTTTACCACTTTTGCATTTCTGACTGACGTAAAAAAGACTTTAAATTAAAATCTTTCCAAGGCAGTGACAATGTTAGAAGCAGATATCGGATAGTTCTAGGATTTGCCAAAGGGGCTTCATCCCATCACACAATGAGTTTCCGAATTAACAGAAAAGACAACACATTTGCAGGCAAAGAAAATTCCACTTCTTCCCGATTATCTAAACAAACAGATAACATTACAAATCTGAAGCAGTATTCTTATGGGAAAAAGAAAACAAACTCCTCATTAAAAAATGCCCTTTGCTAAGCACTTGTACATACATCAGAAAAGTGACCAGCCTACTGATGCCATTATGCAACCCTTATGTACATATACATGTTGATTTTCACATACAGTTAAGAGTGATAAATCGATCATCTAATTGGTGTCAAGACTCAAGGAAAAGTCTTACACATGTTCCCAAATACAGAAAAATCAAGACATCAAGTCACTCTGCAAAACAACAGGGGTATGAAAGACTCGGATCAGCCAAGCTTCGTATACCGTCTCTAACTGTGATGACAGACTGATGCTTCCCAGAAAACCGAAGCATCTGTCCCCTACAATTGCACCTAAATATTTTTTCCACTGTTATATATGGGAAGAAAGCCGCTCCGATCTGACACCTTGACACAAGTTACTTGAAAAGTCTTAGCAGCAAGAAAATAAAACCATTTATATGGAGGATTACACCCAAATAAGAGACATTTCAATCATCCTACAGAATGGCTTTTAAAGAGTCTACAAAATAACATTAACCAATAAATGAATTTGCAGGCCTATTCCAAATTAACTTTTGTTCTGAAATAACTTTCGTCCACGATCTCAGACAAAGCTTTGACTTTACTAATGACAACGTAATGTATCTTGAATGCACCTTTGAAATCCAAAGTAAAATTATCAGTTAATTCAACATGCATACAAATTGCTGACTTCCAACAGCCGCCTTGTTTAACACAGATTGCTTAAGGTAAAGCTATTTGTAAAATAAATATCTGCTTGCTAAACAAAGCCATCCAACAAGCACCGTGACTAACAAAGCTTACTTTCCTACAGGTTTGTGCCATGTGGTTGATTGACTTTGGTCAAATTAAAGCTCCTCCCATGCCCGAGACATTTATGAGATCACCCTAACCCATGCCAATTCCTTTGGTCTAACACCGTTTCTTCCTCAGTTCAGGTACTAGTGAAGTCTGTCTCCTTTACTTGACTTTCTTGTTACAAATGTCTTTCAGATGTTTACTCCTCCTCCCCCCCTTGAGATATTTGCCAATATTTATTGAAAAGAGCTAATAATTCAAAAATAACAAGTGATGAAACCTTAAGACAGGCAGACAGCCTTATCGTAATCTTTGCTTTCAATGCAAAACAAGTTTAAACATTGAACTTGGGAGTTTCAAATGGCCATTAAATCCCTTCTAAGAGAAGTGTATCTCTGTATACAGGGAAAGCATATCACCTCCCATCACATGTGTGTTGTGCTGCCCACAACTCTCAAAAGCTGATGGGGAAAGAGAAACTGCACTGAATCACCGAAAGCCTGAAATTCTGGAAGCACGCAGTTAAGGCACTGCCTTGCCTGGAAATTAAGAATGATGTTAGATCTGTTACCTGTTTTGACCTAATTAACTCCTTACTAAAACTCCAGGAATACAACGCAATTGTTCTTCAAAAAGTGCTAAACCTCACAAGTTAATGTTTAAGCTTCCCCCCTAGGCTTTAACTCCATTAACTCGAGATGTTAATTAGATCAAGCTAGGTAAATCAATCAGGAACACGCCATGAAAGCCTGGACTAGACAAGGCCTAACCCTAATATGTATTGAGTGGATAAATTTATTAGCATGCTTATTGGCAGAACCGCCTAGCAAATATCCCACTAGACTTGTAAGCATCCACGCTTATATAAGGTGCAATAATATGAACAGATTAAAGGTTTATTGCAACAAAGAGAAGCGGTGACTTATGTTGCGCTAAGTGAATACATGCCAGTTAAACTCAACATGCACTTTTCCTTTAATTGGATACAGGCTACCATCTTCCAGCCTTACTCAAACGGTCAAGGTCTAGCTCTAAATAATATCTCTGGATGAAACCTTCGGCAAGATATTATCTGTAACTGGGCTTGGTTCTGAACTCGCGATGACAATTCTGTAGTGGAGGCAAGGTCCCTGTGACCAGCATGAACGCAGTCCTGGTGTACGGAATTATATCTACAGCACCTTGCATTCATTAGTAGTCTAGGTTTTTTACTGAGGGTTAACGTATGCTGTACAATTACCGCAAATAATGGCAACGGGGAATACGTATATCAGGATAAGAGTATGCACAGAAAACTGAGGTTTAACTGGCAAACAATAACTTGCTCGCACTCCACAAACATGAGTTCCCTTCCTTCAGACTAAGCAAGACTTTAAAAACTAATTCTAACTGAGAAAAAAAGGACAGCTCATTACTGCTTAGACATTTTCGGAATGTGAGTCGTTCCGGAGAGGAGCAGAGTACATGCTATGCAGGTATAACGTATATTTTCTTTTTACTACGGCTTCAGGTGCACAGATCCCAGAACAGCAGGACATAAGAGCATCCACAGAGTACAGGCTACTTCAGAGATTATTGCAAGAGGGATTTATTAATTTCACATTTCTATTTTTAAAAAAAAAGCTACATAGAACAATTCCAGATTACTTTCTGCACCAGGAATTCTCCAGCTTTCTGAAGTTGAGCAGTTTTATTTGAGGTTATCACACAACCGGCAAATCTTGCTGCCTGAAACTTTGAGCAGATTAAAATGCTGTGGTTTTTCTAGAGCTATCTTGCTGTAAACAGTCCTTACATTCATATCCCTCCAAAGATGTTAAGCATGTGCCAAGTCTCCTATTTTAGGCTCATCTTCCATCCATCTCCCTTATAAGGGCAAAGTTTTCTAAATTTGAATCACTCCAAAGCACTGATTATATATTTTAAAATGTCATGCTAAAGTCCTAATTAAATTATTGAGCATTTATTCAACCATTTTCCCTTAACTTTTGCAAAATAACATATATTACTGAAAAAAATGCAAAATAACGTAGATTACTGAAAAAAAACCAAAACAACCCAGCACTACCACCTTTCAGAGTTTGAGCGCAGGACTAAATGCAACAGCCACACTGCACAGAGTATAACAAATGCACACTTTAATAGTTTTCTATTTTTTCTCCTCATCCAACAAGTAGTCCAAATACGCTACAGATTTCATAGAAGGAAAATTTTCAGTGGACTATGGTAAAATTATGTCCTGATAGTTCTAAACTACATTTCAGAAGAATCAGTATATATAATAATTTTCCTTCCAATTTGCTTCAGCATTAGTCACATTAAACAGCAAAGACATAGCAGTATTCTAGCCAAAAAGAAAGAGTATTTCTACAGACTAGCCTTCTCTTAGGTGAGTTAAGGCAAGACACTAATTTTATGCACGTAGGTCCTCATGAATGATGTAACCAACAGCAGAATTCCAGTCTTATCAGAGACTTGAATGCTTTCCTGAAGACAATGTACTCGATTTTTTCTTACTACTGAAACTTTCTTGCCTTGGCAAGTCATGAAACTTTGGCTCCAACCTCATGAATGCCTAGATTTGATAATATTTGAAAATAGCCAGATTTTTCTAACATTGGCTATAACTTCATGATTCTTATTCATGAAGCAAAAAATAAAACAACATAAAAAGTAATGCAAAAAAGTGGAAAACAAAACCTTTAAAAGGCACCGTATTCACCACCTTGCTATTTCTTCACGGACTTTGTATCATTCTAGAAAACTCAAGAAATGCTAGATATGCATATCTCATTCTATTAGGCGGGGGCACCTATTTGTAACTCCAGTTTATAATCTGAAGCCTAGCACAGCTTTGGGGTTGGGGCAAGGGGGTGTTGGTATTTTGGTTTGGGTTTTTAATATATTGGTCTACAAAGTAAAAAAAAAAACCAAAACACCTCCCCATCACCCCCAAAAACCAAACTCAAAGCAAGATCCTGAAACAGTAACCATTTTCCATCCTGCCTAGAGCTGAAACAGCCCACCCATACACACTACTCAACATACAGAAATTGTGGCTGTAGCTAAAAAATGCTTTAGTCAACTGAAAACAAAAAAAAGCATTCTGCTGTGTTTTTAATTTGGCCATATCTTTATGTCCAAATGTTGCTTGCAACCTTTACGAGTCAACTGTTTAAAGGAGATGGGAAATCAACATGGTATTCAATAGAAGGCAAAAAATGTTTTTTAAGGCAATAAAATGGAGAAAGCATTACTCTACTGAATCACAATTATGTTAGCGAGCGCTTCCTAAAGATCACATCCAAGATAATTAAAAGACTTAAAAACTGAATAAATACAGACAGAAAGGATAGGCAGCTTGCCATTTTGTAGAACAATTAGGAATATTAATTTTCCAGTCTACTTCCAAAAATCCAACTGCCATTTTCTAACTCCCCCACTTTCCCAGTTCTTATCTGTGATGAATTCACCCTTTCAACATTTGTAGCCTTCTGGTGAAATAAGTCTACTTAACCATTTAGTACACTGCTTTTATATGCAAAATGTTGTTACATGTTTTATAAAAGAAAAAGTTCAGGTTAGGATACTAGAAGTTTCGCTCCCTCCGCAGGTGAACGTCACTGGGAGAGCCACAAATTCTAGGACTTTTGCATCATTCTACAGGATCACAGCATGGAGGCAGGGTGGGAGATACTAAAGAAATTCCAGATTCCTTCTCATATTAAAAGTTTATTTGAAAAGTTATTTTAGAACCACTAACCAATTCCTCAAACCTCACTATTGCCCAGTAAACCTGAAGAAAATTAAGAAACTTTGCCATGTATCCCAAAAGCAGGTAAGTACACGCTCTGGTCTGTTCTCAGGTCTTTGCAGGACAATTCCCTATTTCCCGGAAGGCCGGGGAGGACAGGCACGCTACAAGGGGAAGGAAGACCTCGCTCATCCCTACTCCTTCGCACATTCTCTTTATATTTCAGTCTTCACGAAAACTAAAATGGCTGGGCTTTCTCAGTAAGTTAATCCTGCTAAAACTAGATGACTTTTTTCTTGTGGAGAAATGAGGAACGCACAAGAGGCATGCCACGGAACTGACTGCGTGCACGCCATAACAACGTCAATCTGTTCAGGCACGCTTGAAAACCTAAAGGTTTAGATCATTCCGTTTGCATTTTTGCACCAAAGGACAGGGCTCGGAACACGGAGGTGCACAACGACTACTTAAGAGTCAAGGTGGGGAGGCAGGAGTTAAAACTGTAATATCTACCATGCAAACCGCTATCGTCCTCGGTCGGATGAGAGTTGTTTCTGCAGAACTCAACTATCCGCGTTATCCTCCGTGACCGCGGTTGAGGAGCTGGTCCTTAGCACAGCTAGATATAACAGGTCAGTACATAACGAAGTTTCCAAGGGATGCAACGCTTAGTAGGGAGACCAGATGTCGAAAAGAAGACTGAGTTACGCTCTCAGCCCAAGCCGCAGGCCCAAGGGATACTTCAGCCGGGGCCGTATTTCCGCAGACAACTTTTCCATTTGGACACAGAACGGGTAATCTAGGATATTCCGTGAACATCCAGCATGCTACACAGGTATTTAATTTAGGAAGACACGCCAACATCACCTCAGTAAAATCATCTTGCTTTTCATTAAACAGGCGAAAAGAAATTTGAAAGAAACACAAGGATCCTAATACTTCAGTTAAATGAATCGCAAATCCAGAAATCTTCCTCTAGTCCCCAGTGCCAATTCTGCCCCACCCACACTTCACTGAAAACTTAGAAAAACAAGCCAAACAGGCAATAAAGTCTCAGAGCAAGAACATTCGAGCTTGGCATACATTAACTGCACTTTATGGCAATCAGGCTATTATGTAAACATTTATGAATCATTTCTTTGTATTTAAATTAAAAATTAAAATGGAAATATGAGGCTGCATACCACAAGGGTTGTTTTAATTAGTATAATGAAATGAATTCATGTTAAATATCAGCCTATTTAACCAACCAGAACCTGTGTGTCCAATAGATTTTGAATAAAAATGCCATCAGGCAGTACTGGTAACAGAAGCCAGACGCCCATACCAAATACCTTAAGAAATATGGAGAAGCCTTTTTATTTAAAAAAAAAAAAAAAAAAAAGAAGATAATTTTTTTAGTTTTAGAAGTAGCATTTTGGCACAGCACTACAGCAAGTGAGTAAACTAATCTGAAAAGCAAAAACCACAGACATGTATTATTAGCTATGATACATACCAAGCTGTTCCAAGCAAGACCTTGCCATTTAGGACATATTTTCATACTCCAGCCACACAGATCCCAGAGGCTCAACCTACATTTCCTGATTTCTACAACAAAGAGTGTCATTAGCTACCAGCATCATCAGGAATGCAGTACTACAGTAACCATACTTAAAGAAACCTTTCATCTAGTTTGAGAAAAACAAAAGTAGGGTGAGACTGGTATGACAAGTTAATCAACTTTTAAGCTATTAACCATTACCTTCAAACAAGACAGCTCAACTAGTAAGCACACAGTCTTACACATACAGAACCTGTGCTGAACTCAAGTTAATACAAGTGTAATGTTCAGTTTAGTCTGCTTATTCTGATTCTTGACTTCAGTTTAGTCTGCTTATTCTAATTCTCTACTTCCTTTTGTTTTCATTTGATTCGTACATCGAGTAATTCATCATTTTGTAAGATTTAGCTGCTAAACCAAAGTCTCAAAGGAGTCTTCCCTTGCTATACAACTCTACCACGGGATTCTTACTAAAAGCACAGATTCAAAATTTATTTTACTAATATGCTGCTGCTCAAAAAAAAAAAAAATCTGTGCTATTGGGTTGGAGTTATGACTTTTCCAGGTCTTATCTTTTTCTGCAAGTTGTGTTTAACTGTTGATTTTAATAAAGCATTCAAATGTTCTTATATACTTAGGCTCAGTTGAGTCTTGTAACTCCTAGTAATCTTATGACTTTTAATTCCTTACATTCCTGTATGTTATTCTGCTGTGCCACAGCCAGTCTAGTTGCAATGGGAGCAAGACCTCTTGGATACAGATCCTCTGACTGTGCCTCTTACTGTTACACCCTTTGCTATCTTAGTATGCTCTACTAAAACAATACTACTGCTAATATTTTTACTTTAGCTTGTCCTTACAATTGTCCTCCTAATTGCCTTTTCCATAAGGTACATAGCTAGAACAACGTGCACAGATGAGGAGCACATCAGTATAATCAAATAAAGTCCCTTAAGCTTCTCATGTAGAACACACAAAGTCTGTACAATATTGAAAAAAAAGTTATGGGGAAAAAAAAACCAACACGCAGTTTCTGAAGAATATCATTCCTGCTTCACCTGACTGGGTGCAACATAAGCTGGGGGATTCAAGAAATGCCTTCCAGCAAGCCCACAGTCAGCTCGTGTGGAACAAACCTCCGCTTCCAACTCCGCTCAGACAACTAACGCTTTTCGTCACCCACCCCGTCTGGCTGTGGCACTGCCAGTCATTTCTTGACCACGCATGTGCACTGAGCTTCCAGAGATCACAGGTTAAATATTAGAGATAATCCTGTTGCCGTTATCTGTAATTTGTTCGCATAAATGTTGATTATATTGGCCAGCCTGGTGGAATAAAACCACTTGCTATTCCACTGCGTGACTGTGGAGCCCTGCGTGCAGTTCAGCTAAAAAAAGCAACCAGGGTGGTACTGCTGGCAAAGAACTCAATTTTCTTTACCTGCAATTCCAACCTGTATTTTGTTTACCAGTGGCATTGATATGCATGGCTGTATCAGCAGAATCTGCAGCCTTCAGGAATATTACCTTCCAGAAAGCTTTTGTTTAAGTACTTAAGATTGACGACAAACATTTGTATCTCTGCTTATCTAACCTCACAGAAATATAAAGGAAAAACAATTACCTGAAGGATAATTTAAGTATCGTTTTCAGAAATCCAGATTATTTTTACTTTTCTAAAATATATTTCAAAATGAAAACTGGAAAGCTCCTTAGTCTTCAGTGGCACTCTTCTCATCACATTGCTTTTCATTAACTGTTTGATTCTTAGATCTCTGAACAGCAGTTCCAGCAGTCAAGCTACAATTAGTCACTAAAGCTGCTTGCTAGATGAGATTAAGACAGTTCCAGTCATACCCCGATTAAATCTACATACACCAAACAAATTAACTTTTGTTACAAAGTTATCAAACGTATTTGCCTTTTACAATTTTAATAAACTCTTCGGTTTTCAGCATGGATACCTAGGGAAGCAACACATTCAAAACTGCAACGTCTGCCAGTTGCCAAGTTTCGACCCAACTGGCCATCAAGGCTCAAAAAGGCAAAAAACCATCCCAGATATCTGAGGGTTAATGAAAAACAGGAGTGGGTGACTCAGACATCCTCAAACTCCACCCCCCCCCGCTTTTTTTTTTTTAAGCAATATTTCAGTTGTTCTCAAAGACCCTATTTAGAATTAAAGCTTCACTGTTCTGTGAGCTGCACAAACATAAGGTGACAGCCTCTGTCTTGCAAGGTTTACTAGGAAAGCTAATGGCACCCTGCAGGGGTTTCCTATTATTCTCAAGACTGTTGTTTGCAGGGTAGTAAGAATCTGGTTAGAATTTCTGTAGATTTGGAAAAGACTATAATCTTCTAGTACACATCATAATAGTCCTTTATTCAACAGTTAAGTGCATAATACCCATGCACTAGAATAAAGACATCTAACTGCCAACAAATGCATTATGCCTAGAAAACTTCAGAAGCCGTGATATGCAAACTCCTGTAATTGCAAGACTTGCTTTGAAAAGAATGAAGTTTCTAGTAATTTCAGGACATTCGTTTGCCAAAGTTGAATTTGGCCCAGTGTGAGCCAGGCCACTGAGATGAAAGTGCCAGGCATACTGCAATTTGACATTTGAGACTGTTGTACAAGATACCCCAAACCATCAAACAGCAACAACGAAAAAAGAAATAAAACAAAGACCTATTGAGGTCAGTGGGACATTTCAAATAACACTGCTATGTACTTTCTAATGACACTTGTTAGTAACCCTTATACTTCAACTACTTAACTCCCTTCACCATAAAGGATCCTGAAACCTTTTCAAGCAGAAGTGCCTACACCTCAACGGTTTACAGTATAGCTTTGATACTCAGCAGAGGAAATCCCCATGGGCTATGTAACTGTTTTAATTTTGTCCCATGGAATTCCATTCACTTTTGGATTATGTATGAACTGTTGAAGTCAGATTTTTCTCCTCTTTTGCATTCCTGCAAAATTTTTGGCAGCATACCATAGTCATAACCAGCAGTTAGTTATAAAGCTGGGTTCATTTCACCACCAAATGGAATTGCCAGAATCACTTTAACTGGTCATCAGAAAACTCCTTCTCCCGCGTCCCCTCGATTCGCCTTCCAAAAGTCCCCAGGCAGGTCAGAAGATCCCTTCCCTCCAACCATGACACAGCGATTCTAAAAAAACAGATTCAGCATGCAGCTACAGCAGATGATTTTCCACAAGGCAGTAACAAAGAAAGTTTTTTTTTTTAAGTCTCGGACAAGAGGAAAAAAACCTGCACAAGCAGTCATGAGCGGAAGTTTTCTTGCCCATCCAAACAACTTAAAACCTAAATTTAACTATCTATCCCACCGAAGACTGATGGCAATTTTGTAGTTCAGTCGAATACTCTAAGGCATCACTGCTGCAGTTCAAAATTACAACCTCATTGTTTCCTACTAATTAAGCCCAGGAATGTACCTGCACCAACGATCAGAGAACATAATTTAGGTTACACACTCAAGACTTTGAAATATGGAAAACGGTAGCTTGACAGTCATCAGAGCTACTTTGGATATGCTACAGTGTCATGCAAACGCATTATCATTGAGTTTTTTACTTATGTAATACCATTCTTTCATCAGCTTTTTCTTTACTGTGAAGAAAAACAATCTACGAATGTCTGAAAAAGGCAAATGAGTTCAGCAACCAAATACAAGTAGACCAGGACCCTCCCGTTGTAGCAACTCCAAGATGAAGAACATACTCCAATTGACTTACTCTCAGTTCATTGCCATAGGAAGATTTCTTTGGGTAATGTTATTCTTCCTCAAGATGCCAAATACTTTTTCAGTATTAATGAGAAAAAGCACCTTTGGTCTAGGGAGCCTTGAACTCTGGATTCCCTTTTACTTTGTTTTTTCCCCCTCCCACTTCAGAATAGAGAAGTGGGGGAATAAAGGTTTATTCTACAAGAGTGTTCACAAGTGACGGTACCACCAGAACAGATTGCAAACTACATTCCTCCGCCTCAGAAGGAAGGACATACATAGCTTCACAACACTTCAAATTAAGAACCGTTGCTAATTTCAGTTAGTGCCCCTAGTTCTTGGGCTGGGGAAATAAATAAATCAATCAATAAAAAAACAATTTACAGTTATCCTGCTTTTAATCTCTCCATGTCATTCATGGTCTATCAACCTCTATCCTATCCTTTCTGGCCATAGGATAGGCAACTGTTTCTTCTCCAGACAGTAGAGGTCCATTTTCACACCCAAAAGAACAGCTGATCACACTGAGCGAACTAAAAAGGCTATATGGTGGTGTCATGATTTAACCCTACCCTGCAACTGAGCACCACGCAGCCACGTGCTCACTCCCCACCCCCCCAGTAGGATGGGGGAGAAAAATCAGAAAAAGTAAAACTCATGGGTTGAGATAAAGACAGTTTAATAGGACAGAAAGGAAGAAAATAATGACAATAAAATGGCAACAATATTAATAATAAAAGAATTGGAATATACAAGTGACACACAATGCAATTGCTCACTACTCCCAACAGCAATCCCCCAGTTTCCATACTGGACGTGACGTCCCATGGTCTGGAATACCCCGTTGCCCAGTTGGGGTCACTGCCCCGGCTGTGTCCTGTGCCAACTCCTTGTGCCCCTCCAGCCTTCTCGCTGGCTGGGCAGGAGAAGCTGAAAAATCCTCGGCTTTTTAATTCTAAACATGACTTGGCAGCAACTGAAAACATCGGTGTGTTATCAGCACTCGTCTCATACTGAACTCAAAACACAGCTCCGTACCAGCTACTGGGAAGAAAATTAACTCCATCCCAGCCAAAACCAGGACATCTACTTAAACTTAAAATGAGAAAGCTCCAAGCTGTTGAAAAAAAGATTTTCTTTTCTTTTTAAATATCAAAAAATGTTTTGCCGTACTGTTTCTCATTTCACAGAAGCATGATGTAGCAATGACAGAATTTTGTCAGTTAAAGTATTTTTCTTAAATACAGCAACTTTGTGAATAATATGCAATTGTTTGGGGAAAAACTTAAGCAAGAAAGGTCATAAGTTTTTTATTAAAAACATGACATATAATTTAGTTCCTGTATTTCATTTATAGTTATTGTGTGAATTGAAACACTGGGAAATGCTTATTAATAATATCTGAAATGCTAATTAATAATAATCCTTCTACACAACGCTAAGGTGGAGGCCAGGTAGTTTCAATATTCTCCATATTTGAATACCGCAATGAGGGTAAAAGGATGAGCTCTTAACACACAGAACTTTATGGAGAAAGGCAATTTTCCAAAGTATGAATATAAATCCCATTTTAACAACTGGCAACTGAGCAACGCAGGCTGTATTAGCAATATGCAAACCACAGTAATCTGAGGAATAATTTATTAAGCTCTAAATTATCAATTCTTGTCAAGGCAGCGTACTTTATAGTAAAACCAAAAATAGCAGTCTTGCATTTTAGATAGTGAATTGAATATTAATTTACTTAATTTTACTTGGTTGTGTCTTTCAAAAGTAATACCACTTGCGGTGGTTCAGGATAAGATTAATATTCATGCAGCCATTTAGTTTCAAAACTTTATTATATAACTATTTAATATTAAATTAAATAGGATTATTTGGGGAATACAGATTATTGCATGTGGGGTCAGGAGCAAGGGAATCTGGATCTGAACTCTGCTTCTGGAGTTAGAAGTCGGGAAGAAAATGGAATCGGGCGTTTTAATACAAAGCACTAATGCCTCAATGGTTTTTAAAACTGCAAATGCAATTTTTAATTCTTGGATGGACTTTGCACGTTATGCTAAAGCAATCTACCCCCACGCACCATACTCTTTATTGTCACTTGATGCATCCTTATTACTTCTCCAGGTATTAAAGGGGTACGATATGTTTTCATTTCATTAATCTTCTCTCAGGGGGCAGTGATGAGTTCATCCAACTCTCTACCCTCAAGACTGAAAATTCTTTTCAATTAAAAAATCATCTCCACAGATGGTACTGGCATTAGCAGCAGCCCATTCTGTCTACAACAACAAATATTGAGATATTTCAGGAATTACCCTATAAATCACTGGACATGGAATAATCCGCAGGATTTAAAAAAAAAAAAAAAAAAAAAAAAAAAACAGGCTACCAGAAGCTAAGATGATGTGAATCTGGCCCATATGGTTTATTGTCTCTTCGATGTATCAGTTTCATCGCTGTGTCTGGACGATTTAATTGCACGTTAAGGTGAAATATAGTGAAAAGTTTAACAAAGCTATTAACTGTGAATATGTTATCCAAAACATTAGGATCACAAAGGTGATAATAGAAATGGTTTAAACTCAGGGAAAATTCTCTGTTAAAGGGGATTATAGAGACCATTTATTGAATAGGATGGATTTCTTCCAACCCCCTATGTGCAGAAAGCATGCAATGCGTGAATAATTCATCCAGAAATTCTATCGTGAAGTTGTATCAGTTTCCACAGTAAACCCTGGCTGTGGAGGAGGAAAATACATCAACATCTGTGACAGGCCCTATGAAGAGACAGTTGCAAAGCCTTTCAGGCACCAGGAGCAAACCAAAATATAATAAATTCACCAAGTGTCAAATTTGTGTCGGCTGAATAATGACACCATATGTCTGGGTTGCCGTGTCGCTGCAGGCTGCCCCGCGAAAGCAGCCCCCGCTCTCCCCAACCCCCCCCATGGCTTTATAAAGTGCGTCGGCAGGGGAAGTGCTTCGGCTACCGTTTTCCACCCAGAAGATGGATAGAGATCCCCTTGATAAATACGACTCTTGGCCGTTCTCTTAAACTGGCGCTCAACCACGTCTTCTTATCCCCATCTCAAGCTAAGTCAACCGGGCTCTTCCAGCCCAACGCGAGCTCTCTGATTTATTGCCCAATGAAAGGGGGGCATCCAGCCCCGAAAAGATGGTTGGCATTCCAGAACAGGCAGGTTTTTCTCAGCCCGAGGGGCATGAAACAAAGCTGGAAACTGCAGTCGGAGCCGGCTGAACAGGCTGGTGGCGAACGGTCGCTGCCCCGCAGGAGAGGCCTTTTCTTGGATGCAGCGATCTTCCCTGCGGCGAGTAAAGCCGGTGAATTCTGGTCCGGTGCTTGTGCCCCAGAAAAAGGTGCTGACTGCACTGTTCCTACTGTCTGATCCCTGCTGGCAACTGCTAGACAAATAAAACAGGGGAAAGGGAAAGGGAAAGGGCGGGGGGTGGAGGGAACGGCAAGTTTTATGCGTTCAATTGAGTTTGCTCTACATTGAAAAACAGGGGCAAAGAGAGAGGGCTCAGTATTTCCCTGAACTGTCTGTGTTGACAGGTGAAATCACTCCAGATGACGTATTTCGCTCAAATCCTTGGAAAAGCACCTGAACGCCTCTCCAAGTTCTGCTTCAAATCTCAGTTCTTCTACAAACTGCCTCACAAGCTGCCAACATGCATTTTGTTTTAGAAAGCTCTAGTTTTGTCATCAAGGGCCTCCCCGCTCTAACGCTGCCATTGCCGTTCCTCCTCCTGCAACCGGCTTGCCCTCGCTGGTAGCTTTTGCGAGTTTGTGTTTCATAAAACTCAACCTAAGAACTGGAAGTAGAAGCTTTTTTGAGCATTGCGAAGACGACCCAGAGAAAATAAATAGAGAACTAGTTGTTGTGGAACAGCTAGCACATTACATGGGCTGGGGACAGAGACGGTTAAGAGCTCTTAAAAGGATATCAACAAGCTATCATCCTCCCTTGCAAACCAGAAGGTAATTAAATAAACAAAATGTGAGATCAGTTAGAATCAAACTTTTTAATTTCAGCAAAGTAAGTAAAACAAGTGCGAACCTGTGCAGGAGGGAAGAAAAAAGCTGGTAGGAAATTTTGCTGCCCAGCAAAATTCTGTATTTTTGACATCTGGTCAGTGAAAATCCATAAATCCCTAAATACACTTGCTCTGGAGAAAGGGAAACGGTAAGTAGAAAAAGGCAAAAAAGGAACACCTACTACTGTGGGTTGTTCGGTTACAGACATCTATCTGTCATCATTGCTTTTATGAACATCGGAATCAGTGACAAGTCTGTCAATAAAAGGAGGGGAAAATGAAACCATGTCTTTAAAATAGAGGGGATATATATCGTATATGTAGATCTGCAATTGTATATGTATATCTGCAGGCTGTCAAGCTAACATACACATAGAAAATGAAAAGCAGAATGCCCTCTAAGGATGTCATTGAAATGGGGAGGACAAAGTCAGACCGGAATTGTTTTGGCTTGTGCTTTTTGCTCATTTAATGAAGAACTAGAGATGTCTGAAAAAACTGTGGTTGCAAATTACCAGAAAAGAATTTTGATATTTGGTTGAAGGGAAACTTGTGATTTGCAATGAATAACATTTTGGACAGAAGTAGACTCTTGCTGGTGATTGAAGGGCTGGCAGGTTGCTGTTTGCTTTTGTTGAGTCATTTTTTTGGGACTAATCAGAGAGTAATAAACTATCTTACTAAGAAACTATTGGACTGTTTTTTTTTTCGTAATTAAAGAAATGGAATTCTAGTCAAGACCTTCTGGAGTGTCCAGTGGAAAAGGTGGCAAGTTTAGGAGACAGGACATGGAAAAGTATGGTTAGTGAATTCTAGCAAGTTATAAACCCCTCTGCTCTGTACCTAGTGGGCAATTCCAAGGACATACCTCTTAGAAGTGTAAATAAGTGTCAGGGTAAATAAAAGAAGAGTGTCTTTTATCTTCTCATTTTCACAGAGCAGTTGTGTGAGTGTGGGTATGTAAAAAAGAGAGGTCAGATTTTGTCACACTGATTTCAATTATTCCAGGTGAAGCATCAGGGATCTCCATACACTTGGAAGAGTCAACGAATTTGATCTATGTAAACTTTACTACAGGCTGGGCTGACAGCTTGACTTCTCTAAGCCCTGGTGTCCGTAAGACTTGACTATGAAAATGGACACAGTAGCAGTTTTGAATACAGCTAAGTAATATTTCAGCTTGAACTAATTTAACCCTTGGTAATTTTAGGCTTGACAGCAGAAGCAGTAATTTCTTCTCAGACTCTTCATCTCTCTTCTGCAAGCCTCACTCAGCTCTACCTGGTGCTTTCCTGCCCCTTCATCTGCTTCTTTCTCTGCCTCAGCTCCCACCTCAGTTTCTGCAAGAACTTTCTCATTTTCTCTCCCAGTGCTTTTGCTCACACTGAGATCACAGAGGTTATCCAGCCGCTCCCGGCCCACCTCACACTCTTCCTTCTGCTCCTTGACTTGGTCTCGGAGAAGGAAAACCTCCACTGCAAAGACGGCGTCAAGGTTCATTCCGTGTCTACAGCGCCGGGGTCCTGAACATGACAGCAGCCTTGCCAGTAGCGGATGACACGTTTCAAATAAGTAGCAAAAACTGAAGAAAAAGCAATACTCTCAAAAGAGCCAAATGGAGTGAGCTTCTCTTCTTAACTACCGCTATTTACTTTTTTTGAACATAGTCATGAAAGCGGAGCTCGTATGAGGCAACCCACTGCTCTCTGGAAGAGTAGAAACAGTTGGAGATATATGGGGAAATGGATCTGTGAAAGTGACCTTTACCCCTGGAGCAGAGTGCCCTTTGATGCATAAATCTCAAGGAGAGAGAAGCAGAAGGGGCTTTAGCTGCTGATTAAACTCTCTTTTTCAACAATAGTGGGACCAGACAGTAAAAAAAAACCAACGGAGAGGTGGTTACTTAAGAGGTACTAAAAAGTCCTTTGAAGGAAAGGGAGTCCCCCCACAAGGCTGAAGAAACCTCAGGTTAATGACGGGCAGGCTCACCACGCTATATTTAGCTGAGGAAAATGGCTAACAGATCCACTACGTTTGTATATTTATTTATTTATTAGAACAGATGTAGTCTGAACTCCCCCCATTACAACAGCAGGCTGATCTGTATCCTTCTCAACTGTTTCAGGGTTTTATACCGTTATAGAGTATTCAGGAGAAACCATGGGAATTTTACAGTGCGGAGATAAAGCTGTGTGAAAGTGCCCATACAACTCCACAAATATTTCAAAACTCAGAATCTCAGGAGAGTCATTTTGCAGTTACAACCGACACATGAAATTCTGTGAGCGTGAGCTTTTGAGCAAAAGTGATCCATTTTCTCCAGTGGGCTGCATACAAAGAAAAGCCACTGCACGCATCCTAGTGGCCCCGCTAGCTGATTATCTAATTTAGAAAGGCTCTTAACTACTGCAGCCCCAAACCTCGTGTAACAAATTAGATGCAGCAGCAGCTTTCTGGGAACTGTGTCACTGCCTTTACTCCCTGTCAGACTCCCCGCAGACTTTCAAAGCTGATGCAGTCGGTCTTACACATTTTGACTGCGCCGAGACTTGATTTTTTGTGCATGCGAACAAGTTTGCAAATATAGAGTTAATGCTAGGACTAGGGACCTTGGCATCAGCCTCAGTTTGCTACTGTCCTGCCTGAATATCTGTTGTGAGGTGGAGGTTCTACATTAATACTCAAGAAAACAAATGAAAAGACCAGTAAGCTGAATGCCAGCATTTTTCTTTGCTCGGCACTAAATAAAATGAGCATGGAAATATGATTGTAATGGAATGTATCATGCAGTCATCTCAAGTGAAATGCAAGAGTTCCCTGGCTGTATGTCAAGGGAATTAAAGAAGTTAGTATCCTAGAGCAAAGAAGGGCTTAATCCAGCCAGAGAGGCTTTAGACCCTTGATGCCACAGACGATTTTCTGGGGACCTTAAAAAATGACGTAAACGGAACATGAAAATATTGTAAAATGCAACAAAACTTCAGTCTCTGCAATAATTTTAAGTACCTAGATCAAGGCGTACTTTGTAGACCATTTATATCTCCCTTCTAAGGACACAAGGCAAAAGGACACCTGAAATTCATAATGTAACTCAGACAACGGAGGGAGGACCGGGCGTTGCAGTACGTGACGTCAGCTGTATCGTGGGCTGAAATATTTCCAGTAGAAACAGACTCAAACCGTACTGGTATTCAGATATGACATACAGAAGCCACTAGCATTTCTCTTCGACTGAAATTCCAAATCTGAAAAACATTTTCTAGAGGAGTAATATATTATAGTGGAGACTGAGCACTCGGAGAAAAGGGAAAGGGAAAAGGAGAGAGAAAGGCAAAGAGAAAGGGGAAGGGAAAGATTTTCTATTAACGGAGGTTTTTTCTACTGACTTGATCCGATGCTTTGATGAATACATGGATTATTTGTTATGACTGATGTCCCATCTCCAAACGACTTCTTAGTACAAAGTCTATCTCCTTCATAGTCGTATTACAAACCAGATTTCCTAAGCCGAGATGGACACGTGAACCAGAAAGTTCAAATTGCTCTATGGTCTTCCAGTCTATTTTGCCAGAATGCATTGGATTTGTAGAATATTTCTATTTGAATAACTTCAATTTCACACTCAGTGTAACAAAAGTGAAAAGAAGAAAGATGACTCGTTATATATCGCAGCACTGCTGCTTACAGCAGTTCTAATGGCTTGGTAGGCTCCTACGGGGACAAGTGCAGTGAACCAATTTGAACAGAACAGGTCTCTCCTGCCAATTTTCAAATAAAGCGAATGTCGAGCTCCAAATGAACAAACCATTGCGTATACCCTTGCCTGTTGGAAGTTCTCCCTGGTATTTTGTTAGAGTATTTCCTGGATTTTCTTCTTCACATTTTTCTGAGGGTTCTGTTTCTCACTTTGCCCTAAATTGCAATTCTCTTCATAGAATCATAGTGTCATAGAATCGTTTAGGTTGTAAAAGATATTTAAGAACATCACGTTGCTCTTCATATTTGTTCCCTTTTCAGTCTCAATTGTTAAATGTCACCCTCCCCAGATTATTGGATTACTCATAGGAAGTGTCAATGAACAATTACAGACTTTATAATTCGTTGTCCAGGCTAAACAATACTAATTGAGTTTTTAAAATCTGTTCTCATGTGTAATCCTCACCAGCTCCAAGATTATGTTTGCTAGAACATATAACGGTATTATAACACAAAATAAGCAGAGTATATGCATATTGAACTCATGCCTGCCCTGTCAGTGAATCTAAAACCTTTAAAATATTTTTTTTTATTTAGATATTGTTTGCACTGTCAAAGAAGTACAAATATCTTTCAAGGATCTTCTAGAAATTAGACTTGATTTTTTGGTTTTAAGTAGATGTTTGAAGTCTTTGATGCAGAATTGCCCCCTGTTTTACATGTAGCGAGAGCAGAAAACCTGTGTGGACGAGAAAGAACCTCTAGGCATCAAACCTGCTGCCTCAAAAACCACTAAATGAGTTGCTTTTTCTTTCACACATCCCTGCTACGCAGCAAAATATTTAAAGTGATGCCAGAAGCATAAAGAAGATGAGCTACCTCGTAAACTCTTGGCTACCGATGCTCACCCTGGAGTCACAAGCCCATTGTTTACTTTGTCTTTTGAAGCCTGGGAAAAAAAAAAAAAATCAAAGTATTCCAGGCTGCCAGAACTTTGCACACACAGACACTGGCAATGTGACAGGAAACACAGATGAGAAAAGATGTCTAGGCTTAAATATCACACTCTCCCCTGAGCTCTTCTTGGGAACGTGAAAGCTAGCCTGCTGCAAGGTAACGACTATAAAATCTTGCACAGAAATGGAAGCACTGTAGGACTAACCGACGCGTCCTTCCGTGGGCCTGACATCGTCCGGCAGTTCTCCACCCAAACTGCAATGGGAAAAGGGCTGAACTGGGCTGGTTTGTTCTCCTGCCCGCGTCTGGCCGTTCTGTGTGGTTTGCCATTGTCCAGGGGAGGAGAGCGAACCAGGTTGCAGCATATACTTTGCTGTATAGCAGAGAAAGTGAGTCATTTTCTGGGGTCACGCAGTGATTTGCCAAACGGACATATAGCCATTCTATATTGAAAGGTGTGGCACAGCTCATCATAAACTGCATAGCTCTACTAGCAGAAATTCTAGCTATAACAAAGTCATTTTTTTCAGGAAGACATTCCCTTTTCCTTGGACCTTCCAAGTAATGCTTTTTGCTCTCCCCACACCTTTCATCGGTCTCTTGCCTGTCCCCAGGTAAATATTCCACTTTACTGGGGGGAACCCTCCGCTTCCAACCGGTACCTTTTGACCACATTGAGCTTGTGTCTTTCAGATACTGCATCAAATTCCTTCAAATAGCTGTGGGTATAACAGTCCCATCCTCCAGTCATCCTGCAGTTTAATAAATGAACAATTAGACAACTCCTCTTTCTCGGTGCAAATAATAGCCAAAGAGGCCAAGCTCGCTGAAACACAGACACTATAGTTCCTGTACCGTTTCTGTGTATCAGAAGTTTTCCCCTAGGTCACAACCCTGAGATGTCCAAGACTAAAATAATAGCAGGATCTTAATCCTTCATATGTTCCGAGTATATATATATGGTACGTCATCAGGCTGAGTGGAACAATAGCTCTGGCTTATTAAAAAAACTGTTCTACCCCATCTCAGAAATACCCTTATACCGAAGAAGAAGGAGAAAGACGTCCCACTAACACACATATTTATCTGTTCCAAAGTACCAGTCCTTTTTCTCAGCAGGTCCCTTCACAAACACAGAGACCGGGCAATGGCGGTACCTTCCTCAGGTTGGCTTCCAACAATATTTGCGCAATTGCCTTTTGTTTTTAAGGCTGACTCGCACAACCCGTTTGGCTCTTGCTTATATAGACTGTGTAGTGTTTGGGCAACAGAAAGACTGCAGCCATATACAGGCACAATAGCAAAAAAAAGGATAAGGCATAAAAAGGCAACAATAATCTTCCACGTTATGCATATCCCATTCATTCACCTCTGTCCCAGCCATAACATTCCTCCAGGAGACCACCCTGTCACATCATATAATAAGGTGATACCTTCTCCCATCGTTCCATGGGATTTCTCCCTACTTAAACAATATAACATCTTTGTATTCCAGATGTTCCCACTGAAAATAATTTCAATAGTATATCGAAGTTTAAACTGTTCCAAGATGTTGGCAACTACCAACCAAAATTCCAGTAACACACAATTTTAACATCAAGATCCTCTGTTTGAGCAATCTCTTTGCTCTGGGCTATATTCCAGCAACACCCTTTTCCATTGTCCTAGGAGAAGAAATAGGAACTGTGAACATGCAAAAACCTTGGGGACCAAGTCCCTCTGAGCAACCAGTTCCCTCTTCGATGAGGCGCCAGTGTTTGCAGATGTCATTCCCACGAGGCCACCTGTACAAATCAGTGTCTCCCTAAGCCTACAGGTCTGCCTGAGAAGGTCTAGCCCTGCCGCAAACAAGGTTGTTTTTTTTTTTTTATTATGAAGAACCCTTGTAAAAACATATGTTTCTTTTTGTCTAGAATTTTGTCCGACACGGGTACATTAAAAACAAGTCTACAGGTGGCTGCAAAGGAATATTGTTTCAGGTAGTTCAGTCTGTGTCGGAGGCGGACTCATCTCACTCTGCAGTCTTCTTCTTTCCAGCATCCTTTCACTCGTGCATCAAATACGAACTGAGTTTCAAAATGCAGCCTAAGTGACCGTAAGCCTGTTTTAAAGCCATTTTTACTTCTCCAGGTTCCCGACACAGTTCGGTTGTAAAGTCCTGTTTTCCTCTTCCATCCTAAACCGTGCAAATAGTTTTGGTAACTTGGAAATGGACCGTCTATACTACTAGCGTAGCCCTGTAAAACTTTTAAGTCTGAACATAACAAGATCTATACCGCTGACATTTTCTCTTGTCAGTGGAAATTCCCTCTGCGTTCAGCATGCACCTCCTTCTGAAAGAGCTCACCTTTCCGTGGATGCCTTTTCCAACTGATGTGCTTCATCTTATCACAGCTATCTGCCAGTTCATCAGTTCCTTCTGGAGATGGTCAGTGTGCACCAAGTTCTCAGCCAGACACATGTGAAAGCAGGAGACATGTCAAGAAATAACTTCTCCGGTAACGTTGTAGAGGTCCTAGGAGAATCACCAGGAGATCTGGGTGAGAACCCAGAACTCTCACCCTGATAACACTCCTGCCCCCATCTTTTTCATCCATTTCCACCTGCTGGAAGGCACCTTTAAGAACAGGTTTGAAAAAGATGTCGATGAAGCTGCTAGCTCTCTGCCTAACTCACCTAGGCGACAAAAGGTAGGATCTTTAAGGTACTCTGAACTATTTAAAAGCCAAGCAGGTCTGGTCTTGGTTTAGGGTTTTTTTCTTTGAATAACTGGAACTGTGAGTGAGACCCCACAACTGGTTGCAAGCGTAGTTATGCTTTAATACCATAAAAATCTTCTTCAGAATGGTAACCATAAACATGTCTATATGATTGTACCTGATCTTGCCTTACCCCAACAAATAAAACCCACATCTCTGTTGTGTTTGGAGAACAGTTTCCTTTTCCTCATGCTTTCAAATATTTTTATTGCACTCCGTTTAAATGTACAGCAATGCCAGAAACTGCTCCAATAAAAACCCAGAGTCCACAATCTCTGCTTATCCTGTAATGTTTTCCCAGAGCCAACAATTACCGGAATTACGCATCTTGCCACCATGGACCCATTCTTTATCTGTTGCTGGGGTTTAAGGAATATTTAGTTACTGAGCACAAACTGGATCCTACTACAAGCCCACAGCGGTACAAGCTGCTGGAAATTCCCTCCAGGTATGTTTAATTCCAAGCCATTGCCCTGATGCAGTGGTAAGGATGACTGCGTTGGGTATAGATCAGACAAGCTCCTGTCTGCAATTCAACTTCGGCAAAGCGGTCGCTCCAACCAAGCCGCATGGTTTTGGGGTTCCAATAATGCTTTTATCAGCAGACGTTACAAAATTACATATGTGATGTTTGAAAGAGTTTCGTAATGCTTTTAAGCTTTAAATTACCAATATGCCTCAACCCTGCCTGAATTTTAATGTATGGTTTTGTAATAGCATTGCCAAGATCAACATTTTAGTTTTTGCATATTTACTGATTCCAGTTACAGTTAGGAAAAACTTTTTTCCATTTATCCCAACCCACTGTAACTTTCTTTCTTCACTTGTTCCCACCTTACCTAATACATCTTTTATCTATCTGTTTCCGTCATGGAAACAATATGGACAAAGTTCAAACTATATTATTAGAATTATTAGCTTTGTTCTTTCTTTTTCTTTTTTTTTTTTTTTAAATCCAGACATATTTAGCCAAAGCAACAAAAGAATCTCTGAACAAAAATGGTTAAAGGACCCTTTCCTGGCTCCGGTATTTGTTTGAGCTTGCTGAGTTAATAGCTCACAATGATTGAGCTATAACAAAACCACTTCATCCCTGAGACAACAGAAATTGTGAGATAAATTCTGGAAACAAATCAAGGATTTTTGTGGGGAAATTCATGTGGTCCTGTGGAGCAAGAAGACTTGTAGGAAATGTCTTTGAAATCAAAGTTTATGAATCACTAGTGTCTATAAAAATTGCATGCAGATGTTATAAAGTGCCCTTTCTGTTTTGACTGCCAAGAAGGTAAACTGGAAACACAGTAGTTGTAAAATGAAGGCATGAAAGGCTGATCACTGTTATATACATAGAGGAGAAAAAACTGTTATTTTTATTATATGTATCATCTGTTATGTAACTTTTGCAGCTGATATCAAAATACAGATATAAGAAGTTACCTCTTGATTCAGGTTAGCCCTTCTGCATATGTGCTGTGCTCTACCGTTGGCTTGTATATATAATTTAAAAGAGTTCCCATCAGCATTTCCGATCCTCCACAAAATTTCGATCTACTTTGTTAGAACAGCCTTCAAACCTCTTCTCAAATCTCTGCACTGCTTTGGGTTTTTTTTTTGCCTCCTGGCTTTTATTCACTTCGATACGCTTGTGCAAGGCTGTACCACATCCTTTTAGCCTTCTTCCGCTGGGAACAATAGCCAAGTGGTAAAAATTTCAAAAAGGTATTACGGAAGCCAGGGATCGTGCCTGTTTTCGAGCCATGCTCCTGCTGCTTATACAGAGATTCAAACACACTGGAAAAGTCCTTATCTAGATGTAGTAAGACTTAAAAAACTCGAGTTAAGTGGCGAACTAGCCTTGGGAGTGCTGCAGCAGTACGAAAGCATCTCTAATGAGCCCCAGGATTTCCCTCCGCTGCCATTTGTTAGCCTAGCTGGCTGCTACCCAGTGCCATGCACGCTGAAGTTGTCCGCAAATGTTATAAAATGTCTTTCTATAAAAACTACATTCTGCAGAGCTAGTCTAGCATCCCTGCTCGACTACTTTTAGGAAGCCTAAAGACCTTTCTTCAGTTGCCTGTAATAGATCTTCACTTTCCTCAGTTTTCTGGGTGACATATTTAGGAGACGGGAATCATCCTGAGATCCCACTTTGGTTTTAGTTAAACAAACTTCATGGGAATATATTTCACGACAACAGCACCAAGAACAAAGGTATTTTGGTTTCGAAGTTATGAAACTATCTTTTTTCGATCGTAGAAAGGAGGGAGGGGAAGAGATATGTTTCCTTTGCTTTGCCCCTCGCACGGATGGTTGGGTACGTCTGAAAATAAAATCTGGCTGGGAAATAATTCACTGGGTTTAAGTAAGTGATGAAACAGCATGATGTATAGACTTAAACAAATTGTTCAGGCATGTGCGCGTAACGCTTCAGATATGTAACAGGACATTAAGAAATCTGGACTTCTTACCAAATAAAAAATATGGTCTGTATTACTAAACCACTCCCCTGAGCATCTGTATCAAAGATATTGCTTTAAGACTCTCATTTTCACTTATGCCACTGCACGTTGTGCTATACAGAGGGGGAGAAGTTAAGCTCAGCATTTCCTGTCCTTGGTTATTTTTAGAAAATTGAGGTACTGCATACATCTGTGAAACTGCTGCATCTATACAAAGCACTTTGTGCCAGGCTGCTGCAATATTGTTTTCAGAGGGAGATGAAGGCGAGGGTCAGAGCAGGTGACGGTCTCCGGGAGCGTTCCGTCTGGCGTTAAGTGTGAGTGACGAGGGCACAGGGTGATGGTCACGCAAAGCCCAGGAGCACAGACCCTTTTTCTTTTTTTTTTTTTTTCCTTTTTTTTCCTCTTTTCTACGTTGGCCTCCGTTTCCACTGACTGAAAGGCAGAGTCAGAACAGCCTGGGGTGTTCTCCAAGATGGTTTTAGTGATGTGTTTGAAACAATAATAGTTTCACCTTTTCTTTGCTTACACCATCTACTTCAGCTGCCTAACGCTGGAACGTTGCGCTCAGTTTGGACACGAGAGACGGGGCACAGGGAGAAGCACTACAGCGTGAGTCAAATTGGAACAAATTGCATCAGCATTAAGAATAAGGTCACCTGCCATTTAAAGTTCAATATTATTTTAGAAGGAAATCATTTACAGGGCTGCAAGGGAGACAAAGGCCCCTGGGGCTTCATGTCTGAAGAAAGAGATGCCTCTCGCAGCGAGGGGCAGCATCTCGCCTACGGCTGCAGATGTATAGTGTCCTAAAACGTATAGGCTGAACCATGCATGGGTTCAGTTCTCATCTCACTGAGTACGCTTCTCCCCGTCTCCTCCAAGATCTCTATCCTAAACTCCACGTGACCCAAGAGAGCTTTTCCAGCCCTGCGACTCTATAGCTGAACTTGTGAGACTTGAGATGTCTTTCACCTGCACCCCAGGGCCAAATTGTCATAATGAAGATATCCCAACCGGCTCTCATCCGTACCCCGAGGCGTGATGCCTCTCCCACTCTCAGACAGAGACAGATTTTCCATTTGTGGTGGAAGACAATGGCTGCTAACACAACAAACCCAACAAGTCCTACAGTAACCACCTACTTAATATAACTCATGTTTTACGCTTCAGCTTATGGTGAAGAGTAAACTGAATTCTTTACCATTTCTTTCCAAAGGGGCTGTCAAAATAGTCCTGCACTCCTATTCATTTTGCATGATGGAGCTTTTAATTTCCTTATTTCACTCATTATGGTTGCTTCCGTTTGTTCAAATCTTCCTGGTATGCTCCAGAAACTACATGTACACTCTTACGCATGTGTCCCGTCCCCCCTCCTTTTTTTCCCCCTGAATCCTGATTACATGAGCGGTATCTTTATATTTGCATGAGTGTGTGTTGTAAATCAGACTTTCTGAAGACATACCTCTTTCTGCTAATTCTTTTGATTTCTTTATGTTCTGGCCAGAGCCCAAGAATTAATTTCTGCTATTATCAGGTGTCACCTTCAGCTACAGTTTGAATCCAATGAAAGGCTCTACAAAATGTATCGCAAAGTGATTTTCCTTCCACAGAGGAAAAAGGTAAGTCGTTCCTAAACTCCAACCGTGGCTAAATTATCTGATGTTGGCAGTGGTTCAGAGACAATCTACAAACAAAATTATAATCACTACGCCTTCAGTTTCCATAGGTCTGGCCAGAAAGGATTTTTCTCCCAGACCTTATCCCATTTAATCTTGTTTCTTTTGTCTTCATTCTTTCACTCCTTTCTTCAAACCTAATTTCTCACGCTCCTCTCTGAGTCATTTTCTCAGTCTCCACTTTGGTTTCCCATTCCAATTACCATTCAACTGTTAATAACGCTAGGTGCAAAAAAATTCCAATAAATCAGATTTGGCTCAGGTTTTAGGATTTTTTTTTCCCACCTCTTAGATAGGAATTGGAGTCTGAAGTGCAGATACCAAAACCTGACTGAATGAATTTTGGCTCCTACATCCGTATCTTGGCATCTAAATAAAAGTGGTTATTCAATAATTCAGAATACCTGCAGCTGAAGTGGTAGGTGTTGCATTTAGATGTTCACTTACTGAATGCTTTTGACTGCAAAATTTGAACATTTATTGTGGCTACAAACTTCTGTAAGTGAACCACTAATCTTGTCTAGAAATAAATGCTTCATACCAGCAAAGTTTAAAGTGCCAGATTCCAGTCCCAGGAAGGCTTTTACTCCCCCCCCCTTGAGTGGGTTACAGGAGCAAAGAAGAGCAACAGTCCATTTTTAATGATTTATATCCTCGTATGATCTTTCTTTCCTTTACACTAATGTAATAAAGAATTTTTGAAATAATCCCATTGGTTTTTAGAAATTCCAGTGCTGGTATTTGGGGTTAAAATGAGTCTGTATCTTCAGTTAAAATTCACATACTGTTTGGAGAACCCCCCCGTAACAGTCTGAATCAGATTACTGCCAACATAGACATACTCCAGAGCAAGGCTACCACTGTCTCCGGGGCTGTTAGACCCATCCAAACCTGGTCATGGTATGGGAGCAAAGGCCTAAGCACGCTGGCCCAAATCAGGGTGCAGACAAAGGTGACCAGATTCCAAACATGTCTGGGAGTTTGGCTCTTTTCCATACAGATTTAGCTCTCTCTTTTTTCCTTTATTATTATTGGTTTGTTTCAGAATGGAGGAAGAAGTGAGGACCGTGGCCACTTAGCAGAGGCCAGAGGCACCGCACAGGCTGACACGGTGAGTTACTACTAGATTAATACACATCGAGACCCACGGACTTGTGGCACCATCCTGCTGTAGAGTGGATCTTACTCCCACTAAATCTCCACTGCGCTCTCACCCTGACAGCTTCAGTTTGGGAGCATTTGGTTCAGTGTCAGCTCCTTGCCTTTCTCTCTCCTTGTCCCCAGGATGAGAGAATTTAAGCAGAAACCATGGAGTTCTAATGACTTAGGGGAAAAGTGACAATAGATGTTCAATTACTTTGCATTTTTAACATTTCTTAAGGACTTCAGCATAGGTATACATGTGCACCCGTAGCCTGAAAAGTCATCTCAATATTGCCACGTTTCTCATATTATGTTTAATTAAGGTCTTTCGTAGCCAAGGTAATGACATAAGAGTTTAAAAGGAGCTGCAAGAGCCTAATTAATAATAATCCCCATGCCAAAGAGTATACAGAAATTTGGGAAATTAGTATGAAGACAACTATTGGTCTTTCTAATCCATCCTTTTTCTTTGGACTGCTCTTCATTAGCCATGCCCCAAAGTGCTCTCCTCTCACTGCTGTTCAACTCCATGCAGTCCGAGTCTTCATCTTTTGTTAGACTTTTCAATATCCTCATTATGCTTTTAAGTGAAAAATCTCTCACTAAACCCCAGTCTAAACCTCCTTCTCATTTCTCATTTCAAGTCACAGTGGAAACAAGACAATGGCCATGACAGAGTGAGCCTTTTTTTTTATATGACATTTGTTACATTTAAGTTTTCCTGTCAGCACCATTTTACAGACATTCAAGCTCTGCAAAACAAGCGATGGCTGTAATGTAGCCAAAGGCAATCGCAGCGGGGGAGCCTCAGTAAGCATCTTTAGGGAAGATTTTACATTTGGAATTTTCTTTAGCTTGGTGCTAATTATTTAATTATTAGTGATTTTATTTTTTTTTAGACCAGCTAGAGGAATATGGACAACAAAAACATATCTAGTACCAATGTCTATGTGGGTTTTATAGTGCTATTTGTAAACATGGAGTTTTGGATCCTAGATCCAATCTCTCTCTCTTTGAACTAGGGGTCAAGATACAAGTGGGGAAAAAAGTAGGCAAATTGCTTTTCCCCCCATTAAAAGTGATGAAGAACTTCCTTATACAATTTAAATGCCGTGTCCATGGTGGTACGTGAAAGACTGTCTCCCCACGACGCATTTTTCTTTGTAAACATCCTGTCAGCGTGCTTCAATGAGTTCTGAATTGTCTTATCTCTGCCTCAAGGGGAAAAAGCCAGTTGTCTTTATAATCCTGTGGTTTAGGATGTTGTAAAGGCTGATCTAGGCTACGAGGAAGAGGCACGTTCCTTCATCGGGGCCCCAGCGGTGGCTGCGTTCACGGCAGAGCACACGCTGGGAATGGATGGAGGTCCCTTCTGGGCTCAGCACCTGTGAAAAGTAGGAGATGGGAAGAAGGTTAATTTCTCCTCAGGTCTTCTCCTCAGATGGATTTGCAAGACGCTGCCCAAAACATGCAGACCATGGAAGTGCTCCTGGGGTCCCCCACAGCAGTCATAATTGAAGCACAGCATTTACAACTTTTAACGGCTGCAATTAGGAACGTTAAACCTTTCCAAAAAACTTGTTGCATTTGAAACGAAGAACTGCCTCTCCACAGTCCTGCTGGCAAATGACTAAACCTTTAGTACATTTCTTTTGTGTACATGCCATCAGATGCAAAGTGTACACAAGGGATTAGTAGGTGACAGCCTCAGGAATTTTGAAATGAAGTAGGGAAGGAGTAAATTAAATTCCTCAGTTCTGTGAGATGCCCATTTCACCTGTTTCCTTAGAACATCGCAACATGAAATGCTACAACCAAATCAGTTGCTTATCAGCACTATCAGTATTTTGACAGCGGTAACCCACTTGATTGTCAGGACTTATTAAGTGCAGGGGTCTGGCTGACGTGGCCCCTACTCTTAATGAAGTAAATATATTACCATGTGCTGTGGTAACCTCATCGTTCCGCGCTCTTACATGGACCTCTTGTCCGTGTAGTCAGTCTATGTTAGATTTTGTGCACTTACATAGGCCCTTGACTAGGATTACGTTTATATTGTATTTTTGCTTTTATAGAAGCCGTGGTTTCTCTAACAGCAGATGTAAGCTGACAGGTATGTTCCCCAACTGGCATGCCTAGATGGAGTTCCATCTCACAAGTTCACGTTAGGACCAGCTTTAATAACTAGCAGCATAAAGATCTTAAAATATCATACAAAGCTAGATGACAAATGCTTGGCCTTCTTCCACAAGCTGGTAAATGGGAAGACATAACTTTCTAAGCAGTCTTTCTTGGATATCTCGCCAGTCTGGACATTCCCCAAGCATTTGATCCAGGCAAAAAACATTTGTTCTTTGCTTTGTTCTGATCCCTATGACATAAACGTATCATGACCCCCTTACTGGATCCCAGGAGAGGAACCAGGGATTTTCATTTCCTAAAACCGGGATAGGAACCTTTCTTTAAAGAGCGGCCAGCAGATAAACCACATGGGACTTGAGAAGGTGACCTTTCCTGTGTGCCGGCAAATACAGCCTCCCAGCATCCTTCCCATACAGGGCTAGAAGCTCTCAGGATAGTTAACTATCTTAAAAGATATACCTGTGACTTTCCCTGTCTTAACAATACTAAGCTGATAAAATAGGTGTAACTAAACCAACAGAAAATTTTAACAGTTGCCCAAGAAAATGCCGTGTGTGCTCAGAAGCCCATGACAAAAATTGCAGTGAGACTTAAGTAATTTTGATTGACTCAAAACAACTCGCTTTGATGAATGGCAGCCCTAGTAACTTGCACTCTTTTTTTCTTGTGGCTTGTTATTAAGAAGAGGAAATAATAATAACAAACACTTAAGAAATGGTTTTACTGTTTGTTGTCTTTGGAGAATGGAATTACAAGTGTTCACAGGCAACGCAATCGTTTTGAAAAATGCCCAATATGTCCTCAGTGCTTGAGCATACTCAGATCTTCACCTGGAGTACTTCTCTGCCTTCTTGAAAGTCAGTACAGAGAGCTAAAAACGCATTCTTATTTTGGGATACAAATGGGTGAACTCAATAGGCATTCTCAAAAGTGGTCTTTACACACCTCCTTGATACCACAAAAGCAACCAAACTCTCAGTGGGGCCCCAGAATAAAATTCTTTTTCTTATTCTTTTCTTTCTTAAATTCTTTTTAATAAAATAAAATTATCCTTGCCACATTGGGTCAGAAGAAACGGGCATGCTACCCTGCGTCGGCTCAGGTGCTGGGCCGTGGCCAAAAAGACGACATGCCTGGTCCTGGGCTACCGCCCAGCACCGCAGCCGGCCTCCTGCTCCCGAAGCCCGTACACCAGATGCGGCTGGTGGAAATAAGGGCCAGATGTGTGAGCTGGATGCATAAAATGTGCGAGCTGATATGTCTGCCAAGGTCCCACTCCCGTTAATCCACACTATGTAAATCCCTCAGTAAATCCACCCCAGCCGAGGCGGCCCAAGCCCGCTTGCACCAGCGTTGATCGCCCCATGAGCTTGGGTGCCCTTTTGGGTGCCCACCACACGGCACACCCCGCACGTAAACCAGGAGCAGGTCCCCGGGGAAGGGAAGGGGAAGAGTGGAGTCACCACGTCCTTGGACTACGGAGCTGCCTCTGGCTGAATTTGTTCTGTACCTGTGGCCACAGCTGGCCGGCTCCAGGCAGTTAGAGGACCCATCCATGGGCTTGGGACCCAGGGGTCACCCATACGTCTCTTGAGGAGAGCGTGGAGTTGCATGTCCTTACACAAAAATCCTGACTTCTGCCCATCTACAGCTCTTGATATTCAACCTAAACAAAAATATTAGTCTAACAGTAGTCTGAGTGTTGGCATAGGAACCAGCAAATCCTGTACTTCCATCCTACTCTCCTGCTCATTTGTTATCTGAGTCTGATACACTCCCTTCATAAAATACAGAAAATACATTTTTTATTCTCCTAATTACTAAAAGCACAAGGACTATTTTCTAACATTTATAAAAAGATTTGAGCATATTATATGCGGGTGATTAGGCACTTACATTTATGCCTCTCTTGGAAGTCAGTTTTGTTGCTAGCTCGGATGAAGGACTGGGCAGTGATGAAACTGTATTGTCTGTATTTAGATTATCACCAGACATACAATAGTGTCTATTTGGACTTTTTATACATTTTACTATTTTTAAATATAAAAACATGCAGGTTAAAAAATGGTCTTTCTTTTGAAGTCTTGCTATCTCTCTTGTCATAAGTCTCTTGCTATTATTTATGTAGCGATAGCTATACTGTCACATGAAATCACACGTTTCGAATGCACAATATAGATTTTTCTTTCTGTTACTGTATATTATATTCTCTTCATTAGAACAAAACATCTTTTCCTCAGATGACTCTCAAGAGAATGTGAACTCTGTGTTGTGATCTGAAGGGCTTGCATTACACATTTGTCTGGAGCTTTCATTATTAATAGACGCTCCTTGAGCACCTCTTAGCTAACTGACATTCATTTGAGACCGCTGGATTCCTAAACTTCCCTGACCTTGCAGCATTAACTCAAGATTCATGGTCTCAAGCTGAATGGATAAATCAAATAAAATACTTTTATTAAGGGGTCGCAAAAGTTGCTAAGTTGGCAGAAAAATAGATGCAATAAAATTATATTGAAAAATGTTTCTCTAGAACAAGATGCTTTTACCAGTTTATGGTATTCTTTCCCTACCATTTCAATTAAAGCGAAACAATAATTTAAATTATTTTCAGTTAAAGCAAAACTTCTAGCATGGTGCTAGTATTTTAAAGTAAAATTAAGTATTAACATAATTATATTGTGTTTGTAGTTAAATTTGCACAGAAAGTTTTTTAAAAATTATTTTTATGAGTATTTGAACGATCGAATCGGCATCACAGGTTTTTTTACAGTAGCATTAGTCTTTGGCAGCTATAATATGTCAGTGCAACTGTAACATGAGACTTTGGTAGGGATAGGTATTGGATTTGTTTTATGTCAAGGCTTCCTTCAGATTTTTCCATAGCCTCCCTGCCGAATGGTTTTTCTTTTTAACCTGTCCTGAACCTCTCCTGTGAGAGTCACTTGCTCTAAGCACTTTGCTCCTTTTTTTCCCTGGCACTTGGAGAAGCGGAATCCGAGAGGAGAGGACACTCGCAGGAAAATCCCAGCCCCACTGCAGACAAAGCCGAACCCCCCCTTGGGTTTGGGGGTCCAGAACGTGACCCTCGGCAACGCGCAGCAGGCAGCTGGCAGCAGCTGTGGGAACGTGCCCTTTGGTGTTCTTTCCACCACTGACGCTGATGTTGGTCCCACAAAAGACGTGACTAAGCGTGTTCTTGAACCCTCGTACCATACCCAGATTTCTGCAGTACACAACACGTATCAGAGTCCCCGGGTTCATTTCTCCCAGCACAGCTGAATTTCCAGGTGTCTACGACTTCATCGCCTTGACGAGCAATTTGTCCCTCAGAGTTTCTGCTAATTCAGAAGAGCATAAAGTCCTACTCAGAGCCCCAGGAGAATCTCACCAGTGAAAGTTCAATACGTGGGTGATAAATCAGAACCGCCGATTAATAGCACGGATGTCTTTACTGGGTAGTTAAGAGGAGATCCGAGCAAACAACTGGGGAGAACGGAGCCGTTAGGCAAACATCATCCTCTGTCTAGGTGGACGTAACTGTTTTACAGGAGCTATTTTTAAAAGCTGTGCTAGCAGAAGGTGCGTAAGCTCTAGGCCATGTCCCAGCTACACGGCTCGTCCTGAAATCCTCGCAGCTGTGCCGTATTACCCTCCCCGGGGTATGTATTTCTGTTTGAGGGATGTGAAGTAGCATGTTTTCAGAAATACAAACGTCCATCATTTTATTTTCAATACACCGTTTTTTAATAGATTAGGCAAAGGGTACTGTGTTTAGACGTATTTATCAAAGCACTCTAAAAAGAGAGATGATAAACTATGCCCAAGGATATTTGTGTACGTAAGCTCTCTGAATTTTCCTTTGAAAGCAAATTGCCCCCCCCCAAGGCAAATAAGGAGGTTTCATCTGAGTGCCAGTTTAGGAACCTAATTCAAGCGATTTGAATACAGGTTGGGAAGTATCTTTTTCCACTGACTACAGAAAAAGTCCAGGGTAATTGTCTGGGATAAATTATTCACTAAAGTTACGTTCCTGAACTTAGTGTAAGTGTCTCTATTGCCCATCTTTTATCTGAGACTACTACAGGTGGGCAGCCAGCAGCGGGGGATGCAAAAACATAAGCAACCCCATTTGGTCAAAGAGTGGAAAAAGTAAGCCAAAATATTTACAAAGGGACACATCCCTATTTTTAGTAAAAATTCTTTTGAAAACATTTTGAAGCTTTCCCCTACTGGGAACAATTTCTTCACGCTCCCTAGAGAAGGACAGAGCTCAGAAGGTTTCATGGTTTTTTTTTGAACGTCTAGAAACGCTCCAAGGGACACACCAACTCGCAGAGAGTTAGGGTAATATTAAAGCAACACAGAAACACTGAGCAAGAACAACACCGGCTCCTCTCCCGAGGTGTTCGTGGGGAACGAGGTGGCTGGGTGTGACCACGGATGGTCCCTCGTCCCTGAGGGTGAGACCCCGGCTGGCAGCTGCCACCGAGGTTCAGGCTGGGGAGCGAGGCTGCAAAGAAAAGGTGAAGCATCGTTCACAGCCCTGCACACATTTTTCCTGCAAATTGCAGGCCATGGGACAGGTCTGAGGGTGCCAACCGGATTGGGATATAAAGGGCTTTGCTCTGTTTTCGTTCCAGCGGAGAATAAACTACCAGGCTTGTTTTCCTGGCGTTGGAGAAAAGCCAAGGATTTATCCCATGGGGAATAAATTATACGCATAAAATATGAGGCATCAAGTAATGTAATTAGCTCAATTTAGATGCACTATTGACGTGACACTAGTGCTTATTACTAATGAATACACTGCTAGTGAATCATTAATAACGGGAGTATCTTGCTACTGGGCTTATGAATGCTTTATTGTGGAAAGGTGGAAAGTTCATTTAAGCTGTTGGATTTTGTGGGCCAGTTGCTTGCTTCACTTCCGACCTTTTTAATCAGCTATTCTGAACTAGGTCTGTGAACAAAAGGAAAGAATATGAGTTCAGTTTTGAAGGAAATGGGGAGTCAAGGGTAATAGGAAAGTCTTGAATACCTTCACTAGTATTTTTTTGCACCACACTTCCAGTTAAGTGCCAGGGAAGGTGGGCAGAGGGCACAGAAATCTAGACATAGCTGTGAGTAAGAAGAAAAAAATCAGCAGTCCTGGCAGAGGGTAGGCTGGAAGAAGAGCGTTTAAAGAGTCCGAGGAGAAGGAGACCTTTTCAGAAGGGATTTGCCAATGTACAAAGACAGCCGCAGAGGCGTGGAAATAGGAAATAAAATAGCCGCAGGGGTCTGCCCCGCTGCACGGACCGTATCCCGAGCCTTGCTAAGGCTCTCATCCTAAAAACTGGCTCTGCTCGAAGAGCTGCACTTGTGGGAAGCGGGACTTGGAGCAGGGATGCTCCAGGTGTGCTGCCTGCCTTGGGCTGTAAGGAAGGGCTGGAGCTTGGTCCCAGCCTTGTGCAAGTTCGTTAAACTTCAGCCGTGGCTTCTGGCACCAGAGGATTAATAACAAGCCCTGGCCTGGCAAACTGGTGGTTTTGGGGCAGCTCTGGTTTTTAAGGCAGAGCTCAGGGAAGGCTGGAAGCCGTCACGGTGGAGGCTGGCGCTGGGCAGACAAAATAGCTCCGGCTTTTCTCAGGAGGGCACCAGCACCGCCAGCAAACCCCATCCATCGTAGCCTGATGTTTGGCGGCTCGCCAGCGACCAGGCAGAACCACAGAGCTGGATTAGGGATTGCTCCCTGAGCTGGATTAGGGATTGCTCCCTGTTTCAGGCCTCTCGCAGGACTTGTTGCTACATCCCAGGATAGCTGCTACTTAGTGAAATAAATCCGGGGGCTCCAGGTGCATCAAAACTGCATGGATAACAAGCTTTGTATTGGAAACGCTAGCTGGAGCCTCACCAAACCCCAAATATTTTACAACCTGTTTGGAATCCGAGCAGGAGGATGCGGAGATGTGGTGTCCTGTGACAAGCTGGCTCAGCTTCTGGTTTTGAAGCAATTCAGCTGAGGAGATTTTGCAAGCCCAGCATCACTCCTGTTATGCCCTTGCTTTTGACTGAAGCTTTTCTACCACCAACATTTTCCCATGTAGTAAGGAACAACGTTTTGAAGAACATGGCTGCCTTACAGGAAATAAAGTTTTCAAGTAAAAATAAAAGTGTCATTTCCCTAAATTTTGGGGTATTCCAAGTCACCCTATCAGTCCGGAGCCTGGGCTGCTGGACAAGCACCCACAAAGACTCTCCCCGTGTGACGACAGTGCAACCTTCAGAAGTGATTTTGCCTTTTCAGGTCAGCCCCAAAATCTACTCTGGATTTCCCAGTTGCGTTCTCTCGGTACTTCCATAGTACTTAAGCCAAAGCCTCCTGTGAATAGATCGCATGTCGGATGTCAGATGAATAGAAATTGTATAAATACCGTCTTAGAAAGAAGAGTTGTCTCCAGCAGCTACTCAATTAAAGGAAAAATC
This sequence comes from Elanus axillaris, assembly GCA_026212715.1. NCBI lineage: Eukaryota > Metazoa > Chordata > Aves > Accipitriformes > Accipitridae > Elanus > Elanus axillaris. The sequence goes on from JANZLQ010000029.1 coordinate 17,849,169, forward strand.
TCCCTTCGGTGGGGATGCCCCAGGCACAAAATGAATAGCTCTGAGCAAGATGACTTGTAGAAACTTTTGTTTTACATAGCCCACATCTCCTGTTAAATTTCCAGCTGAAAAGCAAACAACTCTGTCATGAAGGCAAAATTTACTGTTATGTTTTCGTTTGTTTTTTTCCCCTGAGATTCACCAACTGAAACGCAAATCACATTTATTTGGGGGTAAACATTTTGCGAGTTTACAGTCACATTTTGTTCTGAATTCCTAAGTATGGATCTGATTTCTGTGGGCCGGCTTGTATCTCTGCTGCAAACTCACCACCCAAAAGGACAAACTGGTCAGGATGTTTCATGACCTTGACTTTGACCTCTGAACTCGCTTTGTTAGTCTGCGGAACCAAACCCCAAATAAATGTACTCAGACTTGCTTGGCCTTTTCAGCTCACACCCTGCACCGTGCACAGCCCTTTTGCATCAGTTTTTCTCCTCTTTCTTAGCCAGATTGGTCATGCGAGCCGTAGGAATTGGCTAACCCTCGATATACTGGATCGTATCGAACTATTCTGAGAAAGGTGTCAGGTTTTTCAACAGGGTGGATCAAAAATCACACAGAATTTCCAATTTATGAACTCAATCAGTTCTCTTTGTAGAGAACATTTGTTTATGAGGAAAACAACGATTTGTAGAAAGACGATCCTCTGGAAAAAAATGGAACCGTAAGTGAACATGTGGTGCATTGTTTTTTCATAGATTACATATTAGTTTAGCAGTTTTATGAATTTGTAAAGGAAAATAAATAGACTTCAGGAAGCAAACATTACTTGTAAGCTAGATGATTTCCGTGTGTGCTCTCCTATGTTCTCTTTCTTTCTTGAATTACAATATCTTGGAGGGCACTGCAAGTGATTCCCTGTTCAAAAGGCAACTACAGAGGATACAATAATTCTCCTGGAAGCCAGAATTCCATTTTTTTCTGGCATGCTGTACGTCAGGCAGAGCGTTACAATCTGGACTGCAGCTGATAAAAATAGGAGTCTTCCCCTCCTTATAAAACGTACGAATAACTGCTAGCACTTGCGATGATTTTCCCCAGCAGACTATTCCTGCGCGAACATGCAATAAAAGGTCCCAAATCTCCAATCAGATATGGGGGTATGGGGCCTGAAACCCAACAAAGCTCTGCGCAAACTACAGCCCCGTATCTACCCCCCGATGGCTCAGATTTCAGGATCAATGCTCTAATTATCCCAAACTTGAAAAGTATGCGAAAAAAATGGTTTTTGCCAAATAGAGGAGAAGGAAACGGAAAAGCCATTTCCAGTGTGAACAGACATGTCTGTGCCATAAAGACAATTGGGGTTAGTTTCAACAGAGTTGTCAACTGTCACTGTCAACCCTGGGAGTGTTTAATCATTGCAGGAGTGATATATCCTTCAGTATGGGAGGTGCTATTAAGGTGTTGTATTTCCTCCTAAAAGCTTCTAACAATCTCCTTTCTTAGAGTGACTGCCCTGGTGTTATGCAGTTGGTAGGTAGGAGCAAGCAGAGTACTTGCCATCCGGTATTCAGATTTTCAGTGGGTATTTTTTGCTACTTGGGTCATGGGGAGGTTTGACACGAGGGCTGCCTGTCCCCAATTTTGCCCTTGCTTTTCTTCCAGACTTCTTGGCTTCCCGGTCTCAGTTCTTGTTTCTCCAACTTCTGCTCCCCAAATGCCAAATATTTCCACTCCATGCACACAGATGAGCTCCGCAGCATGTGCACAGTAAATCCAATACTTCTGTGTCACATTAGACCCTACTGCACATGTGCGCATGCTGTGAGTATAGTAAATGTGCGGAGTGTCTGATGCTTATTTAAAACATTATGCTCCTGCGTGCAGCACTTCACAGCCCAGGCACATGTATTTCTTCTCGACCAGTTTTTGGCTGCAGAATGACCTTCCTCCTGCCGCCCCGCTATCTACAGGGGGGCAATTTTCAATGAAGGGGTTTCCATTCTGGACCCCACGGAGGACGGTGTGTTGTATGGTGGGTTCCTGTGACAGCCCGACTGCGAGGGCTGTAGGTTATTTTGAGCTCTTCTAAAAACTTGGGTGTCTGAGTATGAACTTCAGAAAAATCTGGGCCCAACAGCAGGTCCCGAAACGTTTGAAAAATCTGGATCGCAGCGTGCGTTCTTCCGTCTGCTCAGCAACGTGCTTTGAAGAGAAAATTAAATAACAATATTGGAAAGCAGATTGATTTGAGGCCACTTTTCAGCTCTTTGGCACTGCCAGGGTCTCCTTCCCAGGGAAGATGACTCCCCTCGTGCCGCCGTAGCTCGGGGGCCGGCAGAGCCCGGTGGGGGCTGCATGTCCACCCGCCGTCGTCCGTCCGCATCCCGGGCAGGGGATGCTCCATTGCTCCATAGCCGGAGATCTTCCGGTGCGCCCCATCCTGCCAAATCCCACCCCAAGTGCCTGCCGCGTGGCACGGGCGGCTTCCCACGAAGCCCTACAGCAGCGCTTGGCTCATCTTTGCCGACCCGCTTATCTCCAGCAACTTATCTGTAAGGTCTCAAAAGCCATAGGTGTTTAAATAATCGGGATATATATCACTCTGCTCATAACTCGGTGGAGGAGCTGAGGAAAATCCACCAAACTGACAAGTGCAATGAACAATAAAGCTCAATTTAATAAATTAGGGAAAGCATTGACTAGGGGTGATTTCAGAGCTGTGCCCGCCACATTGCGTTTCAGTAGAAGGCACATAAAGGTACACGCTTCTGCATAAAATTCTTTTGGTTTTGTAATCACGTGCTGAAAGGTGGACCAGGATACTGACGGCAGTGTTGGCTGCAGCCGTAAATAGTCCTAAAAGGTTTCCTATAAGAGGCAGTTCATTGACCGCAACACCCGGACAAATCACAGACATGCATATTTTTCAATCACTCCCTGAATATCTCGCATACTGCAGAAACCGATGTCTGTACTGAGGATACTGTAAATTAGTACTTAATAATCTTGCGAAAAGAGAAAGACTTCTCCCCCTCCCACATTTTTGGAGGGTCTTTTGTAGCTGCTTACTGTGGTGGTGATAATACAAAATTCTGTGTATGTGTATGAGTACGTTCATATCTTTTGAGGGACAGCTGCAAGGATTCATTGGCTTTCTCATTTAGGTTTGCATTGGTGAATATTCTTAATGTTAATTTATGTGCATCTGAAAGGTGAGTATTAAGGTAAGGCAAGCGTCTTGGGGTTTTATATTTGAAAACTTGTATATGTTCTTCAAAACTTCAAAAATCTAGAAAGTTTTACACCCCCCACC
>JANZLQ010000029.1:17856456-17880192 GCA_026212715.1 Elanus axillaris
GCAGCGCTCCAGGCCTGGGGAAGAGCGGCTGGAAAGCTGCCGGCAGAGAAAGACCTGGGGCGCTGGTCGACAGCCGGGCCTGAGAACCGGCATCTGCTCTGCTTCTTCACAGGCTCTTTGTGAAACCATCACTGTCCTCGGACAAAACCTTCACCTCCTCTTCATCCCCATGCCATCCTGTTGGGGTGACGGTGCAAGCAGCCAGCAGCCCTCCTGCACCTCCGAGACACGCACAAGGCAATGGGAAAGTGCTGGCATGTGGATCTCAAGGCACTCCGTTGTCCTAATTTATTCATTTTTCAGCCATTTTCAGTGCTGAATTATTAACTGCAGGTAAGGGACTGCTTTTCTTCCCCGCACAGAGCAGCGTGCGCAGACCTCGTAAGGGACTGGCTGTGGTGACACTGAAACTCTGGCACAACTTCATAGAGAAGATTCATATTTTTCTATCCCGTTCACGGACTTTTGCCCTCCCTGGCCAAACATGTCCTCCCTTCCCAGAGTAGCTTCTCTCCCAGGGACAGAGGGGAAAGCACCAGTGTGCAGGATTTGCTCTGGTTCTGCCATCTTGATCCAAATTAAAATCACAGGTGAGGGATAGCCTCTAACTGCCCCTTTTTAGGCTAGAATGGATTTAGCTGCAATTATGTTTACCATGTTTTTAAGATTTACGTATGGTTTTCTGCTATGAAAAAGTACATCGGAAAATGTGTAAAATGCCACAGCTTGTGAGACAAGCAAATCCTTTCTCCTTCAACCGCGTCGGTGACTTCCAGCCAAGTTAATGCCCAGTTGCATATGTCTGCAGTAAATCTTCACCTTCTTCAACACCTCTGCATGATTTGCTGTCTCTAGGTATACTGACACCTTTTCTCATGTGAGAACTTTATGGCTTGATAACCATAAAGGGACAGCTGGCTCAGCAGAGAGGTCACTGCTTACTCTCACCTCCTAGTTAGTAGAAATTTAAATATATAGAAATGCACATACAATTCTCGCTTGTAAGCTGATCTATGGGAAATGTCCCATTATGTATAAGCTTATGACTGTGGGGATATGTGTCTTATATCAGCAGTGGCTTTGTAAGACCCTTTGTAATAATATAGCTACTAGCAATGGGCTCAGTCTGAACACCCCCGAACTCTGAAAGAGCCTGGATCCAGTCTTCAATCCGAGGCAACGGGTCAGGCCTAATTTGAGCTTTGACTGCCTCTGTGCATGCTGTACAGAAAAAATCAAAGGCATAGGTAGGTATTATTTAGAGAAAAAAAAATTGTCTGTGCTGAAATTACTTTTGTGGCTGCTTTTATAAATATGGAAAAAACCAAGGCATTAAAAAGTCTCTCTTAATTTCTCCCCCTTCCTTTCTCAGTGTTGCGCTGATGATGTTTAATTTTGGAGGTGATGCATTAAGAGCCCCATTTGCTTGGGGCAGAGATTCCCTGTGATTTCCCCTCTGCAGGAGCAGCAGACTGTCTCGTACTTTGCAGACCAGGCAGACCTGCAAGGACAGTGACTAATTACCTTCATTTATCATGCTTCCAGGCACCCTTTCAGGTAATCTGATTGAAATCTCCTACTTGCCAGTGGCTCAGGAGTCACCAGTTCACAGGACCACCAGAGAAAAGTACTGAGGTTTTGGTATTCATTATTGCTCCGGCTGCTAAGGCACTTCATTACTATAATATAGAGGGAACAAATTGCACGTCTGTCAATTGCTAGTAAAACTTAACTCTTCAGTATTGCCTTTAGAAATCCTAAATTCAACAATAATTTTAGCTCTGTGGTTCCTGTTCCCTCATCTCACTGGGATGGGAAAGAATAGACAGTGCAGGAGAACTGTTGTTTCCAGGTGGCCAGGAAAGAAAGGATAAGGGAGCAAGCAGGAGCATCACCACGTCTGACCTGGGCAACCTGTTGCTGTTGAACTGCTTTCCTTTAGCTTCCCGGCAGCGTTAAGGCATCCTCTGTATGGCCTTTTCCACAGAGGAAGAGGTGGGGACCAGACACCAGGAGCTTTTCCTCCGCTCATGCCACCGAAGAGAGGTCCTGGCCACAAGGAAGGTGTTTAGTAGGGCCATAAAAGTTGCCCTTCCTCTCCGGTGGTGAGGAAAGGCACATGCACGGGATGGAGACGGCGGCTGGAGCGCATCTACCAGGGCTTCCTTGGCACAAGAAAGCCTTTTCACTGTCGCTACCTTTCAGCTGGCTGAATCCTGGAGAATCTTTTAGGAAAAAAAAAAAAGAGTTGGAGGTAATGAGATGGAGCAGCTAGAAGCACCAGCTGCCGTGTTTCTCCGAAGTCAGGACACCCACCACCTCTCCCAGCAACTGCAAGGACACCCCATCGTACCTTAACAAAACGCTGTCTTTGCTCGACAGTTTCGGTGATAAAAATTCCTACAGCTGAACTGCCCTGACATTGTTTTGAGAAGTTTCTTAAAAATTACCTCTTTCTGCCAAATTAGTGGTACCCCTTCTCAAAGCTTGTCTTTTGCTAGCATCTCTTCAGTTCCAGATGCAAAAAATACTCTACTTTTACACACCGCTTTAGTAAACTCTTCTCAATGCACGGGATATGCCTTAAGTTCTGTAATATGAAATTCCCAATTATTTCATTAAAATTTCAAGCCTGATGCTCCTCCCTTGGTAAGAGTCACAATGCTTTACCCAGACCCTGGGAGTCCTTAGCAGGTTTTTTTCCCCTAACTGAACAAAATGTTACTTTGCAATTCCAAGGGCTTAAGAAACGTGTTTGTGCACTTCAAGGGAGACTAGAGTTATTCGTACAGAAGGCACCTTCCATTCCTCTGTTGCTAAATCTTTTGTTACCTTTTTCAAAATTCACCCGAGAGAAGAGTTTATCTTCAGTTAGGGAGAGCTGTCTTTTATTGTGCTCATTCTCTGTACCATAAATCTGAACTTTTCCCCTTGAAATCCCATGATTTGAGCACAGAAATCTTACGCATGGAAAGATGACAGTTTTTAGGCATGAAAATAAACCAGTAAAAAGTATTATTTTTTCCAATTGCAATATTCCACAAGAGAAAAAACCAACTCCATAAAATTAATTGTTGTTTAGACAGAGACTTTATTTTCCTATTTGCTATGTTCTTGGAATGGAAAATGTTGAACTGGTCCATTGACTTCGGATCAGAAATTTCCTTTATTTAACGTTCTAGAGCTCTGCTGAATAGATTTTCAGCCAGATCAGTAGCAGTGTAAGTCTATGGGCTTGCTAGTTATAGGCTGTATGGTATTGTGTTACCTCAATGATATATTTCGAATCCCACACACATCCATTACTGAACAGTGGGCAAGCACTTTCCTTTTGGCTATGCTCTCTTGGCTATTTCCTTACACTTGACTGAGATCCTCAAATACTTATTCTGTTTGTTAAATACATATTTATAATTTAATAGTACATTCCAAGAATGATCGCTTAAAGCATCAGGTACGTGGAAAGTTTGCAGAGCAAAGCCAGTGCATACTTGTACACATTTCACCACTGTTTGCCAACATACGTTCTATTTTCCTTGACCCCTTCCTTGCTTTTACAGCTTAAAGCAGAGCTTTCCTGAAATAAATGTTTCTTTTTAGGATCACCTCGTAATCTGGAATGTAATCAGTTGGACTACAGATATGGGCTGTATCTTATTCAGGTTCTGCACCTACAGGCAGAACCTGAGTCCAGTCAAGTGTCGGAGCTCGTGACTGTCTCCCAAACTCACACCTTGCCGATTGTCCATTCACTCAGTGGGTAGGAGTGTTTGTGTCAATACTGTCCTACATTCCCTAGCAATTATTCTAATGCAATACAATTTATATGAGGGTTCTATAGTTCCCAGGCTTTTATATAGGAAAGAAAAATTGAAACGTTATTCACGCTACTGACATGCCTCAGAATGGTGACAGGAACGTAACATCAACAGAAGCCAATGAAAAAAATTCCCCTTCCTGGGCAGAGGGAGGGAAAAAGCCTAATTATTTCTACAGTTCATTTAGAAAGATATTTTACTATGATCTAACCTGTTTTCTCTTTGATACAGATGAAACTCCTAAAAAAACCTGAAGTGAAATTACCAGTGACAAGGAAAAAAATAATATAAAAATCAATGTGCAACATGAGACCGTAGTAAAAGTCTTTGCCAAACCTGTATTTTACCTAACTTAGTGAACTTTTCTTGAATGTCACTGGAACGTCCACCGTCACTGGACTGTGCATTCATAATACTCTGCAGTAAGAAGCAGAAGGTAGAAGGCTTTTTGTGCGATTTTATGGACTAGTCAAAGTTTCACCGATTTTGCAAGGCACTTACGTTCTGATACCCCTCCTGCCGTTCTAGACACTGTCCCATACAATTGCATGACATCTTCTGCGCAATGTTATGCCAGATGTTCCGTGGGGCAAGAGGGCTTTTACCTATCTGGCTACACAGGAAAGTTCAGCTCTGAAGCGGAAAGGAGAGATGCCTCTTTTGGCCAATTAATCATTCTTGTACATGAAAAAGGTTGTTTGAAATTTCTCAGAGTGGTTCCAGTTGTTAGAAGGAGTTTTAGGAAAGATGGATTAGTGGATGTAACCACGGTAATAACTGATCCAAACTGTACTTTATCCCTGAGGTAGGTCTATAACTTATCAAAGCAAGTGTGTGTTTACAGGTGATAACACCTTAAAACGGCATCACTTCTTCTGCGTGTAGACATGAATCTTAAAGTGAATACATTTGGCCTGATTCCAGAGTCCTGACAGGCAGAAAGGGAAGGAAAACGCGTGGCTTTCACATAAGAAAATGCCTGTAGTAGTGCTACTCAGGGTTTGGGTGGAGGTGAGGCGGGCAGGGTTGGGGTTTTATTTTTTAATAGCAGAAGCCGGGGTAATTCTGCTGAAGGATGCTCAGCTGGAAGAAGTGTGTCCGCCCCAGCTGGGCTGGGCCAGGTGGGTGTTGCGTTTTGTTTTCCTGGCAAGAAGCGGTGTTGGCTCAGCACATCTGCTGCCCGGGAAGGGTAAAAGACACGGGTGGGATACAGCCTGGGAATCCCACCCAGGGACCACGGGCTACACAGCTCTGGCCAGCAGCAAGGTCAAAGATCCTAGAGACACAGACAGTCACTGACACTGATTTAAATTCATCCATCTGGGTGACTTCTTAGGCAATTAGCTGTGCCTTGTGGGTAATCCATAGATATATCCCTGTAAGCCAGGGGGCTGAGATTAAAAACTCTAAAATGATTTCTTCAGGCTGGAAATATCCGCAGATATTCTGTTTCAGGGCACAGATTATGTCGGTAATTGTTAATGTGTTACCTTTAGGTATCGCAAGAAATTTTTCCCCTGTAGAGAAGAATTAGCGAGGTTAACTTTTTAGCGCTAGGAAATTATCAAGAAAAAAATAAATCAGCAAATATCTGTAAACACTGCTGCTCTGCAGGTGAGACATCCCAAACCCACCTGTTGGATGAAGAAAAAGCACAGCTAGGAGCGAGCTCCACTCAAATGACAGTGTAAAACATAAAGAATGAGTCTGTGTGACTGACTGTACCATTTTAGCATTGCCAAACACCCCCAGAAAATTAAACTGATTTGACCTGACTGTATGATTTCTTTTTGAAACACATCTTTTTCTTGCTGAGAACATCTTTGTCAGGAGCTTGTTCATCAAACTGCAATTATTTTAACATTATGAACCATGAGACTTCACGAGGTTAACCACAGATTTACCACTGTGATAGGCAAATACAGCAAGTGCACCAGCTTCCAGTGGGTTCTGCTATCCCTGGAACCTGTTTGCAGCCCAGATGCTCCCCTCACTGCAGTGCAGTAATGCCGGAGCAGATTTTTTCACCAGCGTTTCCCATGGCTTAGCCTCCGCGGCTACGCGGGTCCCCATTGAAGTAATAGGGCTCCATGCCGGTGGGTCGATCCCAGTGAGTTACTGCTGGAGGAAGGAGAGCTCCTAGTACAGCAAGCACAGTCTGAGCAATTCCTTGGGAGAGTTTCTCAGCATTGCCTTAGCTCCCTGTCGATATTTTTTTTAAAGTTGCACGGAAGAGCGGAGGTTGGAAGGGACCTCTCTGGAGATCGCCAAGTCCACCCCCCCCTCTACAAAGGGTGTAGTCAGACTTTGCTGTCCCTTTCTGTAAATATCTGCTTTTAGATGCTTGGAGTGAAATTATGCAGAAGACATCTACAAAAGCTGTTAAAATCAACCAAAGCCGTTAAATATCTGCTTTGAGATGCTACGGGTGAGCTGAACATCTCGCGGACTGTAAACAAGTGACAATTCAATAAACATTTTGGGAACTCGTGGTGATCTGAAAGACTTGACTTTTGGCTTGTGCGGGCGTGAACAACTTATTTACTCAAAAGGGGGAAGACTGGCTTCTCGTATGGAAGGAGGTCGCTGAGGTCTGAGGCAAAGGTACATCAAGTACACGAGCACTGCCACTGGCTTCAGTGGGACCGCTCCCGAGCCGAGGGTGAAATCAAAACTTAAATGCTTTCCTGGGTTGGTGCTTTACCTTGCACAGATTTTTAAGGCATGATTTCAGAGATATGGTTAATTTTTTTCTCCGCGTTAATACTGCATGCTATTGCAGACTAACGTAACAAGATGGGTTCACTTCATACACTAAATTAAAAAATGAATCTGTCCCCAGTTTTCACCTGAGTTTGACATTTCCCTTCCTCTCTTTGTGTATAAATTGCAAAGCCGTAGCCTAAAGGAAGGCGTTTGAAGAATTCTGTGTTTATAAATGGTCTATATTCTATTTTATATATGTAGGCAGCAGCTATAGGCTCCACTTTTAGGCCTGAGGGGAAGGCAATGGCTTCCTGCACCAGGGAGCCGCAGCTCCTGTCTGTAAGCAGGTAGACAAAGCTCCCTTTAACTGGCTCGAGAGGAGCGGTGAGATGAAACATGCCCACTGATGGTTAACAGATCTGTCCCTCAAGACTGCTTTTCGCCGAACATGGCATTTGTTTACACTCAGCTAAAGCTTTTAGCATTTTCGGGCCTATAAGGGGATTTGGCTGGTAGCCCTGCTGTTGATTGTCATATTCCCCAGCTAGAAATGTCAGTTACCACTTCTCTTTCTTCTTCTGTTCATTAAACTTTTTGTATATTTTCTCTATCGTTCCCAGGAATTAGCGATGACATGTGCCATTTGCATATTACTGTAGTTCTTCCAGGGGACGTGAGGGCACACGGAGCTTGCAGCTTTTAACCCACTAGGGATTCAGGGGACCAGGAGCGACATAATATCATCTGAATATTATTTGTAGCATCTTGTGCATAGAAAAACCCAGCGAAAAAATAAGAGCTGTTCAGCTGGAACTGAATATGCAGACACACTGCTTTTCTTTCATGACCTACCACTGAGCATTTTCTCTGCAGATGACAGGAAGGTATTTCTGGAAATCTATCACAGTATAACTATCTGGAAGAATCTCGCAGCTAAAATTGTGTAACCCACCCTTTTATTCCTTCGTGGCACTGAGTCGTCGGTGCGGCCACACAGCTGATTTCTCAGATTCGCCATTGAAGAGCCCTCGCGGGGTCATTGCTTCACGCTGCCTGCCTGAGAAGTTGCCATGGGCTTTCTCTGCTTCTCTCCTGTGCTAACACGCAGGGGAGAAACGCTCTCCCACTTTTCCTTAGGAAAGAAGACCTTCACAATACACAGAATACTCTGCCACGCAGGGCTGAGGCTCAAGCCCGCAGAATTAAAGCTTCAGTTGTGGACAGATGATGTAGCCCAGCTGCTACCGTTTCATGTTTGGTGGTTTCTATCCCAGATTGCTTGGTCCAGCCATTTTCCTGCCCCCGGTTAATTCCCAAACCCCAAGTTCCCTGACAACTAGTTACACCAGCAGAACTGAGGAGGCAATAGCCTCAGGGAGCGTAGGAGCAAGCAGCTGGGCATGGGTAGCATTTGACTTAATTTGCCTACCACAGCGCTCTTCGGCTTGTTGCAACAATGAACTGGAGGGATTTAACTACGCTGGAGTCATTTCACATTTCACATGTAGCTAAAAGTTAGGAGCTTGTCCTAGCTCATGAGCTAAGGTCCCTTTGGTGTCTAGACAAGAGACAAGCACCTCCAGAAGGAAGTTCATCTGTCTTAGGTGCTTTCCGAGCGGCTCATTTGACCGTCTGCCAGGGTGATGGCGAAAGCACAGATTAGAGCAACCGGGCTATGTGGATTGGTCTGGGACATCCAGGGATCCAAGGGAGCTTTCAAGCCATTCTCTTGTCCAGATTTTAGTAACACTGGTGAATACCCTGCAAGGGGTTCATGGGGGATGTGTCCTCCTCCCTGATATGAACCTTAGAACCCCCGTATTCATTTACAAACCTGCAGTGGGACAGAAGGAGACTTTCTGCCTGTCACGCTCTCTGACATGTTTGCCATTCCCATTATAGCCATTAAACCTGCGTTTAGAGTCAAGCTGCCCTATCCCAGATGGCTAGATTAGACTATCTTTCTAACTTCAGCTGGTTGAAATCTAAGGAAATTGCATTTTTAATGGATAATTCTGGGATAGACATGGCCACGCTGGCTTTAAACTAGTTAGCAAGTAGCTACAGCAGCGGGGAGACCAGCTCAGGCTGCAAAACCTGCCTTGATTAAAAAAAATAAATTATCAACTTCTCAAGCCAGCACTCCATCCAAGCAGGGCTGCATCCACGGCAGTAGCCAGTAGCTACTCAAAATGTGAGGCTGTATCACGCAAGTTACTTAGGCAGTAATGAAATGAGAATGATTTTCCTCCCTGTCAGTCCCAAACGAGACTCCAGATAGCCTTTGACAAAGACTCTGCCCCAGAAAGGCTGTCGTTTATTAAAAGACCGCAGTAATCCCAGCTCAATTTGTGGCCGGCACTTGGCTTTTATGTATGATGAATTAGAAAGCGGGATGGTTCCTCCTCGCGCTACAGGTTTCGTTTTACTCTTCTTTGTGAGAAATTCCCCCCTTTCAACCTACAGACCTGGAAAGCATTTCAAAGCCTGTCCTGTTCAGGTGGTAACTCCTCAAGAACTGGTGAATTTAAAAAGTGACACTCTTCAATTCCTGAAGCGTACCTCAGGGCCAGTCGGGTTGTTTCTGTTTTGCACCACTTTTGGACTTTCAGAGATAACTTATTTGACCTTAGCTGGTAAAACAATGTAACTACATTTCTAATAATTCAACCAGACCAGCTGAACATATGTCAGCATGAATACTGCAAAGGGAAAATCCTTCTGACAAAATCCTTATCGAAAGTGTCCTCCAGGAACTTGCACATATTGCAAGTTGACGTTTATTTTATTCAAACACACCTGGGGTTTATTTTTTTTTTTTTTTTTGGTTCTTTTTTTCAGTGAAGTAGTCCCTTTAAAAAATTTCTGTAACTATTTTTTTTAATTGCAAACTGTAATGTGCATGCCAGGCTGTACAACCTCCCATTATCCTCTCTACAGCCCAGTGAAATCTCTGCTAGACACCGTATGCAACACGGCACAGCTGCTGTCGGATTCGATTTCATTAGCCACTTCCTGCGGCTCTGTGCTGTCGCTGGGACTCCCAGCCATCCTTCTTCCCTTCCTTCAGTCTTCTCCCCCCTCATTTATTCTCGGAAGAGTCATATACTGTAATGTACATCAGCTCCGGTGTCTCTTCCGAATAGTTTTCAAAGGAACTAGTATTCGTAAAGCATGCGCGGATGAATGTATCCAGTTATATCCAGTTATATGAGTATATACTGTATAAAAGTATACATAAACTGATTGGAAAGAGGGAAGTTTCAGGCAACGGGCTCAGGGCCAGCAGGTAGCAGGGCTGCTTTTGTAGCTTGCACATCAGTAAATTATTTACACCGCCTGAAAGTGCAGTGAGAACGTTGATGGAGAAGGGAAGGGACTGCCATAATTTTGGAGCAGGGGCACAACTGTTGTGAAAAATCAAAAATGAGGGCGTACGGTGAAACTGGCCACATTCCGCTCTCGGAGGTGGTCTGCAAAGGTATTAAGCTGTACAGGTTTCACAGTGTGATTTGGCTTGCTGTATACCCTACAGTAAGTTGTCTGCAGAGATTTGCTACCTTTGGATAAGGATGCTGTATTGCTCTGTTTAGAGCGGAGGATCTCCAGTGCAGATGGTCTTTCTTCATGATTGTACAGTATTAACCCAGTGGAAGTGGGTGGCTTGTCAGTGCTATATAGTAAGAACAGTAATGCTACCGATTTAGCAGGAGCTTACATCTGCCTAGGAATTTTCTCCTTTTACATTTCGCCTTTGAAGCTGGATTTGACTCTTGAAGGAGTGTTTTGCTTTGTTTTGCAGTCATTTATTTGTCCTTTTTTTCCATTAGCTTACAAAACATGATCTGTTAATTTTTAAGTGCACAAAATAATTTTTTATTTTATAACAAATACTAACACTTTTTTTGTTTTTTGAAGTAGCTGTAGCTTCTAAGTATTTCTTGGATAAAGATTTGAATTCGGCACACAAATAGTTCCATGGCCTGAAATCTTCCAGCATTTCAGCAGCCTGGTGAAAGTCCATTTTCTTTTGTCCAGATTATCACAGTTAAGTATATGCAGCTTTTGTAGAAAACACAAAGTGATTGTTTTCCTAACTAGCTGCCTCTCAATTTTCTCCTGCCTCTGTGCATGCTTGTGTAAGTAACCTGAGATGAGTGTTCAGTCTCTGAGGCTACAACTATTCTAGTAAATTAAAAAGTGGCAAGGAATGTTCCCAGGCACCGGGCTTCGATTGCCTGTACTCCTAAATTTTTAAAAAGGTCCCAGGCATGGTTTTGGCTCACGTCAAATAGCGCTCTCCTGGACAAGACCCAGGCAGGGTCTGAGGGTGAGCACGGGACAGAAAGTCATCCCGGTGGGCAACTCGAGTGCAGGGACCTGCCTTGTAGGGTGAGAGAGTGAGGATGGGAACCCAAGGGCCAGCTGCGCTCGCGGCCGGAGAGTGGTTCCAAGCACATGTAGTTTCTTAGTTCAGACACAGTTTCAGTGGTATTAGGGGATCTCTACCTCTTTGATATCTGAAGGACCTGTAAAATACCCCTCTCATTTCAAAGGAACTGTTAATGGACCCACAGAAACTTTGATGTACCAAGACACTTAACCAAGTAAGCAGTTCTGTGACAGTCAGCAGCGTAACTCATACTCCACCCTCATCACATCTCTGGGCTGGAGCCTAAAGCGTGTCTGGCCTCGCTGAATTTGGATCTTCACAGGACAGTCTCTTGTTACCTTGTGAAAACTATCTGAGGAAAAAAAAGAGAAATTCAGCCCAAATTCAGAAATAAGGCCTTTTTTTTTCGTACAACTGCCCTCTTTAACTGTCGTGAAATACTCAGTTTCTGGCCACTTGTACAGTTACTCTAGATCTAACTTGCATAGTGTAGAAACAGCAAAAGGCACCAGGTGACGCCTCATGTCACCTGTCTCAGCAGAATGATGACAGCACCCATGTTGTCGTCCAAATCAGCATCTACAAAATTGTACAGTTTAGGGACAAGGTCCATACAGATGAAGGCCAATACAGCTCTGACTCAAACCTGGTGGGTCTCATTCACATCTGAAGTGATAAACCAGAAAAGTTGGTACGTCGGCCACTGATGAAAAGACAGTAAGTCGTTTCACTTAATTTTAAGCATCTGAAAGCTAGATCTCTGATCTAACCTAGCTTAGGTTTCCTTTGGGAGAGAAACTACACTAAAGGGAAGTTTTAGCAGCTCAAAGAGTGGTCTTAAAATGAAAGGCTTCTGAACATACCTTGAGGTTGTTGTACACTAAGGACCTGACTTTTACATAGCTAGAAGTGAATCCTACCTTAAATCCTTACATGAGGGTTTGGATAACTTTCTGTCAAATAGGTGCTGTTTCGGTTAGATATATGATGGGTCTGGGGTTGTTCAGTGACGTTGTGTGATCTATGTTTGTATTAGAGGAACTTAGCAGTACCTCTGGGTTTAAAAGTTACTTACTGGTCAATGAAATTTTGCAAAGATATGACATGCCCTGAATGAAAGAAGCAAGACATGTAAGTAGGCATAAGTAGGCACACGCAGACGGCTTTGCAAGTTTGTGTCTACCAGAATCCAAACCCAATCCAAACCCATATATTCAGCATCAGGATTTGACACGGCATCATTTGGTATTGGATCGCCTTTGTGCCAAACAGCTAAAGCGACAACGTTGTTTCGAATGCAGGTCTTGGTTGCCTTCACTGCTGCTTGTAAGAAGTGTTAGCAGAAACTTTGCCGTAACACAAAGGGATTCCCAGGTAGATAACTGAGCTTTGATGCTCGTTTATTCACGTGTAACTCTGGACGTAGTGTCAACTCTAGCAGACTCAGGGTAGCCAAGCACTCGGTGCAATAACTAAACCATACAGCTCTGACCAAGAAATAAGCATCTTCTGCTTGGATGGATTAGAAGGGCATCTGAGAAAGCTGACAGAAGATTAGAAAAGATAAACTTTCTTTTTGCCACCTTTACCATCATTTATCAACAATGACAAACCTCTGAAAAGTGAACTGTAAATCTTGAGTGCCCAGAAGTGAAATCCAGGGAAATAAAATCTGTGGAACCTACGGAGAAATCAGTTGGTCAGGGTCCGAAGGCAAAAGGCTGCTATGAAGGGAGGGCAGACAGAATACCCCTGTCAAGAAAAAGCAGCTAGTAAAAGAAGAGTCTGGCTATTTATTCAGACCAGAGGAAGCCCAGAACATCGTGGGCTAATGTGGCATCCTTGTGAGGACCAGGCTGGCGACCAGCCTCACTCAGCACCATGCAGCTTGCCTGCTGGGGTTCCACGGTGTGTGCCTGTGGCAGCTCCCACAACAGCAGTTACAACAGGAGTGCACTGGGAAGGATGCACACAGGTTGCTGGGAGTACCTATCAGAAAAACGGGATAATCAGTCCAACCTGATATAGCAACAAGTAGACGGTAAATAGTCTGGGTGTGAAAGAACAGCCCTGCCGTAGCCGTGTAGCTTGATTATAAATAGCCGGGCATACGGACTTCTAGTACTTATTAAAGACATTTTACCTTTCCTTCTGCTTTGGATTAAAACCCAGCAACCTTTTAGAAAAAAGACCAGCAGCTCAGTCAGACGAGGATTTTCGAAGTCCGGAGAGCACAACAGCCTCGAAGTGGGAAACAGGAAAGTTAATCGCCGCTTCTCTTCTCCTACCCCTTCCCCTCGAACAATTTGTCACATCTGATTGGGGCTGGCTGATTTTATAGTGCGGATGACAGGTCTAGCCAGGCAGTGCTGCTTGTACAGTAGGACTAGAAGGGAAGCCCGGGCAAATCTCTGCCAGCTCATGAAGTTAAAACAATTTTGCATATAAAAAGGAAACCATAGCTAATTAACACCAGGCAGGTGGTCTAGCTGGAAAACTAAAATCCAAACTAGCTCACAAGGGAATATGGGACTTGGCAGATGAAACTGTAACTGAAATCATCTCCCAGGACCAGCCAAGTGAGAGCAGAGCCAACTACCCTTACGAAAAAATATGCCTGTGCCAGTCATTTCTGGGAAAAACAAGCCAAGGACAAATGACTGCAGCTCTCAGAATGAGCATGATTGCATTTAGTCTTCAGGGCTTTGTTTCTAAAAGAGTTTTTTGTTAAATGCTAATCTTATTTGGTCAGATTCGCAGCAAGATCAAAATCAGCCTTCATGGTGCTTTAAGGAAATCAGCATGGAAGAGGAGTGGGGGGTTATCATATTAAAACGAAGAGGAGGGTGTGAAATTTATGTTAAATCTAGGTGGGGCTTGGAGGAAGCAATAGACCCTGCTGAGTTACAAAAGGAAAAGCAGATACCAGCGAAGTACAGAGCTGGCTATATATCAACTACAGTATCGGGGATTGTTACCAGAACAGGGGGGGGAGGTTTTGTTTGGAGGAAAGAAATGGAGAAAGTGAGATTTGTGAGGTGAAAGGCTCTGCTCTTACACTGAAAATAGGGACTGATCAAACACAACTACAGCATCTTAAAAGTTACCATGAGTAGTGTATGGGCTTTGGGAAACTGGACACCCAGGTCACATTTTCAGTTGGTGGCCCTTAGGGATAAAGGAATTATTCCTTCGCCTCAAACTCCTGAAATGTAATCCTATGACACACCTAAATGAGAGAGCAGACTGATGGGGACTTACCCGCAAGCTAGAGAAATAGTTGATAGATTTGGACTTTTAAAAGCTTATGAGAGCTTGCAAACGTGTAACGTAAGAGTATGTGCAAAGCCCCAGCGATTTCTGCTGTTGCAGGTAGATTATTCCACTCACCTCACTATAGCCATGGTCAGAGTACGTGTGGTTCTCCATGTGAAAAACTTCAGCTGTGCATTTAAAGCACACTAAAAATACAGCCTGTAAGGTCAATTGACTGTAGTTTAATGGAGTCCTTTGGCAAGCAGTTCAGCGAAGGGCTAATTGTAATCAGCGAGCAGGAAAAGTAGCTCTTTAGCTTTAATCAGCCTCATGGTACCATTTATACCTACTACTATAAACACTATTACGGTAATTCTATAACAATTCATCTTCATACTTTACTAAGATTGTGATTGTTCTCCTTTACACCGCAAAGTTCTCATGCAGTCACTCACATATGTATAGCATTATACGCATGCCTAAAACACAAAGGGCCAAGCTCTTAGATGGTCAATACTGGGTGTAACCTACTGATGCCAGGTGCAGCCCGTATACTTGCAGGAAATCCCTGCCTTGAAAATCTTTTTCAGCCCCATTTAAATACGTGCAAGGCAAGGCATTAAATACTGAGGGATCAGGCTTTGCTTGTAAAGAAAGTTTGGGGTATGTAATGATGTCTTCTGCCAGACCTAACTGTCCCCATTTCTCCCTTGCCGGCTCCCCGGACCTTCTCCTGGCCTTCAGCTCTGCGTTACCCAGGTCCTTCGGGGTAAATGTGGCCAGATAAAGTTCAAAACCCATCAATGTGGTTTGAGCTAATCCACTAACCCTGTGTGGAAGCGGATTGGAACAACTCACCATGCTGACTGCTGAGGCTGTGTTGGCATAGCGAACGTCTGTCGGGGGGAGCAGCGTCTCCTGGCACCCCCAGGTTCGCAAGGTAAATGTGTCATGCGTAAGAGAAACGTGCCCAATCGTAACAACTCGTTCTCCCCTCGGGGAGACAGAAAGGAGAACCGATTCGTCGCAAAAGGCACAGGAAACTATTTCACCTAGAAAACAGCAGCGTGGAGGGGAAAAACAGCTAAGATTGGCAGGACGTGAAAAGGGTAAAGTTAATGCCAGAAGTTGGAGTGGCAGCACGAGAATATATTTTACAGCACTTAATGCATGAGAAGGGCTGTCAAACTTCTGCACCAGGCTGGGAATAGACCAGGCAGGAGCTAGCATTCGTTTCATCAAGAGAAAAGGAGAGTTGAATCCCCTTTCCATATCATGTTCTCACTAAATAACTGCTCCCAAGACATTGCCCTGCTGACTTCTTTTCTTGTGTCCCTCCAAAAGTCCTCAGTTCATAAAAAATAACCTATTAAAAAAAAAAAAAAAGAGCGATCTGACCACTGTGCAGTCAGCACCTCTTTTCTTTCCATGTTCTACTTTAAGCAAAATACTGTCCTTCCAATAGGCAAAAATCCTCTCCGAATGGGAGCTAAACCGGCTGCGTACCAATGTTTTACAGCTCCATACCATCACTGAGCTGGTGCAGGAAACTACTCAAGTCATTTGGGAGCCTCCTATAGTTTGTGCACAGAAGAATGATGGACTCATTTATACAATCATCATAATCTCTACAGAAACACTTCTCACTGTCTTGAGGGAAACATATCCGAATCTGTAAGAACCTTTATTGCTTATATTAAAATTATTCTCTTGGACAATTATCATACCTGTTGACTTGGGCATTCACTTGAAACCAAGCTATTAAAAAAGCACCCGGAGGTGATCTTTGTAAAACTTTTAATTATTGAGTTAAATAAAACATCAGTTGTCTTTTAATGAAATATGTCACCGCATTCAGTCTTTCCCTTGGGTTTACCAGGTGCGTTCAAATAAACACTTAGAGACAGCTCTGTTTTTATCATTATTACATTTATAGTGCCAGATAAGTGCCTGTTGTATTCTAGAGAGAGACAGATAGTAGTCTGAGTATGCTCGGACTATTTAGCAATGTAAATGAAAATCACAGGAAAAGAGGCCCTAGGAGAATGAAATAGAAGAAGGTCAGTGTTTGGCTCCCATAGGGCAAAGCTAATAGTCTGTACTGCAAACTAACATTGCATGGCTACGGAAAAAAAGCCATGCGCTTTAAGAAGAACGTTAATTAATGTGTTCATCCTACTCTCTGACCAATCTCACAGAGGTGCCAGACCTGAATGCTCCCAAAGTACAGGAAAGCAATGCCCAGGGCTGGGCTATTCCTCTGCTAGGATACAACCGCAGTGCCTATGGCACCGAGCCCAGGCACACTGCGAATCCCATTACGGCTTTGTTGTGCATGAAGTCCAAGGGAAGAGAGTGTCCAAAATGGCCTGGGAATCCCATTATGGAACTTCGTGAGGTTTGCCCGGAGGCCTTAGATGCTCCCATCCCTGTCGGGGCACATGCCGGCAGCGTACGCTCCCGGCCCTGATCCCGGCAGGGGCAGCGCCGGAGACAGCCCCTGCTGGGTGAAGCAGGAGTGGTCCTCGGCGGGATGAAGCGCTTCAGTGACGTAAGGCATGTTCTGTGTCTTTCACTAGCAGTGTAGTGACAGGGTAGCGTCTTTGCTCTCAGAGTGCTGCTGTTTTGTAACCAGTTAAAGCAATGGTTACCCTGCGAGGGAAGCCATATGTGCTTAGATGATACATATGCTACTGCTGGACTTGACCCAAAGCACACGTTGGGTGAAATCAGAGTCATCCCATTGGCCTCCCTGGGATTTAGACGATGCCAGTTTGGCTCCCTGACCACCGGGCACAGTTTGTACTGTTCATGCAGATTATATTGTTACCCTTTTCAACTTGATTAGCTATGCCAAAAACCTGGAGGCTTGAAGGTTATTCTCTTTAAAAAGAGAAATTGATGGTGGAGTCAGGTAGCCTGTACGCAGTTCTCTTTGGCTACAAGCCCTGTGTTCTTGAACCCACGTCCTATGAAGCAATGGGAGACAGCTTTGACTTTAGCAGCAAAATTTTTAGGGCAGCTTCCCCACAAAAGCTCTTTTTCCTCTTGTTGACTCTGCTGGATCAGACCATTCTTCAACCTCCCTTCTGCTTTTGAGCTTCCTGCCACTCCATCTGCACGGCCTTTTCTACAAGGAGCAACAGCGCACGCGCACACACGCACAACTACACATACACGCATCCAACTATATCCCACTTAACGTAGGGCCAAAGCCCTTCTGCCCAAGTCGTTTACATTTTTCAGCAGGATCTTACACCCCTTTGCGTGGAGGCACAGGCTTGTGTTCTGGTTTGGGAGGCTGCTATCGTTGCAGCTACATATTTCCACAGAGGCACTTCATAGTTTTTTCCAGCCTTTTTAAATGAAGGGTGGCAGCTTTTAGTCCACTTCCTTCGGTGAATTCATGCCCAGCCTCTTTCAGACTGCCTTCTTCACTCTAGCCATTCCTCAGACTGCCCGATTCTCTCTATACATTGCTCTTTCATTTGGTATCGGATTTTCTGCACGTTTTGTGTATTTTATGCACTATGAAAATCAATAAAACAGACTGAACAATGAAATGTTAATGAATAACAACTGAGAGACGGCAGCTGTTTCATTTTAAGATGCTTTTAATCTCCATTACCATAGCCAACAGCATGCTCTTGAATGACAATTGTTACCAAGACAGACGTACCGCCCTCGTCACTAACGATAAATCTCTGAAAAAACTACTCAGCTGCAGCGTTGCTGGGAGTGACGTGAGTCTGTTCAGTGAAGCTCCTCCACCGAAATCAAGGAGTCTCTGTGCAGGACCGGTTTCAAACACCCAGATCCATGGGGAATCATTCCATGAAGCGACTGAAGCAGCGCAGCCCAGGCTCTTTCTGTGTCTGCTTATCTGCCCAGGGATACACAGGAAAGTTAGGGCAAACCAGCTCAAGGTGGGAAGTCACTGCACATAAATTACAGCATGCTAATCCCTTCCACAGATGCTCTCATTTGGGTGTAAAATGGTTTAAGGTTATTGAAGTTCCATGCCACCCTTGGCAGGATTTATTTACGTTTCCTGTAGGAGGCTGTGGTTTGATGTTACAAAATGGTCAACAGAGATACCAGCTAAAGATAAATTTCCCCAGTTAAAAAAACCCCAAAATATAACAGGGTCAAAAAAACATTTTTAACTAACTGGTTTTGCATCCAGATCGGTCCGAATGCTCGAAGCCCTCCTTCTTTCAGACTGAGTTTGTTCTAGATACACTGAGGTTTTATGTCCACCTTTAAGCAGTTAAGGGCAGTCCCATTGTAATCAATCGTGTTCAATTCTGCCCTACTTACTAGCATACTAATTGCGAAAGTAATTTCAAATGAATGCCCTAATTAGCTAAATACGTACATGCATAGTGAAGGCAGAAACACAAGAACGTCCGTTCGCAAGTTTTCCTCATCAACCCGTACTTCTGCAAACCCTTTAAGTACTTGCACAGCTGCAGTGAAGCCCAACGCAGAACCAGCGAATACCGCAAAAGGAGTGAGGTATATAGTTCAAGAAGTATAAAGCTCACCTTACGGAGATCGGTGTATTTATTCGGTCAGTAGATACCTTGGACTTGTAGCACTAGGAGCTCCAGGAAACGGGCCAGGGTCTGGCAATCTCAGGAATTAGACCTGGAGGTGATTCCTTGACATGGGGATGGATGGGAGCTTCTTCCTGGAGTAGGGAAAACCTCATTAACACAGCAGGAACTACTGAGCTGCTCCTGCCTGACCAAACAAGAGGCAATGACCTTTATTCTGCACTTTGCAGTGGTTGGACACTGGACAAATACGGGGAAATCTGCCGTTAAGGTACGTGGGGCTATTCAGCAGTATTAAGCTCCATTGCTAAAGAATGAGTCGACACAATTCCCGTGCATTTGAAAATGTCTGAAACTATTTAAAAATTCCCTTTCACTAAACCTATATTATCTGTCTAAGATTATTTCAACATTAGTCAGTAACATTCTTTGAATAACAGACAAGTGGCCATCTCCCTGGCAAAACTCACCTTGATCTGTATTATCATTTAGACTCCACCTGAAAACATCATTAATTTAAATAAGCAATAGAGACTGAAATAAAATTCCATTCATGCTTAACTCTCCAATGTGGTTTTGAAAAACCTTTCTTCTTTAGCCAGTCTTATGTTACATGCTGGATGGTCTTTGCTTTGACCACCTCATAAAAAAAGGCTCATAAATACTTTTCATGTGTTATTTAAACTAGCGGTACTCCCTGAGGCACCATGCTTTTATTTTTAAAAATCCTTTGTGTATTCCTAGAGCATTTCTAAACCAGTAGCAGAGGTAAATGTGTATTTTAACCCAGGAAAGCCATGTTCTGTCAATATTAGACCACAAATTTTCTTACTCCGTGCTGATAAAGTAAAACATTTCTAGCAACTTCCACCTGACTTACGTGCTTTCCTTCAAAAAAATCATCAATTTCTGAGTCTGAGTGAAAATAGCGGGAATGATTTTGCTTGAAGAGTTGCTTTCCAACCCCCAAAATGTATTCCTAGTATGCTGCCCCAGGCACAAGCAACGGACCAGGAGCCTCTGCCCTTGCTGCTGCTTGGGAATACTCTGAAGGAAGGAGGACGCCTGGAGAAGAGTCGGACTGGTAGAGGTGTGGTGGGCAGTGGCCATAGGCACGTAAAGCAGGTGGGTAGATGGGAATGCAAAATTTCACCCGATAGAAGAGACGTTTTGTTTTCCCCAGTTCACAGATGTAGACACCGGTAGAATTAAGTTCTATCGCAAGCAGAAGAACCTGGACTCACAAAGTATAGGAAACAAAAAAAATATAAAGCAATATCGATGGAATCTTACATTTAATAAAATCAAATGTAAAGTAGGATTTAAACCAAAAAGATTAGAAACTTCACAGGCGGAATAGGCATTAGACAATCGGATAAATGCGGATATTCCAGAAAATCTAGAGTGGTTCTTCCATGTTCTAGTTCTGCTCCACATTTATCCGTCAACATGGAAAGAACACCCCAACAAAACTCTTTTTGGCTCACAGCCTGAGCATACTCTTCTTGGCAATCTATATCATATGAGCTTCTTTGATCACAAATGAAGGCAGAAACAACATCGTCCTGAGTGACACAGGTGTCCTCATCCCAGCCACCTTGAAAGACCCGGGCTGTGGTGCCCACGTGAATATGCTGACAATAAAACCAAGAGCGAGAAGTCAGGATTTCCAAGCTAAATCTTCTCCTTAGACACTGCTGCTGTGGCAGCATCTCCTTTGACACGTGGAGGTCAGCTGGTAGAAGGGGTAGTGTCTTCCCTTTTGCTCCCGGAGTTTGTAATCTCTGCCAGCACGTGACAGGCCTCTGAAGGTTCACATTTCTTTAGTGGATAAATCCCTATTAAACAATTTTGCATCCTTCAGAAGAACCCGCGAAGCACTAGCTCTTGCTGAGAAACATTACTAAGACTCACTTACAGCTTTAGAAGTGGCTGACTTGCTAGATACTATATTTTAGAACAAATGTTACAGAAAACAGTTTACATACTATTTTTAACAGTTGTTTAACCAAATGCTCATATTGCCAAGACTCCCTTTCCTTTTTTCCTCACATTTTTTAAGAAACAAATCCTGAGGAAAAACAAAATAATCATCTCCCCTGCTCCTTGCCCAGCCATCCCGATTACTGGGTAGCCAATCAGGCATGAAAAATATGATGAAGAAAAAGAGCTTTATGAGGACTTGGGGATTATATTTAGTAAGGGACAGAGAAAAGTGTCGTCAGCACTGGTCTAAGAACACTGGAATTGAAGGAGCTATTTCTGAATAACTATTTCTTCCTTCCTCCCTCACCCTCAGATCGGTCCCTTCAGACAAAAGCAAACCTTTCGCAACACCCTCACCATTTAGCTGGCACAGTAGTTCTAGGATTCGGTTCCAGTTCAAATCTCATGAAATGTGAAAGGCTGCTGGGCTGTAATTATCTGGCACACACCCTGACGGTAGCCAACGTGGGAGCCACGGCCAGGGGCAGAGGTGGAGTTACGAGCTTTGCTTGTAGGAGGATTTCTCCTCCAAATACATCACCAAATTCAACAAGAGATGAGGTTCCTCCTTGTAAGGCCACCAGTCTTGAATTTAGAGGGATGGGAGAGCAGGAAGTGTCATCTCCATATACTTTTGCTGTGTGGTCACCAAGGATGACCATTTTCTCTACCTCTTACTGCACCCTACACACCCCGTGGAAAACCAGAGCCAGGCCACAATGGCACCCTCTCAAGGGACAGAAATTCAGCAGGAGGAGGAGGAGGAGGAAGAGGAGGAGAAGAAGGAGGAGGTGGACTTTCTCACAAACATCAGGACATCTGGTTGATCCACTGGGATCTGTGGGGAGTAAAGAAAACAAAACAATTGAAATAGAAATAATACTACAATTAAAATGGAAACGTACGTACAATAAAATACAGACATCACTGAAAACGTTTTGACATTTTTGGATGTCGGAGAAGCACACGTTTCAAAAGTGTAATGGTGCCAGTGTTCCAACAGCTATTTTCTGTACGGTATTTTTCTTTGCTCAGAGTTAAGAGACATCAGATAGCGTCGGTACGTCACTTAGTATGACACTGGGAATCAGAGGACACAACCCAACCGTCTCGGACACTGGAGCTGCATCAGCCCTTGTTCTCCTTCCAATACACTACTGCTGACTCACCAAAGATACCAGCTCGAACTGGAAAATGTTATTTCCGTGGTTGGACAACAGTTAATAAGGACAGGGGCTTTTTGCTGCTGGCCATATTCCTGCTGTGGAGCACTGCCTGCTCTCCTTCCCACTCTGCAGAGAGGTGGGTTAAGCCCCAGCCAAACTATCACAAGATATTTCGGCTGACACGGACTCTAGAATTAATCACAGGTGCTGGCATGGCATGCAACATGCTCTCTTAGCCAAACCATTTCTCCTAGCCTGACATCCTTTCTCCCAAACTGCTGCCTTTTAGTTTTGGGTAGAAAGTAATGATTGCTGTCTTTCCATCAGTTACGCTATTCAACAAAAACCATTTATTTATTTTGCTGCTTTTAGTCCTATCCTATCCTTTTATTTTTAAAGATCCAGAATGGTCGTTATCTACCAAGCATCCTCAGCAACCCTTAAATGAATAGTATTTGCGGACCGATGCAGTCAGCATCTGGCAAGCTGAAATGCTGCGGCAAAGTTGCAGAGACCACAAGCTAGGTTTGTGGGCAGAAGATTTTACCATTATCCTATTTGGTTTTTTGGGTCTTTGGTCTTTTTCAGCAGCTGTGCCAATCAGAGTTACTAAAACATGTTTCTTTAGGATTTACTGTCTGTGCTACAGAGCTGAGGATTTGGGGAGTTCTGGCAGAACAAAACGTCAGTGCTGACGGATAAATAAAACGACGCAGTTGCATGGGTTCAACTTTTGGCTGATTTCAAGTCGCAGCAGTGCCTTTCCATTTATATTTGTTTGCCTTCCTCTTTGCAGCAAAGAAAACTACAAACCACTGTAGGTTTACAAGCATATATAAGGATGTCAGAGCTGGTTATAGGCTGACCGCTAGGGCTCCGTAGTTTATTTTTTATGGGCTATATCACTAACAGCATGCTTAATCTATGTTTTGGAGAACAAATGATTAATTTATTTATATACTTACTGCAATTGTTTCCTCCTGGCATTGTTTAGACAGGCTTAAATTTTGTACACTGTTGTTAAGGAGTATTGTGATGAGTTTGAAACAAAGTCTTTCTTCTAGCCATAGACTTAAATACATGGTATTTTGTTAATTCTACCCAGGCCACCTTAGGAAAACACTGAACGTGAAGATGAAACAGAAAATTCTCTTACAGATGAAGATATAAAATGAATGAGACACGAGGATCTGACATGTGACTCAGTGACTTGACTTGAATTTAACAAACAGGAATCCAACCTGCATAGAAGAGCCAATATTCCATGACAGCGAGCCACAGTTCTGCCATTTCACAGTTCGCATTCTTGCAGCATTACTACACTGAGTGTGAATGTAGGGAATTAATATTATGTAATACCAAAAGACCAAGGCCAATGGAGCTGAGGAATGTACTCTACAGATACACAAAACAGGGCTGCATATGGAATAGCCTGAACCTAGCCATGGCAGCACGATCCCTGCACATAGGGTGTCGAGGCTGCGTATTGGGTTTGCGTGGCAAGGTTTTGGTACCGGGGGACACAAGGGTGGCTACTGTGAGAAGCTGCTGGAAGCTTCCGCTGTGTCCGACAGAGCCGATGCCAGCCGGCTCCAAGACGGACCCGCCGCTGGCCAGGCCGAACCCATCAGCAACAGTGGTAGCACCTCTGGGGTAACTTAAGAAAGGAAAAAAGTTGCTGCGGCACAGAAACTGCAGCTGGAGAGAGAAGTGAGAATATATGAGAGAAAAAAAACCTGCAGCCCCCCAGGTCAGTGCAGAAGGAGGAGGAGATGCTCCAGGCGCCGGAGCAGAGATTCCCCTGCAGCCGGTGGTGAGGAAGACCCCGGTGAGGCAGGCTGTGCCCCTGCAGC
>JANZLQ010000029.1:17892938-17913603 GCA_026212715.1 Elanus axillaris
CCCCCCCCCAAACCAGTCCGGGATGTCGATCAAAGCGTAGCGAGGGGGAATGACCGAAAGGTCTGCTTTGATACGGCACTCCTGGTCTGAATTAAAATGTAACATGGATGCATCAGCAGACGCCCACGTTCAGAGTGTGCCTAGCTTTCAGAGCAAATACATTTCTTCAGGAAGAAAATAAAATGGCCCAGAAGGAAGCACCACTGGAAGAGTTTCTGTTCCGCTTTGCTTAACTCTAGATTATTACAAAGGCTTGAGAAACAGCTGACTAAACCTCTGCTCGAAGATAAATGCATGAGCAGTAGCTGCTTATGAAGAGAACAAAACAAACAAACAAACTAATTCGGAGACAATTGAGATGTTGTTGGAAAAAGTGCTTGTGATATTTCCAAAACATTTTTACAGATTAATCCTTTCCTTCAGAAGGAAGCGTTAAACACTGACTACAGCACCTACTATTTCTCCATCTTCAATCTAGGCTTCCATCGTACTGTCTCTGTGCTCCACAGCCACAGAAACTAGATGCAATCAGCTCACTCAGTTACAACTCCGCATCCCGGAGTCTTCCCCGTTACATTATACGGATAGTCTATCCTCTGCGCTCTGTCAGGTCAGACACTGCTGCTTTCAAACTCGATTTTTTCCGAAAGATTCATTTCTTGCACCGTGTTCAGGAAATGAACCAGCAAGAGCAAAACGAAATAAAAATTCCTCATCCTGCCGTTCCCTGGACTCTCCAAAGGTTCTGTGCGCCTATCGCTCATTTAGGCTGCGAGATCTTCCTGGCAGACTCCATAACATCTGATAGGATGGGAGGCGTAAATACCGTCCCTACGACGCGGCGTGGCACCTGCCTTTGCGCAGCGTCTCTGCAGAAGCCCAAGAGTCAATGACGTGGACACCCTCCAAGGTCATACAGCAAACGAATGAACAGGGAGGACTGTAGTAATAAATTCTTGGCTTCCAGCTCCCGCTTCATGCAGCTCCAGCATTATATTGCTTCCCTAGTAACAACCTCAGCATCACAGAGCGTACACACACCAGGCAGCTAGGGCAGTTAAAGACCCTGATTGATTTAGCAGAAGGTTTAGCTTCTGCTAAATCAAATCACAGCCACTCTTGCTAGATGCCCATATGCAATATCAAGTTTTGGATTACCCTCAGCTGTTTATGGTCAGATTTTAAACCAAAACTGTAAGTGGTCATTATTTGGGCTATATCTTTCTATTCCAAATTCACTTAAGTGCCCTCTGCTTTATTTATGTCTGTCTGCGAGAGGCGTGCACCTCCATTTACCCCATGTAGTTACAGGAGTGAGGTGTGGAATGATTCTGGAGAGTCCCATGAAAACAAAGAGGTTGTCTGAACCTCAGGATTATAATTATTTTCAGTTCTCCTGCGTATAGGTCAAAAGACCAGCAGCACACTCCCAAGAAATAAAGCACGCCAGGAACGCGGCGGCTGCACGAGGCTGGAATCTGCACTGGCTCTCTCCGCACGGCCCAACGCGGCCGATTCAGATCCCTATCGGTCTGACCCTACGGCACAGCCCTCCCTCATAGCTAAGAGGAGGGGAAACAAACCCGGTACAGATCTGTATATACCTATATGCGTATGTTTGTGTATGTGTATACAGCCTCACACACACACAGACGTGTCCATATATACTCACGGGTGTTCGCCGGGCATACGCAGTCATTTTCACCTTCTCTAAGATAACAAATGATTGCACAAACCGAAAACATTTCAAGGAACAAAATTAACATACAAAACCTCATACATTATTCCCGTATTAACATGCCCCATTTATCCACAACTATTCAGCCCCGTCAAAAGTGGCAACACGCCCATGAAACAGAAGTACATTTTTTCTTACCGAATGACCGGGCCAGAGTTTCTTTGTATATATATTTACTAAATATTGCCTTTAGAAAGCCATCCCTGCCAACACTTAGCACACGTGTCATGTACAACACATGTCCTCTATTCTGAGCACACTGAAAAATGCTCATATCTCATTTGCTGCTGTGGGAGAACGGATGACAAATGCTAACTGCTAATAAACAGGCGGTGTAACTGCATGCATTAGCGTCTAATGAAACTATAAGAAAGCTTTTCTTAATGCGTATTGGAGGAAGATGCACCTAGGCTGGTAGTAAAACAATGATTTTGTGTACTATTTCAATACCTTCCGAGTAACTATGAAGCTCATGTCTTTTAAAAAAACATTAATTGTTTTGTAGATGACACTTGGTAATAAATACATTTATGAACTTCTTAATGATTTAATTTTGATGGCATTTTGAAGTGAAATATGGTGGCAAAAGTTTGGATTTCATTTTGGTGTAAAAAGCATAGAAAGTCAAATGATTAATTTAGTAAGTCTAACAATTATAATATTATTACATAACCTAAAATATTAAGGTATTTTATTTCTGAAATAGAGGCAATATTATTTTTCAGCATGTATTTACTAAAAGAACAAAACTTCAACTATTTTATTCAAGAAAATGAAGTGTTTCTTTTACTACATGTGCAAAACAAGCCGTTTTTTGATGGCAACGCTGAAAAGCGCAGACTATCCTCCCTCCCTTAAATGAATACATATTTATAGAAAAACCTTACTCCTGAGAGTTGTGACGGATTTGAATAGAAAACTCATCAGTTTCTGTCATCTTTCACAGTATTTTTGTTGTGTTCCTGCCAGATTTGCTAAGCAGTCGCCTTTACTTCCTACCCCAAACCTGACCAGCACAGTGTGACTGTGAGCTTAAAAGCAGTGGCATATTGGATACCCATTTATATTCTATTTATTGCTCCACAAAGATTTATGATTTTTCCTCCCAATTTCCCTCCGAGGCAGCGTGACCGTTTTGGAGACAAAGGGAGAAGCCGATTTGCCCAGGCTCTCCCCAATCACCTGATGTAAAATCCAGCTCCTCAGCGCAGAGCCTCCTCCTTTGTCTCCTCGCGCAAATTAGAAATCCTTTGGAGGATTCTCCTAAGTAGAAAAACTCCGGAGTTTTTTTCTGCCTTACGACTATTTCCTGACTCTGTCTCCAAAGGCAAAGGCAAAAGATGAGCTCAGACCAACCAAACCAAACCCCAACTAACCGAAACAAAATACAACCCCAAACCAAAACGATGCAATCCAAAATGCCGGGACAACGGAGTCTCTGGCGGAAAACCCCAGAAACTTCTTCTGCAAAGAGCTGTTTCCCCACAGTGGCACTCGGGATGCAGCAGCTCTGACCCGGACGGCACCCACTCCGATGCCGGCAGCCGTCCCGGCACCCCTCGGCTCTCACTCCTCTTCCTCCCTCCCCTCCTCTCCCTCTTTTACCGGGGAAGCTGATCCGAAGGTAGCAACCTCCGCGCGAACCCTGGTGTTACAGCCAAGCTGGCTGGTTGCTGAGCTGATCCAGAAGGGTATGATTAGTCCTCAGTCTGCGACGCAAACGTCCCGAGAATTTTAATTGTCTTATAAAATATGTTGCTGGAAGGGACAGCTAAACAAAGGTGTTGATACCATGGCTTGTCCCGTGCTACGTGAAATGTAAGAGCGTGAGTTTCCTCAGTGTATTGTATTTATTTTCATCAATCAAAAGAGGCATTTTATGAAAAAAACAGTCTATCCTAAGACTGTTTCTCTAAAGAGCAATGATCTTTTAAATGGTATTAAAAAGTTCGTATTATAGAATTTTTACAGTAATGACACTAATACAGAGATTTTGAATGTGTCCTATTGTATTGACTCAGGATTTTCCATGAATGAAGGACATAAATGAAAATCTTGGTTTATGATGAAGCAATTGATAAAATTTGGGTAAATCATTTTTAACAACAAACTTTAACTTTCTTACCTCCTAAGCTGGAAGTGCAAGTGCAGCTCTTCACTAAATGAACACAGAGTAAAAAAATCTTTCAAATGAAATGGGTTTGAATGTATATGCTCACTTAAAACCACTCACTATAGCTCATATGCAATCAACGAAGTGCTATTTCAAAAAGGGTGTACTGTTCTTTCTACTGGCAAGAAAGGTACATATACTAAGGGCTTCATCACAGGCCAAACCCGTTCAGCAGCGTGCTGTGCAAAGGGATCACGCAAAAGCTGTCCCTGCCCTGAGAATTCCACGAGCGAGGAAGGTAGGAAGGGACCAGGTAGCTAGGTTCAGGGGAGAAGCAAGGCAATGGGGTACATCACGGGACAGTTAATGCCACTTTGGATTGATGGGCTTTGGGTGTTTTTGTGGGGGTAAATCTTCTCCTGTTTTGTTTGCACACTCTCCAGAGAAGGTCTAGCCTTGTACCGTTTTCTAACACAGCGATACCCTTTATTCCTTAGATGGGGCACGCGTCTTTAAACTAGGGTGCCCTCCCACGCTCACACCTCCTAATAACCCTAAAAAACAACCCAAGGAGCGGGTAACCAAAAAGGCATCATCTGAGGTGGGAGCAGCTCCTCGTACCGCAAGGCACCGCGCGGTTATTGCTGTTGCAGGGTGCGAGGGCCAAAACGTAAGAGGCAAATTCTGCTTTCACAGGGGTGTGAAACGGTGACTTCTTTTTCGGTGGAGTAAGGAGCAGGACAAGAATCACAGAAGCATTTTCCTTAATCAAATTAATAGTTTCTGCAGAAAGGCAGGGCTGCTGGTCTACTTATTGACTTCTCTGGCATCGCTGCAGCAGATAATTTAATCCAGAGCATCTAACATGCTTTGAATCTGAAAATTCCTTCCACCGAGAAAGAATACACAGAAGTAATGGCACAAAGGAACTTTCTATACTGCTACTCCTCTTAGCGACTGGAAAGGCTTTCTCTTATGCTTTTCTGAATCATGTTTCCTGTTGAAAAAAGCATTGAATTAGATAATGTTACCGAAAAGACTACTCCTGCCATTATCATATACAACACGATTTCACCGAGCAACAGAAAAGGAACAAAGAGAAGTATTTTTTTTCCCCCCTGATCTTAAATGCAGCTTTTAAAATGTAATCATTTACAGCGGGAAAACATTTCTCCGCAAAGATGAAAGGCATTTCTGAAGCAGAAAGGAGCAAACTGTTCCCGTCAGTCCGCCAAAGGGATATATGAAACTGAGACTCTGCGAAGTGCCGGGACAAGCCGGGAACCTACCCGCAACGCTTCAGGGGGACAAAACCCGGATCTCGTGAAGCAAAACCAGTCAATGGTTGTTAAAACGCCATGTGGACTAATTAGTTTCACTTCTCCAATTTAGAAAGCTACAGTGGAAACAGATATAGAAGTACCACAGAGAGTTTCATGGTAAAAAAGCAGCTGCGTAAAAGCAATTTACCTGTAAAAGGAAGCAAGAACCAAAATGCCCATTTTCCTACTCTTTCTCCTATTGTTCAAACAGCCAATATTATGCCTCAATCCTCCACGTGAAGAGTCTGTATCTGCTGTACTTGGGTAGAACACCAAGGCTAGGAATACTGCCTATTATTTCTCAGTGGGAAGTATTGCTTTTTATGGAGCTTACTCCACACTGGGGGGAAAAAAAAGAATTTTTCCCTTCTTCCCAGGGGAAAGCAAAAAATAATAAAGACACAGTCAAATACGATCCTCTGCTCAGTTAACTGAGGTTATGAATGCAGGACAAGCCACAGGCAGTTAGTTACCTGAACGCAGAATCCAAATTATGGACTCAAAAGAAAACTGAAATTTATGCACAACTACTCCACTCCTACATACCTTTTCAAGGTGTGACACATACGTATTTCATACAGTCAAATAGCACGCAGCCTTTGATCAGTAAGAATTGCCATTTTTTTGCTTATATTCATAACATCCTATGTGGTATTTTGGGATGCCAATGAAAACAGAACTATTAGCTCCTGGCACAAAAGCCGTGGTCCATTTTCTGGCTCCTTTTTGAAATACATCAAACATGCGTAGCTAGCTTAATGTGACTTCTGGAGAACAGCAGGGCACATCATTATCTACAGTTTTATGCACTTTTCTACTAGATACGGTCAAAACATATTTCGTAGAGCAAAGACACATAAAGCCAAATGTCAATGCATGCTGTCCCATGTCGAAGAAAAGACAATTTTGCTTTCAGACTCTTGAAAAATCAACCCGCACTGAAAAAGGCCATTACCTTTTTTGCACCTTGTTCTTCTTCGACACCATCCCCTATAACAACATACACTACTTTTCTTCCAAATCTTTGAATTATTCGCTCAAAACAACTTTCCTTTCCTGAAAGAAAAAGATTGGACTATTCAGGATAGGTGGTGATGGGATGACATCAAATAAATCACTTTTTAGCCCAGATCTCCCCAGTAATGTATTAAATAATTGTAGCCACTGGGAGAGAAGAGCCTCTCCCGCAAGGTGGGACATCAAGGCCGACTGCAGCTTTACTCCCACCACAGCAGCTGACCGGCAACCTTAAATCTGCCTCGACGTATGGTAGACGACATAGCGTACTAGAGGTCTGCAATATCACTTTTTTTTTGTCTCCTTCCCTAATCCGAGACACGTTTCGGGGGGAATTTCCCTACCAGGAGAATTCTCTCCCGGCTCTTTACGGCCGGTATCCTGAACTGAGCAAACTGACTGAATCTGAGTTGAAATTCTAGCTTTCCTCCACAATCTGTGACAAGATTAATCACAGCTCCTGAAACAGTAGTATCCTGACTTAGAAGGTCACCCAAAAGATTTAGATTTAAATGCCTGTAATCCAATACATGGGCAAGGTTCTTGATCCTGCACTGGGATCCATCAATGTGGCTCATAACTTCACCGCACAGACCTAGGGAAATGATCCCAGTGCTCCAGTCCTACATGCAGGTACCGATACTGGGAAGCTTCAGGTACTGGTACTGGGAAGCCAGAAAGAAAGTAAATGCTTACGGGTGAGCTTTCACAAATGTCCCCACTCCGAAAGGCCACTTCAGTCTGGTCATGGTACATGCTTACCTGCGTGTCTACAGCAGCTGATGGGAAAAACCCTGGTTTTCATACTAGTTATTTCAGCTACAGAACAATACCAGTGTAAAAACATATAGGCTGGAAATTAAGAAAAGGTTTCTAGCCTTAGAGAAGCTATACTACTCAATGATACCTTTTAACAGTAGTGCCAGGCGTAAGAAACCTCCAACACTAACTAGGTTGAAAAAGTGCTCGAAAATTATGAAACGTGTCACGTTACAAAAATTTTATGATTTCCCCTGACAGTCAGTGACTGTATGCAGTTTTCCAAAAACGCCCTTCTGTCCTGTGCATGTGAAGACACAAGTGAATATTTATTAAAATATGTTTTAATTAAATTGTGTATTTGAAGTATTATAATGCAAAGTTTTAATTTACTTTAAAGTTTTGACAGATGGCACCATAACATTTCTATCCAGGAAATAGTTTTAAATCTTTTACAGTAATGCTTTCAAATTTCTACATAAAACTCTCAACCAAGTTGTTTTTTTTTTTTTTAAAAAAAAACACAAACCCAAACAAAAATAACCCACCATTTTTTCTTGGCCATTTGAGCTTCCTGTATTATAGATACTTAAGAACACATGAAAAATGTTTTCATGTAGCCCACAATTTTGAGGGAATCCGAGACAGAACAGATATGTCATAATCATGTTAAAAACTACAAGCACCACTGCCATCTGGTCCTATGTACTTCCACATACTCAGAATAACATCTTTTATATTGAACCAGAAAACAGAAATAAACATTTGCCCGGCTGAAGCTTATTACAGTCAGTATGAATGAACTTAAATAATTACATTCTGCAGCAAAACATTCTTGCTTCTGGTAAATTGTTTACTAAAATCTGCTCCAGAGCCCATGAAAACAAATGGAGCCGGGGCTCACCTTTACAGAATTTTGTCTGCTAATCTGGGGAGACTTCAGCATTCTATACTTACAGCCTATTAAAAACGCCTTCCCAACTGCTACATTGCCTCACAGTTTTGAGCAATGATGACAAAAAAAAAGCAATTCTATTTCCTCCTAACAGAGGCTTCATCAGTGTTAATAGAGCTGTATGAAGTTTTCTGCGCTGGATCATGACAAACATTTGAACAGCACTTTTAGGATGCTTTAGGATGGAACGTCTTTCGTGAGATCCGGTATTACTAAATCTCTGTGTTTGCTACACTGAATGCATGTAAGAAATAAATATAGACTACAATATCTTTTCGTTTAGAATTGCAGCTTGAAATGTATCACAACATTGTAAAAATAGCTCACCTATTTTAGTTGCACTGTAAATATTCTCTATGGGAAACACAACCCCTAGTCCATACAACAAGACTTTTGCCAGAGCCGGAATTAGCTGAGTAGTTGTTACGAGAATGTTCACACAGTTTGTCCTACGGAAGAGAAAACACAAACACGCTTTTTTAACAAAGCAAACCAGAACAAAGCAAACCAGAAGAAGGAAAAACCTAATCCTTCCATCAGAACCCCTCACTATTATTATTGCCGCTTAAAAAGAAAGTTATTTTTTTCCACCTTACAGGAGAGCGAGGTAGATTGGCATGGTCAGACCAGAACAAGGCATGAGAAGGTGGTCCTCCAGGCTCCGCATTTTGCCCACCAGACCAGGCAACCTCTTCCAGACCAGCAGCAGACGTCCCAGAGCCTCCCAGCCAGCCCGTACTCCCTGTGCTCACCTCGAATGAATAAGGGTGAGTGCTTTCAGTGCAAGTGTTAACCAAGAATCCGTCAAAGCTTCGATTTCTGCTCTTAGTTGTAACCAAGCCTCTCTTTTCGCCGGACCGAGAAGACCTGTGGAGCAGATAAGGGCATGTCTGCACCAAAATTAAGTAACGTTCTGTCATTTTCTTTGGCTTTCATTAGCTCAGAGACCATTTTCCCCACACTGCCAACTGAACAGCTCCCTAAACACTACCTTCTTAAAAAAGGAACAGAAACCAAAAGTTCTTCCCTTCTACTACTTCTAATCTAGATTTGTTAGATAACTCCAGTCTCACTTGCCTCCGACGTTATTTTTGTAGGTATTATATATTTCTTTTACTCGTCTGTAGCGGAAAGCCAATTTTCGCATCCAGTCCACTCCTCCGCGCACCCCCGTCGCGAGGCACAAATTCGCACTGGTGGCGGCCGCGGGAAAGCCATCTGTTCCGAAGTTATAGGTGCTGGTCAGAGATAAGAAAACCCCCAGATTAACAAAAAGGCAACAGGCTACGTTCAACCACCAGCTACTCACTCTGCTGGGTTGCAAAGTCTAAGAGAGCTAAAAAGAGAGCGGGCTACCGTAAGCATTACAGCTGTTCATCGCTTTCCCAGGAAGGACCCTGCAAAGCAACGTTTTATCTTGTTCAGTTCTCTTGTACCTTAAGTCTTGACCGTTGTCGTCTGAAGACACGTCATCAATGTGAACCTGGTCGCATTCCTAAGGCGACAGAAAGACTTTATAACTTTCTTGATCTTGCAAATCTCGAAAATAAAGCTACAAAAAGCTATGAACAATCCACTTATCAGGGATATTTTTAATTGTGGAAATCAGTAGATGGCAGTCTTGTTAAAACAACTATTTTACCTACTCCTTGTGCTCATTTCTTAGAATAAATGCACGCTATCATTATCTACTACTGTTAAATGGCTTTCCAAAAACACATTTTTGTGTTTAGAAAAGAAAGTGGTTAAAAACAATTAGCATATGTGTTCCATAAACGTTCTTGTAGCCTTTCAGGTACCTTAAAACATCATGCTGCTCAAAGCTGATTCAGTCAGTGCATAAGTGTAACTGAAACCAGACATTTTGGTAAATGTAACATATTAGAAAAATTAAACCTGATGCTAACCGCCAATGAAATTATGACCTCTGATTGCTGTTGAGCCACACACCAACACAGCCTGAGGCCAGTGTTTCAGAAGAGTGCAGACGAAAAATCTGTTCCTAGTTTGCCATTCATTTGAGAGTTGTGAGCTTCCTTCTCTCTCTTTGGTCTTAGTGCATGAAAGCAGCATGCAAAGATGAAGAAAATCTGAACAGAAATAGCCAAATCAAACCATCGTTTTCAGCGACTTGAATGCAAACTAACACAGCACATCCATCATTAGCTTTGTCCATCACTAAATTAAAAATTGTAATGCATATTGTTTATCCACCAAAGAAACGTTAGAATGTTACTATTAACAACATAATTTTTGGCAGGAAAACAAATAAACCTCTGGCACTCTAGATCAGCCTCAAGTCAATGCTTGAAACACTAACAGATTTCAAATATTTTAATAATTTCCTCTTCCCTCTCTTAACGTGAAGTCCTGTAGCAAACACGATCTATTTTAAACACGAAAATATTGCAATCCTTTATTTTTGTGTTACTGCTTTCCTCTGAACAAATTTTTCTCTCTCCATGGATTTGTGAGGAAGGGAGGGAAGATAGAAGTGGAAAGAAACTCAAACCAGCTGTTCCCTAACAGAATTAAAATCATGACCCTCAACCCTTTTTCTGAAACATCTATTTTCCAGCCAACCCTCTCCCAGCAAGCAGCAAGCTCCAAGGAGGAAAAGACTTTGACCCTGTAACCTTCTCCTCCTCTCCTGAGGTCAACAACCTCCGATAAGAAAAAAGCTGAAGAAGTCGATTTGGCCTCACATGATGGCTGTGGATTCTAGATTTTTAAAAACCCTGGTCTACGAAAAATACCTCAGAAACTTTTCAAAAGCTTTGAAGGACAAGGTGTGGTCTTTTGCACTTGTACAACATGCATTTACTCTTACTGAAACACATACTCTTTTGTATTTTATACAAAGGCAGCTTGTGCTAGAGAGAGGTAAGAGCAACAACCAGCACAGGAAAGACAATACTACATTTGCTCCTATTTAACCACCATCCAGTGAATTTCCTCCTCAGGCAGACAGAACGTATTAGATGTACAGACACAACCGAAACTGCAAGTGTGAACGTATGTTGCTGAGCTTTGAAAATCAACTTGGCTAAAAAAAAAAAAAAAAAAGAAAAAAAGAAGGCAGAAGCTTCTTCAGCAAGTTACCAAACTCAGAGAAATTAAGTTTTTTTTGTTTGAAACCGAAAGGAACTGTCCATCCAAATGCCTACAAAGTTAACAATTCAAAGGTGAACTGAGTGTAAGCTAATGAAGGGACACTCTCCCAAGTCTGTATGTTTCCCGCTTTAGTCTCTCTTCCACTGCTCAGTGACTTCTCGAAGTTTCCATGGATAAAAAACCTTAAGCTTGAGCTGTCAACGGAGCAGTGAAAATTATCATCAAGTCAATAGCCTCCTCTCCCAGCTCGGAAACTATGAATGACAACTGGAACAAGTTGCTGAAAAAGAGGATTCAAAATAGAAATCTGGGAAAAAAACAAACAACTATTTTTTCAATAGCCACAAAACTGAAGGAAGGAGTAGAAGCTCATCTGATCACAGGAGCAAGGCAAAAGAGAGAGGCAGGAAGGATGAGACCACTACGTCTGAGATCCCACGGTTAGAGAGGACGTGGGGACTTGGAACTTTGATCTACAGTGGAAGGTCTTTGGACCATCACAAGCCCTGGGACATCACAGACATTCTCCCCCTTAGCCCAACCACCTGCTTCGTAGGTTGAAAGTGAGAACTGAAATGATACGTTAGAAATAGAAGTCACGGTACTGAAAGAAAAGGGGATTTTGGGGGGAAAACCCCAGAAAAGAAACATAAAATTGGCGGGGTAAAGGTAGAGAAACTGTGTTGAGAAAGCAAGCAAAGCGAAGAAAAGGTCACGGACATCAGAAATTTCAGGTGAAATACTGAATATAATGGAGAGGGATAGTGTCCTCTTTTGTCAGGAGTAAAAAGAAGAAAAAAGTCAAGTCAGGAGGGGAATGAAGCAAAATTGAAGTGCAAGAGATACATGTTATAATTTGAAAAGGATTAAAGACCAACGTGATTGACACTACATTACAACTAAAGGAAGGTCACAAACAGTGCAAGACTGTTTTGTTCCTCCTGAGTGGCAGGACATGGCTTTGAGGCTGAATGTGAGCTTTGAGCGCCTGGTATTTTTTCACGCTGTCTAGCTGACTCGGACTTTGGGCTAATGAGTGATGGGTGCATTTTTCAACCCCTGAACACGGGAAGGAAAACCACTCATTTAGCAGTTGCACTTTCAGCAGTAAAGTTATTTAGGAATGCCTCTTCAAAGAAGCCAATTACCTGCCCACCATTAATTGATCTGGTCCAACCTTCCTTCAGAAACACCTTGTATGTGTTTTCACCTGCTTGCTTTGTGTGGAGCATTTTGCTCCTTAGCAAAGACTCCCTGAGACACTGTTCAGTCCCCTGATTAGTTATAAGCAAGCACCCACACCTTTAACATTTTAAAATAGCAGTATACTCAGTATGCACCATAATCAGGGTTATGCTAAGATGAAGTTTGACACTGACCGACAAATAAAGCATGCACTTCCAACCAGTACATTTTTGCAAAGATGTATTTTAATAAAAACACAAAGACTCATAAAATCTTTGACTACTTCCCCAAAAAGCTTCTGTGACGGGAGCCAACTTAGAGCTAAACAGCCACACAGAAAAAAAATAAAATACTGGTTTGTTGGGAGGCTTACCGCTTCAAACTTTTACAGATGTATTTGACACTTTTGTAAAAGTTTCATGGGAAATAGAGTACTCATATTCTCCCCCTTAGTTCTCTGGCAAAGTGGTATCTGAAATGAATAGTGAAAGTCCCTGTAGAAACACTATAAATACATGTTATTTATGCAGATGTATTTTATTATGATAGAATCAGTTTAGCAGTCGGCTCCAAAGCAGAACATTAAAATCGTTGGATTCTCTTTTAAAATAGGCTGAACGGGCAAGCAAGGAGCAAAATATCCTGTGGCTTATGTATAAAGATTATGCAGCTAGCTGTGTTTTGCTCCTAAAGGTGTTGACCTTGCAACTTCAGTGTAGCCAGTTTGAAATCTTCATGAGGGACTGACTACAAGTGATGACATGTTTGCACTGAAGGTTTGGATTTCAGTCAGACAGGCTGAGATACAGCTCTGCCCATTGGGATCAATCCCTGGAAAGCAAAACGCACTTGGTATAGTTCAGGGATAATGCTTTCCGAAGGGCAAAGCATCCAAACCCTATTCTCACATCGGTCTTCTAAACCGCGCTGATTTTAATGGCAACTTTGCCACGGTGCTTCATCCACATTTGAAAACGAGACCTGGGCTACAAAAAAAATTGCAGACGCTTTAAAAGACCTTATTCACGATGCCTCACGCACGGTCGGTGTGCGAAGGGCAGGCACGGGGTAGGGCAGGGACTGGCCAAGGGTGACTCGGTCTGGGGAAGCGACGCTGCTCCGGGTCGGATCTCTGCTGCAGACCCCTCGCAGCTCTGGGGGGAGGTGGGCAGCGGCGTGGAGCTGTTGCTTTTTCTTGGTTGGTTTTCGGGGTGAGCAGCACGATAGCTTGACGGCCGCTGTGGGGAATGGCAGGAGAGTGGGATGGATGCTCCTGGCAGCAGGCGGGCAGCTGCCCAGGGCAGCACCCTCAGAACGACGTCAGGTAAGTGCCGCCTGGAAGCTGGGGAGGTTTGTTCAAAAGGCTTCATGGAGAATTCCAGTTTAAGAAAGAATTTGAGGCAGAGACAGAATTAATCTTCTGCAAAGGGAGAGAGAGCAGGGCTTTTCAGTTCAGGAACTTCAGGGAAGACAGCAGGCTGTGAAATGCAGGAGGACTTAAAAGCCTTTAGGAGGGAGACCCCAGCAAAAGCTATTGCCAAGGGAGAAAGGAAACACCTCCTATATAGCTTTAAAGTGCAAGTTTGGATGAGGGAGGACACAGGACAGGTGATATAAAACATGGGTAACATGCTGAAAGCAGGCTCAAGGTACGATGTTCGCGGTGGTACTGGGGGCTGCCTGTGGGCTTAGCAATTAGCCTAAGGGAAAATGAGAGTGTCAGCCTGCGTAATTTAGCAAATCTACCTCTATCGGTTTACGAAGTCCATGCTGTCCTTTGCTGTTCTCTCACGCAGCTCTCTTGCACGGATCCACGTGTTTGCGTCCCTCAGACCTTTCAGTGCCACGGCTGGTGGCTGAGCTTGAAACAAACCTCCAGCAGCCGCTCAGCCAAACCAACAGACGTTGCGCGGAGTCACTGACTCGTGTCTACGTTTCCCTCCCTCAGCTCGGCTTTGGGGCTTGAAGCAGCAGCAGATAACATGCTTGCAGGAGCTCTGTAAACCTGCTGCAATCACTTGCTAAGTGAAAATACGTCTCCAGCGAAATGCAGTAAACCAAAGAAAAACAACAGGCAGAAATGAATGACTCGATGAGTCTAGCCTAAGACTTGCACATGGAAAGCTTGTCTTCTCCCTCCTCCACTCCCAAAGCATTTGCTAACTCCTTCCTGCTAACTTTTCCTCCTCTCTTCTGTTTTCCTATGATGAGCCAAAAACTCCCAGAGATGCTTTGCAGTCATCATTCACAGCTCTTAAAACGCCTGGACCTATGTAGTCTTCTGGAATCATTCCTTTAAACTAACTTAGGATCTTTATAAAGATTCATATGCAAAGCATTAAGTTATGGCAGAAATGTTCTGCAAATATTTACATTACTTTGCTCCTTTCACTGCCACCCGTCAAGTAGGTGCACTTCTACCATAATTATGTAAAATATGCCTCACTACTCAATTTACTGTAGGAAAATTATTATTAATAATAATAATCATCATCATCATCACAAAAAAAGAGATTAAGGCTGTTACAAGAGTTCCTCTTATCTGTGCCAGTACTAGTGGAGTGATGTAACGGCTAGCATGCCGATCCTCTATAGTTCTGTGTTACAAAACTGACAAAAATAAATCTAGCAATTCTGCTGCCTTTGAATAAACACTGCGTGCAAGATAACTCTGGAGAAGTGTGCATATAATGAAAAGAAATAACGTGAATAATATTATGAACATAACCTCAGAGGATGCCAAAGTATTACAGTCCCAAATCTGCTGATTATAGCTAAACTACATTTCCACATTTGGTTAATCTTCTTAATTTACCGTGAGAAAACTAACACCACCCTGTCAACTAATTGTTTCAATACCTTAGTCTGCAAAGTCAAATGAGAGAGGGAAAAAACCCCAACCCGACAACCACCCTTCAGAACAA
The DNA here is from genome assembly GCA_026212715.1 of Elanus axillaris. Taxonomy (NCBI): domain Eukaryota; kingdom Metazoa; phylum Chordata; class Aves; order Accipitriformes; family Accipitridae; genus Elanus; species Elanus axillaris. Next base: position 17,908,066 of record JANZLQ010000029.1, read on the forward strand.
GCTATTTTCATTTTGCCTTTACATCAGCATGCCCATTGAGACAGCTTGGAAGCTGGCCAACTCGCAGGAAATGATTGCTGGGATTCTCTGTTCCTCTCATATCTGTCATTACGCAATTATATCCACTGCTTCATTTTCCCTACTGAACAGTAGAGAAATTTGGTCATCTACATGTGAGAACAGATCTGGCAAAACAAGTTAAAGCTGCAATCCTTTATAAATGTGATGTAGCTGAGAAAACTTAATTAAAAAAAATAAATATCCTCCGGTGTACACTGCTGTGTTTTTAATGCAGCTTTTTACAACAGCAGTATCTCTGTTTATGTCTTTTCCAGAAATAAGGTATATACTGTTTAAGATATTTACCCTTTCAAGATCATTATCTGCTCCACAAAGCCTCATCACTTCTATAAGCCACCACAACGTGCTTCTTTGGGAAACACGGGCTTACAGATTGTCAGGGAATGTTCTCCCAAGTGACAATTGCAGATTCCACAGCTAGTTTGTGAATGAGCATTTTTTATTATAAATCTCTTTGCTTCTACATCTCTTTACTTATAGCTGTGCTTATCTTCCTGCAAAATAAAAAGCAGATTGCTTCAACTTGGCTCTGTTCCAATTTTAGAAAAACAACCTGTAAGGATCCCCACATTATTTAACAACAGTCATTAAACCTGATGAGTAAATCTCTGTTTTTGACGTGACTAGAAGGATAGCAAAACCTCTAGCATGCATACAGGTTAGAAAATCGACGTTATGTAGAACAACAGCACACCTATAGCCTCTGCGGGTATATATATATTTATATACATTTTTATATATAGGTATGGCCTATGCCAAATGCTCCTTTACTGTCCTTCTATGCTTGCTAAATATACAAAAACCTCTGCACTTCCTTTCCCGCCGAGGCAATAAAGGCTGAAGTGCTGAACTTCCTCACCCGTCATCGCTGCCTGCCTGTTAACGTACAGCGCAAATCCATGTGAAAAAGCAGAGACTACGGTTCGCAGGTTCTCAACACTGGCACTCAATTGGCAGGACCTGTCATCTCTGTCTAGCCTGCACTTTGTGACCCTAACATTTTCTCTTCTTTCCCACCACAATTATTCAGCGCTGAAGAAAAAAGGTGCAGATTACCTGTGGGTCAGGCACAGGATATGAAGAACAAAGAGAGTTCTTGAAATCCACTTCATTCTGTCTGACAATTTGTGGATGAACAGTCAAGGAATTAAGTCGGGCTGTGAAGGTTTTCAAAACACTCCCATTTTAAACTTAAGACTATAAAGAGAAGCTTACAGTGTAAAAAAACCCCCAAACCTACAACAAAAACCCAAACCTCACCTTTTACCGTTAAAATAGCACATCAAACCAAAGGAAAAAAAAAATAAGGTTACTAGCTATATAAACTATTAGCTATTATAAACATTGAAGACTAAGAACTGAAATTATTTAAGAAACTCATTTTCATAGCCACTGGCCTAGGAGCGCTCCTTGCACTGAACACGTAACCTTTTCAGAACACACAATGGATGCCATTCTTCTCTAATAGAAAAAGTGATTAAAATCCTGTTTTGCTTGCTCACACGAACAAGTGCATTTGGATTAAATACGATACTCCTAAAGTAAACACTCTTTGTTCCAAAATAAATACAGATCTTATTCTGCAACTTGTGTTTATTGAAGTAGCTACACTAAAATCAAGGTTTACATTTTCATCTCAGCTGCACCTTGTAACTGGAAGAATCCAATTTAAAATAAAACATGACCTAAAGAAGTATCTATATAGCAACTGTAACATGCGAGTTCCATTCCCGCAGCAAAAGAAAACTCTATTTTGCTGGGTTTCTTCACTTCATAACTGTCACGAAGCAAGTCTTTCAAGAACTGACAGTGTCTCGGTATGCATCAGCCGATACTGTGAAATCTTTCTATTGAAAAGGAAGACCAAAACTGTAAAATCGTACCTCTAGCGGAGGGTCAGCAGAGCTCAGAACAATCACAGCGAGTATAGTCCGCCAAACCCCAGAGCTTTCTCGCTTGCTTTAGGGTGTAGACTTGCTGTTCAGGTTCCAGTTCAGAGATACGCCCTATCGCTCCGAATACGCTCATGACATTCCAGTTGTTCAGACAAGATAAAACATAAACCTATTCTATTTCTCTAATTATGATCTTATTCAGGCAAGTGTTTTGGAGTGCCTCTCTAACAATCAATTCTTGCTCTAACTCTGACGGAATAATTTGTTATTTTATTTCTGTACATTTTGCAGGAAAAGGGAAGGGAAGAGGAGGGCGTCAGAGAAAGAATTTTACCCATAGATAGAAATGGCCAGATACAACTCAAGTTTATCTCAAGTTTAAGGAGTCTGTCTCACTCCTGGAAAGGACAGTGTTAAGTTCAAAACGTCAAATTCACTTTATTGTAAAAGTACAGCACTTCACATTGTAAATACCTTCTTTACGACACAATTCATGTTATCTGCGAACATAGACTTTTGTAAAAAAAGAATTCTATGACTAATGAAAGCCAGTGAAAATAAAATATGTGTTTAAAGAAGTAACAAAAGCCATGAACCTGGTCAGCATGTCATGAATTATTCCCAAACGTATTAACGTGAAAGTATACTTTTAGGAACATAGACATTTTATTGAAACTACATACTAAAAGTTGTCCAAATATATTTAAATTTTAAACAATTTCAAAATTAAACTTATGACAAGAACGATTTTTCCACAAAAGCCTGAAAACAATGCCTCATATCTCAGGAAATGAGAGGTTCACATGGAAATTTTCACAAGAAGGAGTAAGCTCGCTCTTTCGGTCCCGTGTGACCAATTCATTTAAATTCGCTCTGCCTCGGTGCTGCTGATGATCTCCTAAATGCGCGTGTTTAAATGAAAGCGACAGCGCTTTCAGCCAGCAAGTCTCCCATCCTTGTAATTATCTGCTAATGGGACAAAGACTGGGATTAAAATTCTCTTTGCTAACCTCGCCAGTACAGCCAGCTAAATCTTTCGCTCCCGTGGGTACCCAAAGAGCTTTGCACAACACTTTGCCTTTTCTCCTCACTTCTCTTTGCCCCGCCGATGCTGCGGGGCAGATGATGACCCCTCTGCCTCTGAGGCTCTGCTGCCTGGACCAGCCGGAGCGGAGGACAACTCCCAGCTTCGCCAGAGCTCTCAGAATGCCGGCTGGATAGGCAGGGGCTTTCATCCCACCTTACAGCCTTACATTTAGAGAAAGGACGAAGCACCAGGAAGGTAAAGACGGTGATAAGGTGATGCTACGAGCTTGGTAGGCTCCCCTGTATTTCAGCTGAGCTGTCCATGTACAAACACCACTCCATCTGATTTTCTTGAGAAAGGAAGTCAGATGCAGGTCTATTTTCAGTGGCACCTAGTATGAAGGTGCCCATCAGTGGACACGCGAAAGGAAAGAACTTACACGGTTATGAAGTCGCATAAGCCTATAGGAATGATCTCTCAAGTAAGCTAAGGAGGCATTTGTTGCTCTTCATAACTCCGACACTCACGCACCACAGCAACACATGCCACAACAGCCAGGCATCACGCGTTTCGGGTGGGTCAAGGCTCTCAGCTGGGTTTTGCACGCACCGGCAAAACCACAGCCCTGCCCAGGAATAAAGACTTTGTTTTGCATTTCTGTTCATTTACCTACGGTTATATGTGTGGTGTAATTTAGTCCCATGTTCACGAAGCGGAACTTCAGGAGCTTTCTGCAAGTCACCCACGCTTGTAGTACCACGTAGATGAGAAGCTACTTCCAGTCATTCCCTCATATACATATCAGGGAAAATTCCTTACCATGATTTGTATTTCCTTTCCTTTCTTTCCTTCCTTCCTGCAGGGAAATCAAGCTGTTCTTGGATCGCTACTGTGGAAAACTAAGTGCAAATAGACGGGCTTTGTGTCTCAGCCCGAGTCTGCTAAGATAACTGCTGCAACGCCTGCTGGAAGGGAGTCCACAGCCATTGACGGGTTCATTAGAAGGTGACCTCTCCTACTCTTTATGGGACTTAAGGTACCTTAAAAATTAGGTTTGCATCTACAAATAAATGTAGTGCTACAAAAGAAAAAGAGCTCCACTGCAGCTTTTGCAATAATCACATTCAGCTTTGCAGAACTAACAGCAGTTGAATCTTGGGCTCCTCGTAAAGCCTACCGAGCCACCGTCCCGTCGGGAGGTCTCCCTTATAGACGTACAAACATCAGGAGGAGGTGCGCTCTTACTTCAGCCAAACGAGAAGAGGCATTTTTTAATAGATAGCCCTCTGTAGGGCCCTGGATGACTCGACTCTAGATGACCCGGGATTGCTTCAGCCGCCATCCTTACAGTACTTGGGGGTGAGAGGGAGATAATCCAGCCAGCTCCGTCTGAAGTTTTCCTCTCCCTGCAACCATCCCTTGTACCTCATCAGGAATAAGGCTTATTCAACAGCCCTTCCTGTAAGTTTTTTGAGTTTGATGGCCCAGAAATCTATTTTCAGTATGTTCTACAGCCCTTTCTACCTGTTTTTGTAATAAGCGACTGCAGTTGTTTCTTATTCAACATCCAGCTAACCAGGAAATAAAGGGCTAAAGGTCCTCCAAGACTTTCCAGGATGCTTCCTCCAATCACAGCCAACTCCGACTGACTCTGCCGAAGTCAGATAGCTGCCTCAAGGAAAACGGCTATTTCTCACAGCTGTAGAACCAGACCCAGTGGTCTGAACATGAACATTGCTCATTGCTAGATGAAGGGCATCGGGCGAAACCCATCGCTTTACGAAAAGCTGGACTGTTACATTCTCCATTTTTGTATTACTAGCAATAAATATTCACATGACCAACATGCATGATTAGACCGAAACACATAAACCCATTCAACACTCAACAAGAGCTGATTCTGCTTTCAGTTGTATCTTTAACTATCACGCTCTTTTGAAAACTGTTTTCAAACAAAAAAAAAATTTACTTCATAGATTGGTTTCCAAAGATTTCTAATGAAGACATTTAGAATATTCAAGGATGCCCATGCTGTTTTTCTTGTTTGAGGGAATGTGAAATGTAACGTTCTTAAGAAATATATTTTCTTCTGCGTCACCTTAGTCAATATTTACTTTTGGGCCAGTAAACTCACCTGTTTACCTCTAGAGAGGTTAACCTCCCCCTATCAGCAACACTGTTGTTCTGTACTGGCTAATATTTTTTTTTCCAACATTGACACAGCTAGGTAGATTTTCTTCCTCGCTGGTACATCCTTGGTGACCCCAGCACAACAAAGGAAATTCATGCCACAATGCTACACTGAGGTCTTGCAATGCTCCAAGACAAGTTCACAAATTAAATGCTTTAAACAGAGCTGGGGTAATTGCGCATGAGGGAAACAAAGAGCAGGAAGCGCTCAAAGCTGCCGTGTTTACCTCTTAAACAGCTGCCACCTATTGCTTAAAAGAAAATCCAAACCAAAATAGTAACAACCTGCCCCCCCCCCCCCCATCCTCCAATAACTTTCTTATGAATGATTGGACAATTAAAACC
>JANZLQ010000029.1:17913703-17951486 GCA_026212715.1 Elanus axillaris
CTTTCTTATGAATGATTGGACAATTAAAACCCATGAAGCTGCTGTATGGTTTGGGGAGGATCATTAAATTCTATGTAACTTTACTCCTCATCTCCAAAGGAAGGTAATACCAGCTCTAAGGGCAGTGCTGCAGACGTAATCAATGGTTTAATCTTTTAAGCATTCTGAAAGCTTATCACAAACCAAACCTAAATGCAGTAACTGTTAATACCAACTAAGTTCATTAATATACTATTGCATTCTCCACCCCACTTTCTGTCTAATAACATTATTTCAAAAAACCTAAAGAAGTTGAAAAATTGCCAAGTGATACTAAGAAACAGTAAAACCGATAAATATTATAATTCTAACTAATAATTATAAAAACAATATTAAAATCTAATCAAAGGAGAATTTTTTTTTCTTTCTCCTGAATTATTTTAATTCATACATACCAATACTTTATGCTATCTCAAGGACAATGGTATAACTCTGCAGTAATTTTACTGATTTCTGAAGAATTATTTCACACCCCTGCAAGCGAAAGCCTCAAAGTCTCACTTATTTTATGGCCAAGAGAAATGGGAGCTATTAAATGATACACACAATCACAAGTAACTTGTTTTGGAACAGCAGTACTTAGAGGAGCAAGACTCTGATTTACTGTTCTGATTTCTCCTTTTCCAATGGGTTACCCCATCATTTTGTAAACATAATTTGTCACCAACACCAGCCAGAGTTCTCTGTAACTACTTTTTGCCTTTCTTTCAGATCTGTTATCCCTGCTGAGAGAATCTACTAAAGAAGAATTTTTCATACTGACACCAACTGTAGTCTTGCTGTGAATAACCACATTCCCATAAAAATCATTCCATTTATTGCAAAGTTGTTGGCAGACCATAGGAATAATAGTCAACTCAGGAAACCTTTTATCCTGAAATCACATAGCTTAACCCTTTGCATGACCATATGAAGTTTATACATAAAAGCTATATTACCACACTGCTGATTTAAGGCATTAGTAAAAGCATTTTTGCTGTTAGCAAGTTTTTAAAATTATTTGTTCACAGTACTTCTTTTCTCAACTAAAAAGAAAAGAAAAAAAAAAAGCCTGGATTGGAATCAATCAAGCAGTATTCAGGTTTTTTTTTCTTAATACGCAATATTGTATTTAAAATTATAGACTCCCAATAAATGAAATAATACGTTAGTATAGATGCTTGAGTGTGGTTTTGATTATAAACTAAAACTTTACAGTCATATAAAACTTTTTTTCCTCTCTTTTTTTCCTTACCTTCCTATGGTAAGGAAAGATGTATGAATTTCCAATAAAATGGAACAATTAGGGAAAAACCTGTTTGCTTTATGAGTTTTTGTGGAAGATACTTCTGTTAGTCATTATATTTGCTTTGTTAAACACAAAACCAGTGGAGATTAGAGTTCAGGAAAAAGACCTTAGTTTTGTTAGTCAGTCCTCTTGACAGTTTGGGCGTCAGAGCTTGCTTGTATTCAAATTTCTGTCTGAATTTATTAAAGTCATGGAACAAAACAAGTCGCTATATGTTTTCACTGTCTTTTTTGTTCTGTTTTTCAACCCTTATCTGTAGGTAATTATGGCTTGATTTATGCTTTATTCATTTGACCAAGGCCATAACGGGAGTTTTGGACTTCTAAACACACCTTCAAGAAAAATATACACATTTTCTTCCACTAAATGAACTGAAATATTTGACTTGCATTTGCAAACTTTTCAGTCGGAGAAAATTCCTAGAAAACATCTTACTTGAGTTATAACTGCTGCTACGATGGGCTCTGCCCCTTGCCTGCCAATGTCAGGGAAGGAGTTATTCCCCTGTGTATCCATACTTTACATTCGCAAGGCAAGTTACACAAATACGCAGAAGAAAAAGAGGAGATCCTTCAACTCATTGAACTGTTTTTCTACAGTTCAGAAAGGATCATTTGCTTAGTTGTAGCTGATCTTACTTCTGGCAATAGTATTTCAGCTGAGCTCAGTACTCATGTCAGCAGTCTCATCTCTGCTGTCGGGGAGCGCGGTAAGAACTATCGCCTCCAGCCCGTGTAGTGCTGCAGGTAACGTTCAGAAAGTGCCCGGACTGCCCTGTTCCGACCGGACAAGGATCTTGGAAAAAAACCAACAACCAAATACTCTATTCCTTCCATACCTCACCGTTTCTTTTGTTAAGCTTTTCATTTACATTTTTGAAAATCCTCATTAGATCCTCACGCTTTAACAGCACACATTAATATTGCCTTAGTCCACTACAGATTCACCCGGCTTCTTGACCGTATCTAAAGACAAATTTTAAAAATACAATTAACAGCAGTCAAGTTTTACTTTAAAACACAGAAAAATAAAAGTGATACTGCAACGAGTAAAGGGAATAATCCCCTTCCCCTTTCTTTAAAGTTTCATTAGACCATTGAACTGGACGAAATTCAGATAGAGGCCTTATTGTAACCACACTGAAACAGTAGAAATCTCCAGAGACTGTGAAACTCAAACATTTTGGGAACCAACTTCAAGCACTCCTTTTGTGCTTTTAAAACAAAACGAATGAAAGACACTTCTTAATTTTTCTCCCTGTAGCAACGTTTTAATAAGATTCCTACAAAAACCCCCGCACAAACAGATCCGTTTAAAACACACGCACATGCGTATTTTCTTAAAATTTAAACTACAATCACAGCAGTCACACGTAACCACACCACCACAAACTGCATGATGGCTCTCAAGATACCAGACAACTGCACTGATAACATTGCAAATTTACGGTAAAATTACACCTAGGCTGAAGAGGTTGATAGAAACTACCTACCATGCATACTGCTAAGACGCTTACGCTGAGGTTTCAGATCTTTGCACTTACGGGAGGATTGGCTAACGCGCTCTCATCCCGCAAAATGGCGTGTAAGGATGACGCTTAGTTTAGCCTAGCTTTCCTAAAATAAAAGGTACATGCTTTTCAGAGACTAATCCACTTAAAACACCAACCTGGGTAATGCAGAACTGAGGTTTATGGTTTAAGATGGTACCCAAATCAACAAGAAAAGAATTTTTTTAAAGGTGACTATCACGTTCTCTTCAGTTGATCTTCCGGGTTCTGCACTGGAAGAGTCCAGGGAGGAAAAAAAAATGGTTTGCCTCAAAGTGGTGGAATCAGCACAAAATAACTGCATTGCGTGAACAGAAAGGGTGGGCTGGGAAAGATATTCGAGTGTAAATTAATGGTGATCTTAGCTGGAATAACTTGCACTCTTCAGCACTTGCAGCTGCGCCAGGCACTTGACTGGCTGTATGAGATTTTACACATCTGTCAGCTTAATCAGAGACCAAAACACAGAATCTACTGCTCAGGAACGTTATTTGAATTTGTGAAGCTTCTTAGATTTTTAGGTTAAAACTAATAATGGACTACTTAGGAAACTGATAAATGTGTTGTGAATGAGTCATAACTACAGTATTAACATCTGTAGTAGTAGATAGGCTTTTTTTCACTGGTATTCGTAACGTTTAAAGAAAATGTAAAACACATTTTGTTCACATCAGTTTTGTGGAATATTAAAAGCCAAAGAGAAGCCTCTCTGTGCAAGAATAAATGGAAAGCGATACATTAATTAATAGCAACATTAGCTGCTTTTACCATTAGTATCATCTATTTATTCACTCATTTGGCATCACTGTTCTATTACTTCAGACTTCTGGGATAATTTAAATAATAAAAAGAGCCTATTCAAATCTGGAATGACACTTCTGGCACTAAGAGGCCAGGTTGGATGGGGCTTGGAGCAGCCTGGTCTGGTGGAAGGTGTCCCTGCCCATGGCTGGGGGGGTGGAACTAGATGGTCTTTAAGGTCCCTTCCACCCCAAACCATTCTATGAATCACATCATTACCTAGTTTTGGATCTAACATGCTAAACCATCAAGCAGCGTATCACATCTGTGCTTAGGGCACGATCTGCATTGGCAGAGCAGCTCTGTGGCACATATCAGGGACTTTGCAACCCCTCAAAAATAAAAATTCATTAAGGGCAGGTGTTTATATGTGTCAGCAATATAACGTAAGCCAGTGTTTTGAAATCCGCTAATGGACTGACAGCAAAAGCATGAAAATAGACTGAAAACTTCTCTGTTAAATTTCTTACAGCGAGTTTTGCACCTTTTAATTTCCATCAAGCCTTAGACAGGTTTTTTAGAACCACTGTATTGTTTCACTATTGGTTATGAGAGAATTTTCAGAGCACTGCCTTATGTCATTTATTATATAGCCGTCTCTATGGTACCCTTCAGAGCCTGCCGCTGCGGCACAACACTAAGTTTCTGTTGCAGTTAAAGCTGCCATACCTGGGGCAGATCTGTGATTCCAGTAACAGACCCCATCTATGTACCGCTTTGATGCAGGTATTACAATGACTTCCAGGTACTTTACCGCTGCCCTTCAATACATTACCTACTGTACTGGCCGATCCTTAAATCTGGTATTTCAGGCTCTGCAGAACCTAGCTGTAATGGGCAACTACAACTGTTACCACAAAAAATATCTCAGCATTTGGTATTTTATTTCCTGGGAAGGGGACAGGAACCTCAATTCTGTCACTGGAAGAAACACCTTCGAATGTGCAATTTGAGAGAGAATGTAGATAAAACATGGGTTGTTATCTGATAAAAATTACTTTCTCTTCACACAGGAACAGGTTGGCCAGAGAAGTTGTGGATGCCTTATCACTGGAAATGTTCGAAGTCAGCTGGAGAGGGTTTTGAGCAACCCGATCTAGTGAAAGGTGTCCCTGCCCACGGCACAGGGGTTGGACTAGATGATCCTTAAAGTCCCTTCCAACCCGAACCATACTATGATTCTACTAAATGCTCTTTACTATACTGGGTGATTTGTGTGTCAGTGTTTTTTTTCCCACAAAGCATGCCTGCCTACTCTTTAGCTCACTTGTACTACAGCAAAATCTAGGCATCCCAAACAGAAGCCCTGGTACCAAACAGTAGACTACATGGAGTTCATACTGGTTACTAGCTCCCAAGTACAGACACCTGAAACGCTGCAATGATTAGTGATGACTGATGCCCTTCTGCTCTAAATGTTGGGGTGTTTTTTTAACCTGTGGTTTTAAAAACCAGACTTTACTTGAAAAGTATGAATAACTCAAACTGGAACAATGACAACTTACAAAAATCACCCAAAATAAAAAAAAAAACACAACCAATAGAAAACAAATTAACAAGTACAATGGAAAACTGGAAAGTTTTCTTGGATGACTACTTGCAATGGGGTATTTTTTCCCTTTTTTTAAAAAAGTTGCTTGAATACACACATTTTCTAATTGTGTTAGCAGAGAGCGCATTCATGCCAGGATGTTGCTGAGAAGTGAGATATCAAAGAGACTGAGCTGAAGCATTGTTAGAAAGCCAACTACAACTGTACGCAGTAACAAATACTACAATCACCAGACTCGGCTGTCTCTTTTCCCTTTTGAGTACTTTATGACAGAATTATCATCCTTTTATCCTAGATAGCATCCTTATCACCATCATCATCCCTACCTGTAGACGAGGAGACTAAGGCACAGTGATCAGGAATTACAAAGTAGTGTCAACCACAAAAATGGACCTCGTGTCTCTTTGTTGTACACAAATATGTATGTACGTTGTACACAAATATGCGCACCAGACAACCAATTAGTACATAACGCCAGCAAAGGCTTGCCCTGAAAATGTTCAAGGCTTGGAGCATGTTTTCAGACACAAAATGATCTCGATCTGATTTCTTCTACGTGGAGAAGCTGAACAAGCTTTTCTCTCTGGCCATCCTGTTTTCACAATCCTCCTTCTCCTCTTCCTTGGTCTGCCCGGCTCTGTCCCTGCAGCTCCCCCAACTCCCATCACTGACTGTGGACCTCTCTACAACTTAGTTAAGTTTAAATCTAGGCAACACCATACCTATCGCGCCTGCCCAAAGCTGGATTTACGCCATTTCCACAAGGTGTGAGAGAATAAATGATGGACTTCCACACTGCTAATAGTGGCCAACCTGCTCTCCCAGCTTGCTCTGGAGCTTGCTCAAAGTCTGCATTTAACAGCTGGCTTGCATCCAAGCAGTTCACTTCTTAGATTACTTGACTCTAGGACCAGATGTGCTAAAATGCTTTCAGAAAGAGGAGCATTTTACCCTACAGTGCTCATGGTTCTTTGAGATGTGCAGTAACCTGCACACAGTAAGTCTGCCGTATGTTATTATTCAATAATGTGCATTATCATAATGCCCGTGATCCTAAATCATGCTTCAGAGCGCTACTGTGCTAAAAGTTACCAGCCTGTCTGTGGCATATTAAAGTATCAAGGTCTGAGGGGAAATAGTTTCCCTTTCTCCTTCAGATTAAAGAAACAGAACATATGGCTGTGTTGCTTCAAAGGCATTCCTACAGGGCACTGCGTGGTACGCTGGGGACATAGTTGTGTGCACGGTCACTGAAGGACCTGGGAGGAAAGTCACTTAGTCTCCTGTGGTGTTACTGAGACCTACAAAGGAGAAAATTCTCAGGCTGATGAAAAGAAGAATATATGTCCCTGTCATGAAGAAAAGGTCTCCTTGAGGCCTAGAAGTGATTTATATGGTGCATTTGCTTCCAGCAGCAGGGAGGCAGCCTAGTTTCACCTGTAAGAATTGAAGGCTAAGGCCAAAGAGGGCTTAACGTTGGAGAAGTTTTGCTCTGTGATCAGGCTTCTCGGTTGCTGTGCTGGGGTTTTGTTCCCTTTCTTAGGCCTGAGCTCTCACTATGATCTCCCTGGAGCAATCTCTTTAGTGCCCAGTGCTAATACAGAAGACACACCACCTGCTTTAGTGCCACGAGAGTCTGTAATGCAATGTGGGCCTTGGAGGTCCTTTACCTTTCTTTAGGGAACAGAAGGGCTCTGCATGATGCTGTGTGTCGGACATCCTAGCTGCATTTCAAGGAGTAAAAGCTGCCCTCCACACAGCCTCGGGCTTACAAAGGGATATGAAGGAGAGGTAGCGTTAATAAATACCGGTAGTCTGATGACTGGGAGCTACAAACAAGGAGAGCAGGCACATCCACATAGTAAATTATGCAGGGAGCAATCCACAAGGGGCAGTTTTCATAAAAAATAAGTGGCAGTTGATTTTTCCCTATCAACTTCTAGATTGGAGTAAATCCAAGCTAGCAGTTACAGACTTGTTGGAGTCCTGGAACGACTTATTGCCATATCTGTAGAGGGAAGAGATTTACAGGGCAAACACAGAGCGTGAGAGTGCAGGGGTGTCAATGCTGCTTATTCTTTGCTTTAAACTGTAAAAAGATGCACCTATCTCAGTGTTTCATGAGAGCCGGGCATGGTCCCATATGTGGAAAGGGCAGGATTATGTAAAACGTTTCTGTAGCAACCCAACTTCACCTAACGGAGTGAAGAGGCCGGAGAGTTCGAGCAACACAAGATGGCTGCCCTTGTGCGGCCTCCTCAGCATGGGAGGACCCGCCAGCCCGCGGGGAGGGCAGAGGAGCAAAGGGGCTGCCCAGTAGCCGGGGTGGGAAGCCAGCACTGGGCCCTCGCCTGCTCCAGCCGCCGGAGTTACGGACAGAGCCGCGTCCTACCGAAACCGCACGCACCGCTAGTGCGGGCAGCTCTCCAGAGGGGTCCGTGCATAGTCGTAGGCCTTCAAGGTTCATTAATTTGGAGTAACACCATACGTGGAATCATAAAGCACCTACGCAGCTCTTTTTTGACACACAGAAGAGACTATGCTCTCAATTTCCATCAGGAACACATTAATACACTTCCAGATGGTTTTTAAGTAAGAATCTGAGGAGAAATTAATCAAGGTCAGTATTCCTAATTATTAGAACACAAGTAACTGTTTTTCTTTCTTTTTCCCCCAAAGAACCAGAGTTACTGCTTTACAGTAATATCTGACAGCAGTCCCTCACCTTTTATCGTTAAGAGAAATAAATCAACTAATGAGGCTGAAAAACTCATACCACACTGCTATTCATTATAAATTACTCCCATACACATATCATCACTTTGCATACAGACGTCACAGGCAAAAGTGAATTGTGAAGCCATGAATGTGCATTATCTATCCTTTAATGATGGCAGAAAAATGAATACTAACAATCAGTACTGTGCCCTTATGCATTATTGCATTTCTCAGAGGTGATACATTTTTTTAATAGCTTCACGATATATAGAACCTTATTTTGAACCCTCCCACAAAAGCCCACACCAAAAACCTGAAATGACAAACAGAAATAAAAAGCCTAAAAGAAAAAAAGAAATAAAACTTCAAATTAATTTGATTTTAATTACTTCTACAGAATTCAACACAGACCAAAAAAAAAAGTATCTTTTCATAAAAAAACTGTTAGGTCAGATTTAAAAAAAAAAAAAAAAAAAAGCTTCCTGACTGACACTTTCAGCTTCAGTAAATATCTCTAAAGGAACAGATCTAATGAGACAGTACCATTTTAGAATAGATTTGCAAAGCACCGAACTAACTTTTCAAATTAAGATATTCATAGCCATTCACTACTACCAATTATTCCTTTAACATATCTAGTTCTAATGTGCACCTTATATGCCAACGAAATGAATAAACTAATCTTTTAAGAGGGTCATTATAGATATGTAAATACATATAGTCTTTAAAGGTGTGGATAGGTAGATGTCACGTTTCAGTCCTATCATCAAGTTGCTAATTTCCCTAAAGCACTGCAGCATACATCCTAAAATACCCAATATGTGTAATTGCTCCATACATACCATTAAAATATTATACCTTATTATCCTCATCACAACATAATCAGCTTGTAAAATCACACATTCTTTTCTGATGAGATAACCGTAGTCCTCCTGAGAGCATTTCATCAATGTAGTTATTCCCTCCTCCACACAATTAAACTTCTACTATAGAGCAGAATATGAGATATTTAAGTGAAAATTTTCAATATTGAAAACCTAAACTTCCTATTTTGAAGTCCAAATACAGATTTTGGAACCTAAATTTTGAGAACACTGCACTACTTTCTACTTTTTGGCTTCTATAATTTCATTATGAAATTAATACTAATGCAAGAAATCATTGCTTATGGTGGTACTTAGATCAAATTATATATTACTAAACATTAATCTTTTCCTTTCACTATGTTAAAAAACTTGTCATATTTCTTTAACGTGCCATTTAAGAAATGTTCCTTTGATATCTGAAATTATTTGCTATTACATCATTTGGGAATTAATGACTCCAAATAAATCTGTGCAAAGTGAAGGAAGTAAGCAATCTCTTCTACTTTTTCTCAAAGCAATAAACTAAGAACCACTACGAATTGAGGGGGCAGTAACTAATTGTAAATCTAAGTGCAGCTCACCCATTCATAAAGAGAATACTGACTTCAGAGCTAGACAGTGAGATCTGACTGAATTTTTTCATTGAGTTTGAAAAATGCCAATTACAAACTTCATTATTGTTATTTTTTCTAGATAAAAAGTAACATATAGGAAATTAGACAATTCATTTAACGGGCTGTATCCCCTACTACATTAGGATGGGTGAACTAGTTTGCAACTGATACACATTGGCATTGATTCACACTATACACAGACTGAAAAATGACTGCTGAAGTTTAGAATCTAACCTAATAACATTAAATAAATCACTGGAAAGCCAATTAGGTCACACACAAATCAAGCAGTGCTTCGGAGATCACTGCTGCAACCCTGCTCTTTGCATTCAAAATGTTAAATCAGTCTTCAGCAGCTTCTAAGAAGACAAAATACTTTCCCCCTAACTGGGATGACAAGAGAGCTGTTCTGATTAGAGCTTTCTGGAACGTGTTGGATAAAAGAAGATTTTTATTAAAAAACATTAACTTGTGGAATCTGGAAAAATGTGCATCATAGGCCAAAGTTATGACAGATTGCCTGCCCGTAAACCCAGCCTCTCTCTATCCAGGAAGGGTTCCCTCTGAGCCCGGGTGAGCCGGAGAGCATCAGCTTTCAGGTTCCCGCTTTGAATTATGCCTAGACCCAAAGACGTGTCTACACCGAGGGTTAGACGTGTTCCAAATCCAGCTTTGCCTGTCTTCATGTGATTTCTGGGCAAGGATGCTCAAGCTCTGTGGCTCGCTGGCAATGTCGCCTACAAACTTCCTAACAGCCCAGACGCTTGTGCCCATGAATTGGGGAGCTTAGGCCTGAGCAGAGTCACCACTACGTCCTCCAGACTCAGTCCTCCGTCAGCAAGAACAGATGCTTTAAGCCGGAGGCACAGCCAAGCCAAACGGCCTGCAGTTTTCATGGAAGCCTGTCAAGCTGTAGGGCAGCCTGAACTTCCAAACCCCCAAGCAAGGAGTTTTGGTTTGAGACGAATGCGAGGAATCTGCCCTGAGGTCGCAGGCCTTGGGAACCAGGCAGGCCCTGCTAATAACGACGACCACATAACGACGACCACTCACAAGAACAACAAACTGCAGCTCCAGGAGGACACGTTCCTTCAAAACCATCACACGTCTGTGACGTGTTTCGAAAAATCTGACATTTCTGGTGAACCGAAAGCCTCATTCTGTGGCCAGGTCTACTCCTTAGGTGCTGCTTCCCACAAAGAACAGGCTCTATAATGCCGCCCTCCCCGTGTACTTCTCCGAAGACGTCTCTATGGCAGTCCACAAGCACAAGCCCACTCCTCTGCAGGCTGAACATGCTCTTCGCTCCCTCGGACAGGGCACGATCTCCCAAATCGGAGCTCACGTTCCTCAGAAATAAGGTCTTAGAGCTCATGTACAAGGACACTAACGCAACTGCTCACTCCTAAGTGCCTCTGCGTACGAAGAAGACTAGGGTATAGACACAGAGTACTACACCTGGGTTTGGAGATGCAAGGTAAACCTGCTCGTTACGGGGTAAATGCAAAGAACCGAGCTCATCCAGTGAGCTCCCCTGCTTCTGTGAACCACCTGGATCAGTAGTTTTTTCATACGCAGCTTCACAGTTCTTCAGTGAATGAACTGCCATGCTATACTGTTACGGCTGTAACATGCCCATTAGCAGAAGAAAATCCGCTATCCCTAAGATGCAGTTGATTAACTTCCATTCAAGTCAGTGACTCTGACATTCATGTATGAAGAAGTAGCTACAAGTCTGCTAAGTAGCTGGCTATGCACAGCAATGAAAACACACTGAACTTTATTGAATATGCTTGTAAGATACAGTAGTACTTTCTCCTTCTGCTCTGGATAAAATGAAATTTAACCAGAAATCAGAAACAGATTTGGAAAATAACTAGCATTGTTACACTTTTCTACAAATCTGAAGAATCAGTCCTATCCATGCAACTCGCTAATGGTGTTTCTTGTATGCAAAACAATCCTATCTCTACATACAGCTACCTTAATGAAAGAAAACATCGCTTTAAAATTTAAAGGAATGATCTATTTTATTGTAAGTATAAAAAAAATAAATACTCCACTAAGGAATGGAAGAAAAAATAAAGCACATTTAAATAATTTCATTACATTCTAAGATGCCAAATCATCTGTGAGTGGTTTCTTTTTTAGATGAAAAGAAATCAAAATATAGGACAGATGTTGGACAAACCACATTTGAGGTCTATCACACACTGGCGTTTTTCAAATTATTTTGGCTCATCTATTAAATAAGGTGTATTTTGCTTGATTTTGAAAAGGGAAACATCAGGAAATATTTAAAGGCCAATTGCTGCCAATTAACTTTGATCAGAAAAAGTTGCATTTGAATCTTTTAGATTCTTTTGCCTGTCTGGAATAACACACTATTCTAAAATCTAGCAAAACAACAACTTGATGATTAATGTGTGTTGGCAGCCTCACCACAAGCTTGCTTAACAGTTGGATTTTAAATAAACAGCTGTCTTCATTATGATGGGAAAGAAATCTGATTGTTTTCATGTTTTCATGTTATTAAAATATGATCAGAAATTGCTTTTTTCCCTTTTAAGACGAAGCAGCCAGGCATTATGGTGACAGTCTCTTTCAGCAGTTCGGATAGTTTTAGAAGGATCTCACAAGCGTCGCCAAAGCATCGCCTACGTAGGCTGAAAAAGGCCTTGGTGTGCCGACACCAGCTCCTCGCCGCACACCGCAGGGGAGCGGCACGAGCCGCAGAGAAGCCCTCGCACGTCACAAACCGTACCTGTCGCCGGGGAAGGCAGAGGAACCCCGGGAATAGGCCGCCGAGACGGACACCGCATCCAACATTAATGATTGCCCTCGGGGTTAAGGCAATACTTGCCCACAGTGGGATGTAAGTGAGAAATCTGTACCCAGCCATTAACTGTTTTTAGAAGTTGAAGTTTAATATTTAATGCAGACTATTGAATTCTAATGTTTATAGAGGCTTTTGGTGTATCCACTTCTAAAACTTGTCTACTGTGGTCATAAATACCAAGACCTGCGAGGACAAAGCTCTACCATTTAAACTACTGTAACCTTTGAATGCCAGTGCAGACATTTATTGTAGATATTATTATATATCCGAATGACTAAACTATACA
Source organism: Elanus axillaris (assembly GCA_026212715.1). Lineage (NCBI taxonomy): Eukaryota > Metazoa > Chordata > Aves > Accipitriformes > Accipitridae > Elanus > Elanus axillaris. Next base: position 17,926,256 of record JANZLQ010000029.1, read on the forward strand.
GACACTTTCTAAACATTTCCATAACGAAACCGTGAAGCCAAAAATAATTGTCAAGCCATCTAACAACACATACAAAGAGACAAACATTAAATCACCTCTACGTCTTTTAAAGGAATGAACACTTACTTCTAAATCGTTAAAGAATAGGTGCGTGTCGGCCAAATTGAAAATCATCTCTTCCATTCGGAGTCCAAGAGACACAGAAGTAGGTGGATCCTGAAAGAAGAAATTAAGCGAGTACGCTATCAACACCATGCCTAACACACATACCAGAACACAAGCTGGAGGAAATGCTTTTCAAGAGAGATTATTTGCTCTATTAGATGCAACATCCACTTCTTCAGTTTAACTTCAGTAACTCTCTAATCCTGTACTACAACACTCACCAGGAACACTCAAGAATAGGACTTCACCTTGCCTGTAACCGTGACTATGCAGCAGGACCTCTGCGGTCACTCCCATGCATTCCTGGCATGGGCTCTCTGCCCTCCGTGCAGAAAGGGCAAATCCATTTCACCTAAAACTTCCCCAGATTTCACAACTGTTTACAAGTTTTATGATCAACCAGGGGCACGGTAATGCTATTGTAACTCCAAATAAACTCTCGCTGGTCACAAGTGAAAGGATTCGGTCCTGGGAATACCTAGTGACTTTAAAGCAAATTACCGTTGATGTTTTATTTGCAAATGGCAATTGTATTTAAAGCCACTCCTTGATTCTCCACAAAACCATGCTTTAATTACGCTTTCAGTTTGGCCCACCCATGCAGAGTGAACAAATCTATTGTTTGTTATTAATACATAACACACTTTAACTTTGCTACAGAAATTACCATAACAACTTATTCCTTACTGAGCTAATAAACTCAAAAAGCATGTTCAGCATTGTGGTTACCAAATGCGTTACAGATGTTTGTCTTGTTTTGATTTTTTGGGGTGTTTTATATATTTTCAATCTGAAAAATTGAAAAGAAAGCCTAATATATACATTTGACATAGAGTTTCTCATTTATAATGCCAAGTATATCCAAGCGCACAGAAGCACGAGTCAGAAAGAACATGTTATATTATCTCATGACACCCTCTATTAACAATGTTAGTTTGTTAGGAATTATATTTTAAATAGAACTGCAGAAGTGACAACCCATATTTTACTTAAAATAAGTTAATATTCTAAACCTGATGACAACTCAAAGTTAAAAACCAAGAGATGCAGTCCCTAGTTTCTTTTTCCACCTCTCAATCAAATTAATAGGTGTTTCAACATGATCTCTGAACTTTCAAATGTTTTTCTATAACTACTGGTTAAAAGGCAAAATGTGTCAGTAGCAAAGAGCTGGAAAAGAATGGTGATTTGGCAGGCTGCTTGCCTTCTGGAAATGCCAAAACCCAAGTAAAATTGACCAGAAAAAGAATTTTGGAAAGAAGCATTTAGAAACAAAGCTACATAGAACAGAGAAAACATCTATTCTTGAACACACATACGTTAAGAGTAAATAAGTTTTCTACTATCAGAAAAATAGCCCTTATAAATGGGAAAGAAAAATTGCATCATGCTATTTTGACGAACTTTTCCCCTAAAAACAAGCCTTCTATTTAAATTGGCACTGCCGAAAAAAAGAATATTTGGCTTCTTAATTCAAACGGAAAGACTTTAAAATATGAACAAAAGTATCCTGTCTCCCTGTTTTAATACTGCTCTATTTGTAGAGCTATGTCTTCCTTTATTTTACTTTTGCAGGCATGTGAGGTGGAAAGCAGGTGATATTTTCTCTCCAGCTAGGCCTAAGGCTACTTCTCCCTCTGACATTCCTGCTTATCTTTGTGCCCAGTGACACCCACCATCCTTCACCGCTCCTCAGCCTTTTTTTTTTTTAAACCAGACCAGGATTTCTGTTGTGCCTGAGCACTAACAGAAGTCCCCCAAAGAAGCCTCTGCTCTAGCCATTAAAAGGAGTTAGGTGGACTAAGGGTCTAAGATGCAAATGAAGGTCGCTAGCTACGTCTTGATTATCAACTGCTAACATAACAGTGTAGAACTAATCCCATTCTGGGCTTCCATCCATACTAGGAACATCATTTTGAAAAGCAGAGTAAATGGGCAGACAGAGCATGACTTTGGTTATGAACCCATATGGTTAATTTTAAACAAATGGCTGTGAATATATATTTTAAGTTTCAACGTATGCGTGACTTAAATTAAACATTTTTATTAAACTTTTTATCGCACTTCTGAGTCTGAGAAAATGGCTTGCTGTAAAGCTTTCTGAGGACCACTTCACTCCAAGGTATTTTTAAACGGCAGAAAAAACAGAAGGGGGGGTTTCTCTAAAGCAATACTAAAATAATGCCATTTATTAGGTTAATTTAATTAGGAGAAAAACAAATAAGAAAATCATTGGCACCTACTGAAAATGTCAGATTAAATACCATAAAAGCTAAGAGAAGAAACAAAGCAGGTTGCTTTTCAAAGAAACTTTAATTCCTTGATTAAACACAATCTTTTCCTATAGAAAGTCCCACTTAGCATAAGAACTGCGTCAAGCTGCAGCTCTGGATACCCACATATTTAACAGAAGCAAAAACCTTATCTGCATTCGGATTTTAAGGATCTGGGTAGTCACAGCCTCGCAACCGCTCTAGTAAAAAGCACAAGAGCCTTGGCTTAAGGCACTGCAGTAGATAAAACTCTGCTGTCAGACATCACAGCGGGGGCTGAAAACTTGAAAAAAAGACAAGGCTGGAATAAGGTTTTAAAAAAAAAAAATAATCCCATACCAAACCTTCTTTTGCAATTTTAAGCCACTAATTGCTAACTAATTATTGCGAGGTGTCACACAAAGAGAAGGAAAGCTAACAACCTCGTCTTGTTGATTGGGATTTGCAGGTTCAGTCGGAGTGTCTTTTCAGGTATGGTCAAAATCAGGTACAAATCTCTGAGGGAGGTACAGTTTAGCTAAAGAAAAGAAATACCAATGTCAAACTGCTTAAGCAGGCCTCTTGTTTTGAATACTGGTATTGGAGCCAAAACATTGTCTGTATGTCATTTCTAAATTCTACCCACTTGATTTCTTTGTTTTGTGGAGAAACAAGAAGCTGAAAAACAGGAAAGTTCACTTTGGGTACAAGGCTTATTTTCCACTTAAGCCTACAGGTCACAAATGAAGGGTTAAGTGAAACCAGGCTTTGTTTTTCTCAATCTCTAAAATATATTAAACCACATTAAAATAGCTTATAATTTAAAGGAAAATTCCTTTAAAGCCTCTGAATACAAGTACTTTCACGGAGAATGGAAATGTACGTAAAGACCACAGTATTCCACTGCCAATACTGAGATGTGTTTCCACCTGCTCCAAGATACTAAAGAAGGGCTCCAACTTTTTCAAATCCCCAAACTTAATCAGTTGACATCTGGCTCAGAACGTAAGTTTGGAGGTGTTAGAAGCCCTGAGGTCAATTAAAATAACCGGTAACTTTATATTTGGTCAATAGATCTCTCTGTACGTATTAAAAAAATGAAATTCCAAAAGCATAAGGAAATGTTTTGTTTTGTTCATTTTTCTTCTCTTCGGGAAGGACAGATCATATACCTACACTAGTTTCATGCATGTCCACGAAATTCACAAAATTCAAATCACCCTTACATAAAAACGTAGCAGTTTATACCAGGGCTGCACAAGCTGCAAAACAAAGGTATTATTTGTTCCAACAAAGCTGAAGGACAAAAGCAGGGAGAAAGTAGAGCACAATAGCGGCAAAAGGAGAGGAGGTGATACAAACAGATGAGAAAGTAAGAATATACAGAAAAGGGTGGCACAAGCAAGAATTTAGGAGGAATGAGGTAGAGAATAAGGAAAAGAAAATCAATCCCTTCAGCAGCAGGGCTGCTCATCATTCATAGTCATTCACCATGAAACTCGCTCAGGCATTATGAAAAGAGCTGAACGCCAAGTTGCCAAATCCCCTATTATTTAATTAGGATATTTTTGTTTGTTTGAAGATCCGGCTTTTGTATTTTAATGATTATGTGAGCAGCTCAGATTTAGTTTTTTAAAAGGGCATTTCTAGCCCTCACCACAGTGCAGCAACATATGAGAACATGATGTTAGATTGCTCAAAAAGCAGAATACAGGTGAAAAGAAAAAAAATTCCCCTCGGCAAATTTAAATTTTTTTTCAGATCGACTTAGGATCTGGATTTCTGATTTTAAAGGCCAGAAACCATTAGGAAATACTCTTTAAAAAAACATGCACCTCCCACTGCTGCAAATAAACCCTACAGTTCTCAAATGACAGATATACGTTTTAGCATGTTTGCTTTGAATGTTTAACACTGTCTTCCTCTAACGTCTATGGAAATTGCTAACTGTTGTCTGAAGCTGTCAGAAGGCAAGAGAAATTGCGGTATGAATGAAACTAAGAAAATAAAGCGAGAATGACACACTTTCATGACTGCATCTGAGAGCCAAGGACGTGCACGTTGCTACCCCTCACCAAAAAAATCTAATATTTATCCACAGCACAAACACTCATGCCACCACTCCTCTTGACGTCAAAGGTTGGTCGTCGTTCAGCAACGCCGAAGTGCTCTGCCGCATGCCACGCAGCCGGAGCCAGCCGGGAGAAAGCTGCATCTCAAGTAAACGGTGCCAACGGTGATGAAGCTGCAACCAGCAGTCACCCATCGCCTTGCAGCATACGTATGTGTATCCCTGTGCAGCTGAATACTAGCCACTTCCCTCGACCTCAAGCATCCAGCAAGAAAGGTGTTTATGTTCAGGTCCCAGTTAATGAAACCACTATAGGAAACTAGTAACAAATGGAAAAAATATGCTCGCACAAGTACTTCAACAGCAACGACTAATTAGGCTTTTCCAGCACTACTCTGCTGCCCAAAAGCAGGTGGTGAGATTCTGCTGGCACTGAATTTTTTTTTTGTGAGCACTGGGATTTTTCTCCTTATTCTGAACGGTCACAGATTTGGTGATTTTGGGGTGCCATGCAGAAGCCGGTTTTGGCCTGAGAAATGGGAAATAACTTTTGGTAAATGCTTAGTACTCTATAAAGCTGTTGTCTATAGGTATCCATAAAATAATTGTTGAAACATTTCAAGTTCTAGTGTCTTTTTACTACCTAAATATAAACTAATAACACCTAGGAAACTCAGGTTGCGGAATTAACTTGCTTTTCTGACACATAATGAAAAAAACCTAATTATGGTCCTCAAACAGGTAGGCTGCTATTACAGCAAACACTTCTGAAAATGCACCACACTTGAACAAGCAAGAAAGGTTGCCAGGCAGTACTGTTCTAGATTTTTATAATGCAAAAAGCTATTAGGAGGAATTCAGAACCTTACCCAGGCACGGAGTAAATCAGTAGTAGCTTTGCCCTTCACTCAGCTGGGTGTAGGGTAAACCGCTTAGTGATAAATATAAGCTTTACAAGAAGACAGAGTGATTACATGAAGCCAGACAAAACTATCTGGTTGTTCTTTATACGCAGAATTTTTTTAAGATTCTAGTTATACCTTACACGAGGTGAGCATGAAATGGCATAACAGATTTTAGCACAAGCTGAGACATTAGCTTTCAAACGCAATCCTGGAAAAACAAAGTCTGATCTCAGAAGGGCATTCCATTCATAAACTGTTCTTACTCGCCTAAGACCGCATTTCTCTTCTGAGAATTACCAAGGAAACCCACAGTCTGTAGGCCATATTCATCAGTGCAGTTATGATTTATAGACTGTGCATAATAGAAAGATTTGACCTATAGGCAGGCTTTCAAAAACATCAGTCAATATGTAGATTAAAAAAAAGTTAAGGTAAAAAATGTTAGACTAATCTGTCTGTGTCCAAGGGTTTTCTTCCTCTTGCCTTCTCAAGACAGAGCACAGTCCACTGCGGATCGCTCAGAACTAAAATGTTATTTTAGCAATCACTCCTGGAAATTCTTCACTCTCTGAGGGCAGCTAAACCTTTGCAGATTTTGATGATATCAACAGGTTTCAGACACTCTGTACCTACAACCCAAACCTCAGGCGGTCAGGGTACTCCTCCCAACACTGTTGAATTATTTACTGAATATAAGGGCTGAGGAAGTGCAAAGAATGGGAACGTGCAACAGCTTTACTCCTTGATTTTTTACGTCTTGAAACACCACTACGGGTTTGCCTCTAGAAAATCAACTAATGTCCCGGTCTTCCTCGTCTATGAACCATAAACCAGCAAATATTACTGAAAATTTCCATCAGTTTCTTGACACTTACCCTTCCATATCTGTTAGCGTAGGACCCTGTAAGCAAGGAATGGAAAATGATGATTGTCTCATCCAAATCCCAAATGAATACTCTCTGTAAAAAGAGAATCAAATCAATGTGTTCCTCTGTGAAGCTGATACTTGAAATGGAAAGTTAAAATTTGAATCGGTAAGCGCACAAATGAGAAAATTGTATTGAAATGGTTATATATTAAAACCATAGTTTCCTTGCCATTTATTTTCAGAACTAACAAGTTTTTTCCAGAATAGGGTAATACAATCTGTTAGCTTTTTACTACAATTGCTATTATATAAAATTATACTATTAGAATAGAATTATAGTTATTGTCAAATACACACAGAAAATGAGATTGTACAATGTATTACTTTAAAGCCAGATGTGAGATAGAAACTGAAATAAATGAAGAGAAGCCTCTGACAATTAAATCTTCGGGGTTTGAATTCCGTATTTCTGCAAGACTTACAAAACCAAGTCCATATAACTGCTTTCGAAAATTACCTCTAAAACCAAAATAAAGCAAATTGCTGCTAAGCACTTAAATCCCCTTAATCTATGTTCATTTGTAATGGATTTTAGGCACCTGAAGAATGAAAATTATGAACTTAGATGCTGCATGTGTAAGAATTTATGGCATCAGTAAATAATTCGTTTGCTTACAGCCAATGGAAAATACGTGTTTTAAATTTGTCCTTTGACCACACACGAAATTCTATTTTAATGAAAAATAAAGTGCTCAAATACAAGTATTTTAAATCCGGGCGAGATTGTATTTCCCATGATGACAAATGGGCTAAGCTTTTGGAAAGGAAAAGTAACGCAGTGTGGACACTCATAGCTGTGGTGTGTCATTGGAGATGTGTCCTCAACATAAAGCATGGGCCACTGGGCGGGATGTGAACATAGCAGGAGAGAACAAAACCCACTATTGTGCTAGAAGTGTCTCCTGTCCAAACACAAACCTTCCTTTGACTTGGGAAAAGCTCGCTCTTTTTATTTTTTTTTTAATCAAAAGGAGAAAGAAACCCCCAGTAGAAAGCAGGTGCTCTTCGTGAAGAAGGTTCTTTGGAAGAAAAATTCTATCTTCTATGAAAATACTGTTAGAGAAAAAAGAAAGGGGGCTCCAGTGCCACTTTATTTTTGATGTGCAAATAATACTTCTGTGTGCAAAATAATGATAAAAGTAGAGTCGAAGACATCTAATATAATGTACCTCTAGATCAGAGTCAGGTGGTGGTGAAGGATTATTGTTTCTTCTGCCACGTCCACGTGATTTCCCATCTGAACTGCGACGCAATCTATCTGAATCTGAATCTTTAATGGGTGTTGATGGACTGTGGATTGTACTGTATTCTGCTGTAGTAAGGAAACGACATTTTTACCCTTCAGTTTAAACTTCAAAATATTCCACTTACTTGCTTTTTACATGTGACACTAAAACCAGGATGTTCACTAAAGAGTCCTAACTAAAATAATTAATTCTACAATGACAAGTGGCAATACGGATACATAAATTAATTCAACCAAAACCAGACATATAAATTATTCCAGTAAACAAATAAAAAAGGAGTAGCTAAAAAAAAAAAAAAAAAAAAATCTTCATTCCTTCAAATCATAGAGAAGATCATATCACTTCATACAAAAGATTAAACTCTAAATGAACAGTTTTAAGGAGTACTAGCTTTTTTTTTAAAGAACATTGATTTAATTCTAAGTTTTCAAACATGCTTTAAGATAACTATTATAGTGAGTGGCAAGAAAAAACCATCAGGTGTGAAAAAAAAATCACATATCGAAATTGAGAACTTTTCCAAATTGCCTGGTTGCAGACACTTTACTTTTACATTTGAACCAGATGAATAGAATTCTTTCTGAATATGGCATAAACCAGACTCCTTATTTTCCCAGGGAAAGTTCAATTAAGAAGTTTTAAATATGCATCAACTATGAAGCTGAAATTTACAGTATTCTTCAAAGGCCTACTCAACACAACTTTTCCAACGAATACCTTCAAGACAGGATACAATTCTTCACTGTATCGTACGCTAATTACTATGCTGCAGCAAAATTTATTTACAAAAATATTTACTGTCGTTGAACAGGTAAAAAAGAATGATGATTTAACGTATGTAAGAACGACAAAGTTCTCCTGGAAACATGCTAGTTGGAAGATGTTTTGCTGTTCTTAGCATCCATCGACTCAGTAACAGTGAAGTGCTTGAACATTAACGAAGCAGACAGCCTGCATAAATTATCCTTCCTAACTCATTTAACTTGAAGTACCGTACTCCTCAGAAGTGGCACAACACATTTTTAATTCTCTTTTTGAGGCTTCTTTTCATAGTCTTAAGTTGACAGAGAAAAGACTTTATTTTGACTGTTATGATCAATTTTTTTTCCTAAAAAACCCTATTTTTGTAAAGGCAGATAGAAATTTCAGCATACGATATATTTATCCATTTCACTTCTCAGTTAACATTAACTACTCTTCAGAGTCCAGTAGAAGTGGATATTTGTATCTATATTAATTTTCTTTTTAATCAGCCTAGGCCACGGCATTCCAGTTTGAACAGACAGGTATACTTCTCACGCAAGTCATTCTTTCTCCTAAAAAACCATCCTCCTGAGGTCAAAGGTTAGGTTAAGGAGGAGACCCTGGATATCTGTGTAACACTACGAATTCACGATTACTCAAAATAATAACGGTTGCTTGTGCTGAATGAAAGGAAAAGGTCTTGAAATTCTCATGTTCAGCCTCAGATCTACACTTAATGGAAATCAGTATATATTACGTATCTCACATGACACTTCTGCCTAGGTATTTTAGGCTACATTAAACAAAGGAGAATAACAAGTTAAGATGTAACTCAAGGTAAAACAAAGAATCTTCAAAAGAGACTCGACCTATACCTAGAAGAGGGATTCGGTGTATGTGCCAACAACAAAAATCATCCAGCCACATCAGTCGACATAACCGAAGCCAGAGGTTTAAATGCTGAAGACCATGTACATTCCAATAATATACATTCTTCCTATGACAATGTACACTTCAGAATATTTTTTTAGACTATTTAAACTTTGAATGCTGATTGCTCTTTCACCTATGTACTTAAACATAAATACGAATCGTAACTCAACTAGTACAAATTTTCCCAACCTTTTAAACTTAAATGAGTCTATCTGCTATATATTATTTTTATTATTAAAATCCTTAATAAAAAAGAAAAAGAAAAGAAAGAAAACAAAGCACAAAAGCCTTGAAATAAATTATAACCCAGTAAAAGAAATGAACCAGAATTTCTTCAACAGGTGTTTTGGCCAGAAATGTTCTAAATATGTGCTCTAAAATTCAGATGTAATGACAAATTGCATTTCCTATTGACTAACTTAAATTAGGGTTGCTGTTGGCCTCTGACGCTATTTTTAGGAGTTCGGCTTTAGGTGCCAGTTTTTTAAATCCTTCTCACAGACGTGATACGCCTAAAAATTTTAAGTATTAAACTTGGGGTAGCAATAATAATACTAAGTAAACCAGGGAACAGAGAGCATGGAAAAAGTATAAACAAAACTTCATGACAATTAAACCCAAGTAAACCTAAAAGAGTGACCACGCAGAGCATGGTGAGGGCAGGGAAGAAAGTCTGTTTGCAAGAGCCATCCAGCTTTCTGTTTTTGCAAACACCTTCATTTAAGTATACTGCATTCAGAATTTCAAACACAGGGCTGCAAATGTGGGGGGAGGCTCATTTCCATCTCCCCTTCGTAAGTGCAAGTCATCTGTTTGGATGGGCCAGACCCTCACCCGACAGAAAGACTCCCCGTCCCACCTCGGGAGCTTAGCCCACCCTTCCTGGGATCACTGTACCTGCATCGTTCCTAAGACAGATTTTGCTCGTCTTGCTTTTACAGGTCTCTCTGGGAAATCTACTTTGCTACTTCAACAGCCATGCCATTAGAAACAGAACATACAACTTCGTTACAGCACTCTAAGTTCAACCTGCGAAAGCGGGGAAAAAAGTTATTCCCTTCATTGTCTTTGCATGCATTTGAAGGCCGTTCTCAGATCTCCTTTGTTGTTAGGTCAACCCTTCCCTGAAGTTCCTCTTTTCTAGGTTCTGATTATCGCTCTCTATAGTTTCTCCAAACTGGCCACAGTGATCCAAAGCAAAGTCAAGCAAAGCTTTACTTCCCACGTCCCGCAGGCGACCCTCCCCTTGGCACCACTTGGCAGGAGACACTTGGCATTTTCTGCATCCTTTTCAATAAATATTAGTTTCAGGATCCCTAGATCATCTGCCGAGGAGGAAGCAACACCCTCGTGGTCGTTTCTCAAAGACCTGGCCAAATGTTGCACGTGAGGTGAACGCAGAACACGGCCAATACCTGGAGCTTCCGAGCCTACTCGGGAGACCCGTCTGTTACAAACGGGGTGACAGATGGTGGTAACCAATGGGGCAGAACATGATCTTGTGTGCAAGAAACTTACTCCATGTATGTAAAGGGAAACCACAGCATGTACCCTTTGGATTAAGGCTGGGCAGCCTCCGTGTGCAGGGCTGGGTTACCAGCTCCCTGTCCAATGGTCGCTCTTGGGTCCTCATAAGGAAACCCAATTAAAGAATCCAGCTGAGCCCTGCGCCTCGACAAGCCCAAGCCCTGACAAATTCTGGAGCAAGAAAAACAACAGCGGCTGAGGGTACTCGGTGTGCCACTAATATCTGGAGTACTGAGAGCGGTCCGCAGGGAAAGGTAGAGCCTGGAAGGAGCTGCCAACATTCCCCATCCCACATTTGTGCAGTTCATCATTCCTGCCTAAATGTATACCTCACACCTGCTCCTATTCAGATCACATCTCCATTTTTTGAGTTCTCATCCTGTCTCCAAAGAACTCGCAGCCCCTCTCAGCATGGTGTCATCTACATATTTAATAGGCAAACACATTCTGTTCCGTCATCTACATGATTAATGAAAATGCTGGGCCCAAGGCAGACGCTGAGGAATGCTGCTGTAGCCATCCTTCTATTTTAACAGCGAGCTCTCACTGACTTCTCTCTGGACATGGTTTCCTAAACAGCTTTATAGCATTCTGCCGTCGTTTCTGCTAGACTGCTTTAGCCTGGTCTGCTGACAAGATTGTTAAGTGAAAAGATCTAACTGTCAGGGCAGCAAAAGCCTTGCTGAAGTCAAGCTATATAGCCCCAAAATCCATTATCGTTATACCCATTATTCTACATTCATTGATACAAGGGGGCTAATCTGTTCTGACTTCATAGTAACAGACATACTTCAGTATTAGCCCAGGGAAATAATTATGTTTCTAAAGCACTGAATTTAATGTTAACCTGTTCTTGAGCATCACACACACTGGGAAGTGCAGGAGAAAACCCAGCCCTGCACAAAATCATGAGCAGAAGAGGGGATGAGGATCCGCTCTCCACTGCCTCTCCCAATACTAAAGCAAGATCACGAGCTGGCAGCCCCCAGGTTAAACACAAGAAGGAGTTCAGATAAAAGCTAGGAGATTTGTGCCACCTTTTGCCAAAAAATTCCAGGCTCCCAAAAGATTACAAGGGTTTAAGGGGAGCCTGAAGACACCGCTGAAAGAGAAGTCTTCAGGGGCGCTACAGCCGTGCTGCATTAGCAGGTTGGGTCTGTGGGACCAAACAAGTGGTGTCAATGACCACAGGCTTCACTGCCTGTTTCTGGGAGGCCATTTCAGTGTACATCCAGCCTGATCTGATGTCCTGAGCATCCCCAGCAGGGGCTGGAAGAATTAGGTGCTGTCCTGGAGGACACCTTCCAGGTCAGTTTTATCTGGAAGGACTCCAGCCGGGTGCTCTAGGACCGTTCTCCTGAGCCAAAGCCCTTCGCATCAAAACCGACTCCTGCTCCAAATTAAAATCCTAATGGAGGCACACCCTAAACATACAAACAACAGCAGCTTTGGAAATCCCCCGAGATGAAAATATCTGGAAGCTGGAAATGTGCTTAGGGCAAGTCTTATACAAGCTCAGCCTGCCCTTGCTGCTCCCGAGGTGTGGGCCGATGGCCGCTGCAGGGTCCCGGCCCGGCTGATCCACTCGTCCGGACCACTACAGCCAGTCCCGTGTGCTGCAGATGCCTTCACAGAATTATATGAATAGTGAAGCAACAACTGTTCTTCTGCACCCATTAGGCTGTGGATGTTATCTACCTGGACCTCAGCAAGGCCTCTGACACTGTCTCTCATGGCGTACCCCTTGGGAAACGGGAGTCTCTGCACTCTGTCCCAGGCTGTGACACCAAATGTTACGGCTTCTTTCTGCTTCACACACTCAAGAGTTCCCTCTTCCAAACCTTGACCGAGTTTAACAGACCCAATCTGGACTTCTCTAGGAAGTCAGCAAAAACATTTAAAACCCAGATTCTATAAATGTATATACCTCCTTTTCCAGGCGGGACCAGTCGCCCCTGACCCCCGGTAGTCACCCCTGTACTGTAGGGTGACACCAAGCCGGACAAAAACTACACGCAACCGTGAGGAGTAAAATATGTTTACATTCTGCTTTACCTAAAATACATGAACCATACTGTAGCATACTTTCCCCTACGCTTCAACGCACCTTATTATTGCAACCTGACATAAAATGTCATCAAGTACATCATCGTGGGCAGCTTTGAGGGTTTTGTCACACAGGACAATTTTCCACCATCGCATAAATAAGAATGCTTTGATTACTTACGAATACACAATATAACCACAGAGACACCATTTGCAACACCATATTCTGTAATTCCTTTCTGCTTGTTACGGAAATCCCCCCAAAGTAACTGCTGTATTTTTTTACTGTTGATTGCAATGTACTATACAGCAATAGTATCAAATGACAAATTTGGGGAAAACTAGCTGTCGCAGAAATCCCAAAATCAAGTCTATCTCTAGGTAAATCTGACTGGCAAGTGCATGGGTAGAGCTCTGGCTGCTGACAGAAGCATTGCAAATTTCATCAGACTTTTTCCCTACGACACTGAAAGGGTATGCAAAAAAGAGTAAATGCACATTATCAAAGTAATCGTATCTTGTGTCACAATGTAAATCGCATGACGAGATGGGGCTAGGATAGCTAGTATAGTCAAATGTCTCTGCAAATAGGTCTGTACAAATATTTTCCATTTGGATTGTGTCCAGATTAATGGTTTCCCCCCAAATCTTATACTTAATTTTGAATAAGGACCTTAAATCCTCAGGCCAGTGTTATTTCAACTCCTCTATAACAAAATAAAAAATATAAGATACAGGTAGTTTGAATACATCAGTCTCATGCTATGATTTTCCCACTTTTGCCTAAATAAAGCTAAACCCAAAATTTCACGAGCACGATACGAACTTCTTCCTTTACTGCTTACATAAAACTGGGCCAGGATTAAACAACACAGCAGAATCACATAGGTAGTTCAGGATATTATTTTTTTGGGCTTCTCTGTAAAAAATATGGCTACTACATCAGTAGTAAGTAAAAGTACTAGATAATTATTGGAAGAAATATAATAACGCCTGCTGACAGGATTATAGGATGACATCTTTAGTACTGTTTTGGCAAAACGTCAAAACGTTCTCCACTTGAAAAACAAATCTAATGTTTGTCTACTGAGAACTACGGGCATACTATTATAAATTTGACATAAACCCTCAATAGTCTCTTAAAAAAAGGCGGTTAGAAATACTGGCAAAACCACTTGACTATTCATTTATTTATTTTTATTTCAAGGCTTGGGTGACTTTTTGATTTAGGATTGTATATTCAAAATAGTGACAAAATATCATATTAACAGTGTATCTTATACGTAACAGTGTGCATTAACCACGCATGACATCAACTATTGGAGCAAGCCCTGCAGCGGTTCAGAATTTTTTCCTCTAACTTTCAATGTTGAAGAAAAAAAATAAGGAAGCAATTACATAATGGGCAGGTACTACCTCTCTCCGTTGTAGGCATTTCTTCCTTACTCATTATTTATGGTTTCAAACAATTTGGAATTATTGTTACTTTTAATCCTACTCAAAGCAACGATAAGCAAACATCTTATTTATCTATTAAAAACATCTACTGAAAAGCGCATCAGGTTCTTAGCCTCAGCGTATCCTGAGACAGCGAGTCAGGTTATATATTGCTGAATGCAACGCAAAAGAGTTAAAAGCTGTACATTGTTAACATAAACCCAGGAGAACAACCATTACCAGAAAAGCAAAACCAGTGCCATACTTTGCCGTTCATTACTGCATCCACTCTTGTTTCTGTTTTCACAGAATTTTGATTGCGTTCCCTTCCTATATAAATATATGCTCTAGATTTACTCTTCAGTTCTACTTATGAAAAAGAGCGCGTGTTAGAACACCAGTAATGCACTGTGAATACAGCAGTACTTCTTTCCATATAGGTATCAGTGAAAAGTTGCCTGTATAGCCACTTTGCTCTGTTTCACCTTCCTGCCTCTAATTTATTGTTAGGAAATATGATAAGGAGAAACTGTAAAAGTAGCTTTCCCTTTTGCAATACTAAATGTGATAGAGCGTTCAAGGAAAAAGAAGTTTAGTCTTTGAGAGCAAAATGGTGACCCATGGATGAGAACAATTTTTGTTGGCTAGCACAGCCCTTGTGGGGTTTTTAATCTGCGCTGTGAAATATGTGAGTAATATGAAAAAAAACCTTCCAGTACTATTTTAAACATAATTATTGCAGAAACCAAGAAAACTGAGAGAGATCAAATCTCAAGAACAATGCAAGTCTCTCTTGCGAGAAACACTGTTTAACAAATGATAAAAACAGCATCATATGAAATAGAAGGATATATTCAGCTTTGTGGACTCAGTGTCTAAACAAAAATTTGCACAAATCAAGAATTTTCTGTAACTGGCTGCGATGATGGAGTTGAAATATTGCAAGAGAAAATTATTAAAGCTTTACAAAAAGTAGTAATTTTCTACATTAACTCTTAGAAATACACATTACGAATGTTCCTCTAATTATTTTAGAACATCAGGGCAGGCACAATGGGTTGGGGCAAAACTCCATCGGTCCAGGATAAATTGCAACACTGGCCAGCAGCAGGTGGCTGGGTGAGAGACCGTAAAAAGGACAGACATACAGACAGTGCTAGCTCATCCACCGCCTCCAGTGAGTTTTTCGCCTCAAGGATTTCTTGACTTGGCATTGGTGACTGTGTAAATCCGGTCTTTGCGTCTGTCTAAGCAATGCTGGAACTGGCATAAACTTTTTGCATCCACAACATCCTGCAGCAAGGAGCTGCACAGCTTGCCTATATGTAACGTATAGAAATACTTCCTCTTGTTCACTTTGAACCTACTTCGATGAATGTGAGAATTGGAGAGTAGATCTTTGCTCACTAGTCTACTTTTATTATTTTTTATGACTTCAATTATTATTATTTCTCTTACATACTACAGCTCACGCAAAAAAATCAGCAACTCGCTGTTCAGACCTGGGATAATCTACTGAAGTATGGACTGAAGGCTCATCCCAGAAGGAACCTGATATTTTATTGTGGTGCTGATGAAAAACATTTTCTTCTGCAAAGCTAAAGTTAGAATCCTACAAGTGGGGAAAAAAACCTTTGAAAATTCTTACTTTTGAACTGAAACAGAACTGCCAATGAAATCTGAAGGAAAGCACACATTAAAAATTTGAAATGTCATACTGAGACTAATTGTTTTGTTTAATAATTTTCTGATTCCATCACTAGCAAAAATACAGCCTTCCGATCACAAGAAACTAACATTAATTTGCCCGTCTGATTTATGGAGACAGGGACCAGTGACCTCTGTGCGATCAAAAGGTTTTGCCATGACTGAGGTACAAGAAATTTTTCAGATCCACAAAGGGAAGAGAAAGAAGAAACACTGAGCGTGGAAAATCTCAGGTTCTTCTGCAAGAATCGCTGGATGTCCTGGATTGCATGGCAAAAGCTTGTCTATTTAACTAGGTACTGTGGGAAACCATGAAAGGATTATTTTATATTTGGACAAGGAATTAAACATATTTTAAGTGAAATTATCTGAGCTTTCTGAGTCTGCAAAACTCGACTAAAAACGTCACAAGAGCACATAACTACCTTCTCCCTTTTCACATGTTTCTTACCAGACTCTTCTGTTTCACTCGCTGGCCCAAATTCACAGGAACCACCTATGTCTGTCAAATGATTCTGGTGCCTCTCTAAAGTCTGAAAGCTGTTCCGTGCTTGTCCTGGCGTAGTTCAGAACCGCACAGATTACATGGGCTTTTTAAATATAGAAGGTGTCTAGGGATATCAACATCCACTAAGAACAGCTGCAGTTCAGCAGCTGGAGCCCATCCTACAGTAGCCTAACGTGACGGCTCTGCCCTGCTCCCCACCAGCTCTCATACGCAGCATTCCGGTTCTGGTCGAGAACCAGCAGCCTAACTTGACCAGATGTGGCAAAACACCCTACAGAAATTTAACTAATTTGGTTAGTTTGCTCCTTTGTTCTGTGTTTTTGACCCAACTGCGAATGCCCTTCTCTCTCATATGCCTTTCTCTTGTCCCCACTCCACCAGAATTCCCTTCCTCCACGCTGATCCGTCTTTTCTTTGACCCCAACCTCGCTTTGCCTTCTGACCGTTCTGTGTATGAGCTCAGCTGAGGCTTTGCAATAAGCCTCAGCAAGGAGAAAGTAAAAAAACAATGTAGGCAGCTGAAGGGGAAATGGCAGGCACGGCACTGGATTCGCTGACTGGTCCTTGCTTCCCTTCTACCAGGGTTGAAGGGTTTGTGAGGCAGCAAAAGGTTCTCACCTAATTTTAACCTAGGAACCCAACACGGGTATGTCATCCACCTTAAACTGCCCTCCTACCAGTGGAGAGGCTTTGGCACCTCAGGATTAAGACCGTAGTTAAACTGAACTCCATCCAAATAGAGGAACTCGTCTCTCTCCACTCAATACAAGAAGGAGCCTCAATGGGCTTGATCCTACCTTAAGTGCATAAAGACATAAAGATAAGCGGTGAAATCGGGGTCTAGCCCTATAGCTTCTGCCAACTGCAACCGTGTTGATGAAGGGGAAGGGAAAGATGGGTTCCACCAGCTCCTCCTAATAAGAGAGCGGCCCGCAGAAGTTGCTTTCCTAAATGTGTCCCAGCCTGTGGTACGGGCAGCCGGCCCAAGGTAACCCCATAGCTACACTGAGAGTTGTTTGCAAGCCACCTGAAGGAACTTCTTCAGAATCAGTAACATAAACAGGTCAGGGAAAGAGCTGGCAGCCCCAGCTCTGCCAGAGGAGGTGGGCACATGCCCAAGGAATGGCCAAGCACCTCGTGGTAGGACACCCGCGGATGTACGGCTTTCAATCCGTCAAAGTATCAACTAGAAGAGGGCTTAGGTGCAGGACCCAGCCATGAGAAAGCCCACCAAATTCTTTCCAATTTTTAGACACAACTTTCTTAACCAGAGCGTGGAAGATTTGAGGGAGAAAGACTTCTTAAAGAGGAACTGATAGCGAAGTTCTGTCCAGGCTGATAGAGCACAGAAAACGATTTAAATAGGAAGACAGCCTTTAAGCCGCTAAGTTTGAGCTTGGGAAAAGTGTACCTCCTCTCTCTCTGTATGTGTATTTACTGTTGCTTTTAGGAAGTATCGACTACTTAAAAAAAAATATATGCAAAGATTTTGCAAAAGATCCAGACCCACGTGACACAGCGATTCAATTTTAGTAACTTGAAAAAAGCTAAAACTTGATCACAGTTGTTCTGGGGGGCAAGAGGAACTTAACTGCTTCCGACCTACAAAGAAAAGCAAACAAACCCACGAGAAAACAAAACCAAAAAATTAAAAACAAAGTGAAAAGCAGAGTAATTACGCAGACTCCAATACACATCCATATATTCTAAAAGCCGCAGACTCCCATATGCATTCATATATTTAGAAAGATTCCTTTCTCAAATACACTGCACACACACACATGGGGTCTCATGTGTACAAACACACACAGCAGCTGTATTTCCTCCCCTATTTACTTTCAGCAAATGTATCAAAAGAGACCACGCCGCATACATTTTCTTCGGGTAGACACTCACGCAGAAAAGCAAGAGAGTCCTAGCAAATTATATTAAAGCTCACATTGCACATGCAGGATCAGTCCTAGCAAGTACTTCAAGAAAACCGAAAACAATCTCCCCCAGCAAAACTCCAAGACAAAACCTCCCGATAACATTGCCAAATCATAGCTGCTTCTTACTGTATTACTGAGAAACACATCTGCAACGGTGGACTTTCTCTCTGACATATGGCAAACTTCTGCCATCTACTAATTACCGACACGCTTGTACTGTTAAAAAATGTAATTATTATTTTTTTTTAATAATGGGAAAAGTATTTTTCACCCCTCATTTCCAAAAACAGTTGGAGCAGTTTGGCATACATGTTCAAAAAAAAAATGTCTCAACTAGTAGAGGACTGCCAAATTCCGGCAAGAAAGGTGAAACGACTGGGAAGAAGGACAAGCCACTGAAAATCTTTTCTTAAAATGGAAAGACTTGTGCAATTTCAGCTCCCCAGCACAAGCATTATTATGTCCTCTGAAAGTGAAAAACACAAAAGCTCTCTTTCAAATGGACAGTCGGGCTACGGTCGGCAGGCCCCTCGATTTCAGTCTTACTTAGGAAAAAATCAAAGGAGTTTATCTTAATGAAGACAGAGCTTAAAAGCATCAGGTTCTGGTTTAGTGTAAAGACCTCCCCGTATCCTGCAATTTTTAACACAAGCATTTTACAAATAAATACAAACAACTTGTATTTCGTACAAGCTTTAAAACTTTTACTGATCCTGGTTTTTCTTTAGTCTATTTACCATTAGGATCTGTGCAAGACGTGCCACAGGCTCAGGATTAAGAAATAATAAAAAAAAAATCGACGACTACACCAAAAAAAAAAAAAAAAATCCAATTCAACCTCCTTTCAACTTAGAAAAACGTGCCTCATAGGGACCATAAAATCCATGTAATTACCTGCTGCAGGATCTGTAACCGCTTGACTGGTGATGCCAGATGGTGGTTCTTGAAGCTGGTATGTTGCATTTGTGGAGGGTGTCGTTGGGCTGGTGTTGCTGTTTGTCATGTAATGTGAAGGATATGGTGAGCTATTATAATACTGTGCATATTGGCCCTGGCCAAAACTGGGATAAGAGGGATATTCCTGCAAGACAAAAAAGCAACTGAAAAGTCCATCAAAGTTTTGCTACTTTTTCGTATAAATTCCAAAATATAACTACAAACACATGTCAGACTTTCAGCACGTATGCTTCCTGGACTGGATGCCGTAGGACCTAAAACTGCGAGGCAGTAAAACAAAATCTAAATTACACATAATTTAGTATGTCTTCTCATACAAATAGTTTATTAGACACACTGCTGAAGATGTGTGAATAAGAACATCAACCCCCTGACAATTAGTGCTACTACTGGAAGAAGACAAATTGAAGAAAAACATTGATAAACATTAGTTTAGCTTGAAAGGATGCGAGTATCTTTCAAAAAGCTATTTGAGGGCCACATTTTTTTCAGTGGATGAGAATTCTAAGTTTGCCAAAGTTTCCTCAACTCGTATTTACAAATTTACCTGCTGTGAACTGTTAAATCCAGTAGAATTTGTGAGTGAATTATTTCCTGCATATATTCCTGATGATGTTGTAAAACTGCTGCCTGAAATGAAATGAAAAATTACGGGAATTACTAAAACATAGTATTGGAAAATAACTTCCATCATGCGATTATATCATAAGGATATGGCA
This sequence comes from Elanus axillaris, assembly GCA_026212715.1. Lineage (NCBI taxonomy): Eukaryota > Metazoa > Chordata > Aves > Accipitriformes > Accipitridae > Elanus > Elanus axillaris. The sequence goes on from JANZLQ010000029.1 coordinate 17,946,333, forward strand.
TATTTGTAATATTTCCCATATGTTGACCGATTCGGTTGTCATCAGCTCTATAACATGTTAATATATGGAAAGCGATAATTCATCCTTCCTACACCCTATATTTCATTACTGCAATAAGAAGAAAAACTTGCAATTTAGACAGGAATTCGGAGCCGCCTCAGGTCTGATAGAATATTAGGCTCTCCCCACCCCTCCAAATAACACCCAGCGCTGTGGAAGTACTGAGGGTTTCTTTCCTTTCCGTTCTTGTCGAACAACTACGAGCCTTCTCCCGCGGACGCCGTCTCCCCTCGCCGGCGCCCACCGGCTCCGTTTCTCCTCCCGCCTTCGAGAACCGGGTCCTCTCCCCCTCCGCCGAACCTCAGCCCCTCGCAGGAACAGCAAAAGCCCTAAGTCCCTGCTCCGAACAGCTCAGCCCGACTGCGAAGCCGTTAGGATTTGCGGATCGATCACAGAGAGACTTGGCCCGCAAACCTTCGTCTTTTTTTGATAGAGTCTACCGGGCATGACCCAAGGGATAAAAGTCTCTCTCTGAGAAGGGGGACCCGAGCTTGAATTTAGCCCAGAGACTGAATTACCGCCTTCACCTCCCTCCTCCCCCTTTCACGAGCCACCAAAAATAAGACAGATGGGGCTCTTGTTTAATTCCTAACCTGAGAAGCTGTTCCACTAAAAGGGCAGCAACGCCCTTTCAGCTGTTTTGCCCTCACTGGCTATAACCCGGGAGTGACACAGCCACCAGCTGAGACATATGGATGCACAGGGTGAAGCTACTTAAGCCACCAGACCGGTCTGTAATGAGGCAACCTATTGAACTCCTCCAGCGGGAGAGCACCAGCCAGCGAGGAGCTCTCGCATTAAAGCCCGCCGGTTGTTTCCAGCCAAAACCTGCCTTAGCGCAGAGAGGTAGCAAGACCCTGGGAGCAGAGAGGTAGCAAGACCCTGGGAGCAAAGGCTTGCGGGTGAACGGAAGAGGCAAGGAGGGATGTAAACCAACAGGGAGCCAGGCGTAGAGATGCACCCATCCTCTGACGTACCTGACGCAACTCAATTAACAAGCGAATCCTACGCAGCGGTCGCTCGTGGGGAAAAGCGACATTTCTTGCCAATCCACACGGCGAGGAATGCAGGCAGGACTGCGCGCTTGGTACGAGCCCTAAAGGGCGTTTGTGAGCTATTTACTTTTTTAAACAACAGCAACAAAAAAGCAGTAGGTATCCTAGCGGTAAGAAGTCAGCAAGAAAAATATCTAAATGCTCTGATTGCAAAAGTTACTAAAAGCGCTCACAAGTTAAGCCTCAAAGTAGACGTGAAGTATGTCCAACAGCAGTGGGAGTAAAAGATGAAGCTTAAACTCAACGTGTGATAATGACTGTAAACGTTTCTCTCGTATTTGCTATTAGTGCAAAAGCTCTGCGGTTGTTGATAGATGCTACTAATCCTGTGAAGTAAAATCAGATTACTTCAGCAGAAGAGTTGACATCCAAGTTTAGCAGATAGTACAGATAAACAGTACTAATGAGAAAAACATGTTGTTTTAAATTTAATTTAAAATTGGAAAACAGATGTTATTTTTTATTATAACGAACCCCAGAGCCAAAATACAGCTGAAAAATATTTTAAATTGCAAAACTTTGAAATGCTATTTTATTTCTAAGAGTGCTTTGGCTGGAAGAATGGAAGTCACCGTGTCTCTTTTTATTTCTGTAGTTATTCCTGAGTGATGCCGTAATACATTCAAACACAGGTTTCATAGGTGCATGGTTTGAGCCGTTCTAAAAAGATATGAAAGGCCTCTCACAGTTACAAGAAGAAAAAAAAAAAAAAACCCAACCAAACCCTTTTTTTGAGGAAGACATTATCCTTCCACAGAAAGTTTGGCAAATAATTTGCAAGAGCAAACGCGGAAAGTAATTACATGCCAGCCAGCATCATTCCCTCTCGGACAAAGACACACACATACTAACACGCAGAGATCTCTCTTTCATCTCACGGTCAGCACCGGCTCCTATGGAGGAGGGGTGGGGGTCTCTTAGACCGTAACAAACATGAAGCAGGTTTCTCCGAAACGGCTCTGTGGGCCACCCAGAGCTACTGGCCTAAAGTTGTTTTTCAAATACTCCAATTTTGCCATTTGTTTTTTAAATAATCGGCCGCAGCGCGGCACAGAGCTGCTGCTCCTGCCTTTAGCTGGCCAAGCACAAAAATAAGAACCTCTGCGAAACGCACAAGATTTACTGCCCCAAGTTGGCCGGCTACGTAGGTTTAAAATGTGATAAAAGCCGTAAATTGCAGGTCAAAGGTCTATTTTGCAAAGAGCGCGGGCCCACATTAAAGCTGGGAATCCCAGTCAGCGTCGGAAGACGGCCGGACCCTGCTGGGACCGGGCTGCAGGCGCGGGATGCGCAGGACGCGCTCCTCCCCTCTCTATTTGCCACGGAATTCCGTTTGCTTTCCTAGCTCCGTCTCCTTGCCACGGGCTATGTCTATCATCAGGGTGCAACGTATGTATGTGGCAGAAGTTTAGCGCAGCTCTCCTGGGAAAGGCTGAGACGGCCAGATGGGCTATTTAAACTCAAGGTTTCTTCCGTTCGCTTACAGTGCTTAAAAATCCTTGGCAAACTCCCCCTTGTTGTCCTAGTAACTGCTTAGCCATCCAGCACAATATTTTTATACTGCATAATAATAACCGAATACCTTAACGTTTACTTTTTTATGGATGAATTCCCAAAGCAGTCGGTTAGGGTGTTCTCAAACATCACAGTCCCGGTAACGAGACCAATGCCGGTGCTCATCGCGGGGCTAGTGCCCTTCCAGCGGCAGGGTACTCGCCTGCAGGGTGGAAGCCCCGTTTTTATCGCAACCGAAGGATGCTCGGGAAGACAGTTGGAAACGGAGCTCTTCCCTTGGCGTCTCCCCAGCCCTTCTCCGCTCCATTTATCCCCACTGAGCAATCCTTAGAACTCTGCCAATATAGGAACAACGGCCCATTCCCACAGCCATTAGTCATGGAAGTGGTCTTTCAGCATCTATGAAGCAACTTATATGACAAACAGCTTTAGGAACATACTCATTAATGTAAGGGCGGGGGGAGCGGGGAGGTGGGGCAGCAGAACCGCCCAGGTCCTCTTCCCACCCTCTCCCCTCCACATCCCCTGTTACAGGGAGGATAAATTGCTAACAAACAAAAATCCAATTACCAGAATACCCTTAGCGAGGAGTCACAGGCAGCAATTTTCCTCATCATTTTCAAAAGTTGGCAGTCTCTCCCTCTGCTATTGTTCGGTGACTAATCACGCTGTAATTTTAGCAGGGTCAGGAAAAGCACTGGGTTTAATTGGCTGCACACGCAGCGCGAGGCAGCGCCTTTACGTTGCAGGGAGACATTCGCCCCAGGGAGAGGAACCAGAATAACTCCAAAGCTTTCGAGCACGAGGTAACCCCCATCAGGGAGCACAAGCACAGCAACTGCAAGGCCGCTAGGAAATCCCCTTTACTGCAGGCAAGAATGCCAGCAGGGCCCCGAGCACGCCGTCCTGTAACGCTCGGTTGTGAAGTAGGTTGTGGGATCCATTATCTCCATTTAGCAGCTCAGCAGCCGCACGCCGAAGATGAAGAACGGCTATTGCGGACTATGACGAGGCTGAAGCTGCAGCCTGCCCACGTGCTGCTAGAGGGGAAAGGGAGAATAAACTCATTTCCCTCTCTGGAGGTTTCTGCCCAAACAACTGAACAGCAGCAGCGCTACCCCCTTCTTCTGTCAAAAGAACAGACTTCGTCCTTAAATAAGAATTGAAACTATGAATAGGTTCTCCTAAAATTAAATGAGGAAAGGGAAACAAATGTTCCTGCTTACTGTTAACAACTGTTCAATCAAAAGGAAGAATTAAGTCAATTTAAAGTTGTTTCAAATTCAAAAGTGAGCCTAATGAAAATATTGAAAAGACACACATTCTCACGTATAGTATAGATACATACCGTCAACATTTAACTGCAGGAAAGACCTGTTCAGCAATGTGATTCTTTTTGACTTAGCTTTTGACCACTCCACCCAGATCTCCGTTCAGAAAATTCTCCTTATTCCCGTTCTCATGGTCTCTAAGTAGGAGACCAGTCCTTCCCTCATCCACACTCCGCGCCGTTCGTGAAGCACAACAGGAACGACACACACGCACGCCCCCCCGGACCCCCAGACTCCGACCTGTGGCTCTTCCACCCAAGCCAGGCTGTCAGCGACCTGCTGCCTTCCACGGGTAGGCAGCTCTCAGCCCAAGCACGGCACCGCCGGAGCAGAACCCAGGCTCAGACCTGGGTGAAAATCAGTGCCCCTGACCCTCCTCTCATCAGAGCTTCACAACTGGGTCATCCTTCACACATTTCTTTTGTAGCATATTTTTAGATCCTTGCCTTTCAATCTGTCCAGCTGAAATGCTTTCCAAGATCTTACTGTTTCATCTCTTGACAACCTCCCCCCTTTCATGACTTCGAAAATCCTGATCTTATGCACGTTTTGCATATTGCGGGAAACAAAGCAAGACCCTTTACGACAGACCTCGATGTAGTCCATTGACCGAGTCCTAGCTTTGCTCTGCTAATGCCGGAATTCACCGCTTACTCTTAAAATTTTCCAGCAAGCCCTCTTTCACATTATCCCATGCTGCTCCCCCTTTCCTCCCTCCATCGAATGAGTTTCCCATAGACATCTGCAAAACTACTTCACTGTCCTTCCTAAAATCCCTTTTTATTGACACCCCTCAGCTCCGTATCTTACAAAAACCCCCACCTTTAGAGCCGTTAGATAACCAACATGGGGTGACGACTGTTTATTATGCCTAAACAGGGCCAGCTTTATTGTTATACTGGGCCCTCCTAGCCTGCGTGGTTTATTTTAGCCTCCCACTTCGGTGGGGACTATATTTTCATTTGGCTGTATAGGTTAGCGCAACAGGATCCCGATACATGACTGTGGCACAAAGGCACTACTGCAATAGAAATTATAGACAACACAGACATGATTTTTCAATAACTATTTCCTAGCGACCGTGAATTACCAGCTCCTTAAAAGCTGGAATGTTGATCCAGGAGTTCCTCGTAGCTGCTGCTGGCAGGCATTTCGACCTCTCTCCTACAGAGAGGTAGGGGGTTGGGGGGGTT
>JANZLQ010000029.1:17951586-17974671 GCA_026212715.1 Elanus axillaris
GTGGGGGGTGGGGGGGGTGTGGGCAATGGGGGTATGTGTGTTTGATTTTTTTTTAGTGTGCCTAACTGCAGAAAGCGACACCATTAACCTAGTTATGGTTATATTTATGCTAATGAGTAGAAGACCACCATAATTCAGCCTGTAGATGAAAGCTTGCATACTAATACTATCTTCCTCTTGTCGGAGCACACTACAAATAAGCAATACTTCAGATGGTCGCTTCTGCCCCACGGAGCTACTCAACACACGGTTCAAAAGGGGATTTAAAAAAGAAAAACTAACACCCAGAAACATCTCTCTTGTGTCTGAGCGAAGGACTGGATCAATATACCCTTAAGGTTATGGAACAAAAGCAAAACCTCATTCACTTGGGTCTCTGAAAGCACTCCTGCCTCAAGACGTTTCACAGAGTGTTTACATGATGGCTCACACTTTAAATGGAGCGTGGTAATAATAAAGAGAGGTGCTAAACTTCTAAAAAATGTGGTCCAGTTCTGTGAGTGATCACAGATTTCAACAGGTCTCAAATCTGCAACACACGTGATTTCAACGGTCAAATTAGGGGTGGAAAGTCCTGCAGCAGACATCTAAAATTAGCTATTTGTAGTAAACAAAGATTTTTTTTTTTTTAACTATCCCTTCAGGTGGTGAAAATCCAGAACCAGGCATGCCCAGCAACTTCCCGATACCGAAGGGGAAAAAGGAATTGGGAGAACAAGGTGGGAAGATGTTAAGTAAACTGAACAGGCTAGGAAGGCTACAAAATATAATTGATAATAATAGCCCACACATACAAAGACTTACAGCTTTTAAATAGACTTCAAAGAAACAGACTTCAATCATTACTTCGCTACCTCCACAGCTGCAGAAGGTATTTTTATCTTCTTCTCCCTCCCCAAACACACGCAGGTGTCAAATTATATTTGGCACTTCCTAAATTCATAATCCTGACTTGTTTTCCAGGGCTCGCTTTGTCACATTCACTATTTGCTAAAGTATTGCTATTCTGAGACACATTTTTACTGTGATAACACTACAACACTTCACTATTTAAAAATTAATGAAGTCACTAAGCGAGGGATCTTCCAAACTGCTGAGAGCTGGCCCGTTGCTGCGCTCAGCAAAGGCAGTCATCATTTCAGCTCCAACTGCAAGAACATCAGAAGTAAGTGCTCGAGCAAACATTCATTTTTATCCTAGGAATGTAAAGAAATAAGGGGGGGGGGGGGGGGAGGCGGGAACCCAAACCCCGTAGCATTATATCTAATTAATGGTAATATCTGTTTATACAGACCTTGCATCTGGTAGCTATAGGGAGCCTGTCCAGGTTGAGGTGTGCTAAAGCTGGCACCGTAGCTTAGAAATCCTGTCTGTCCAGGTGACTGTGACTGTGCCAATCCACCTTCTGTCTTGATGCCTGCCCACAATGCACCTAAATCAGTTAGTGACAGCAAATCTATTTGTTCATATTCAAACAGGGATGGAAAATAAAATCACTTAACTAACAGCATTTTTAACATATACCTACTATCGCATGCATGGAAGAACAGATACCGAGAGCATGCACAAATGAACGGGGTAAGGGCAGTCTAAAAGCACACATAAAACTGAAGTTCACCAGGGAGAGGTTAAATTCTAAACTGTGTTTCCAATGACTGCAAAAGAAATTTATACATGAACAGGAAGTTGCATTATTCCTTTTTTCCTTTCCTGCCAGAGGCTAACTTTTCCATATATTCATGACATTTCACAGAGGTAGATTAGCAACTTTATATGATTTTAATGAAGCACAGCATAGCCAAGCTCTCCCGCCATCCACCCATTAGTGACATAACTGAGATTTGCGTTGTATAATATTCCTACATGAAAACTGCATGGCTCCGAGTACAATGGCTTTCTAAGGAATTAGAAGCGGATAAAAAGAACTAGCAGCGCTACGTGTAATGATGATTTTCTAAGCTAATTAAACACTATAGGAGGCAGTCTTTTAACAAATAAACACCTATTAGACAGGAGCTATTGCTGAAGCAGTCTCCCAAACTGGGAAAAACATAGCAGGGAGTCATCAATCTACACTGACAGGGAAATCCATTACACATCACATTACTCCCGCATTTCCAAATTCAGTAATAAAAGAATCCAAAGTCCAATTAAATGAATGACTTGCCTCCCAGCTTCAGTGATTCTTCCCCCAATTTGTAAGACAACAAGCAAGTAAATATCAGCAAGCGAAACACCGCGGAAACACACACAATTCAGCCTCTGTCTCCTAGTTTTAATTATAAGGTTGTCCCAACATGAACTACCATTTAAAAATAATTATAGCCAAAGCAGTGGAAAAGTAATACAATACTCTTAGGTTTCACTGTGGCATTCAGTGATACCTCATTGTTCAGAAACCACCGTTATTTGAACTGAATTAACTAAGTGTGAATTAGTGACATTCCTTTGAAAATGGCTGTTAATCGAAGTCCATTTCCTGGTTGGATTTTTATTTTTTTTTTTTAAACAATATTCACCAACATCTGAAGTTAGGAGAGTGCTGAGAAGTTACTGTGTTTGCAAAACTTCGGTATCTCCCTACATACAACTGGCAGCATGTTTTCTTCCGCCATGTAAATCATTATTTTTCAACTGTTGGCATTAATTACCCTTAATTCCTTCTGCCAGACCTGCTAACTGCCAGACTAACCCTGTTTGCTTGTTTTCCCCTGATGCTTACTTGCTTCTTCTGTTTCAAGTTACAATTAAACAATCCCAATGACGAATCCGACACCTCGTTTCCAAGGGGAAACTCCTGCCAGGGATGTCTCCCTGTCAACGATCTCTATTTGCTGTCTGCTTAAGGACTTCTGAAATACCGATTAAATATTGCTCAGAGAAAGTTTAACTAAATCAAGCATTAAGCTTCTAGCCCAGCTTTAACGGCCGGATTCAAGTCTCCATCTCGGACGAAGCGGGAGGAGACGATCAAAGGCGGTGGCAGGAGGATGCCACTGGAGCGAAGACAACTTGGCTCTGACGTGCCCTTTCGCGAACCTCCACGCTATGAAGAGCCTTTCATCTCCTCGGACTTGCTCGTCCCACCTGCTCTCACCCAGAAAGCCCTCGCTCCTCAAACCTTGGTGCCCCCTTCTCCTTCTCCCAAGTCTAATGTATGCAAGGAAGCGGGAAGGGACAGTGAGAAAACGTAAGGGGAATGCCAAGGTCTGGAAAAGCCCAGAAGTCGGTAAGCGAAGCCTCTGCTAGGTGCTGGTACCGCAGCAGGCAGGAGGAAGGAGCTTCAGGAATTTCTTCTTTCCCTGCAGACGAAGCAGAGCCAGAGCCCCTGGGAGGCAGCTGTCCGTGGCATTCCCCTCCACCCCGCTCCCTGCCTGCACGGCTGCTCCACGCGGGACTGGGAGTGGGAAAACGAAGAGGCTAGAGCTGCCTTCGAGACATCACCTGCCCAGACTCTGCCCGAGAGAGAAAACTTGAGGCAGGTTGATACGGGAATTTGCAAATGCTTTTTCTTCCAGGCAGTCCCAGAGTAAAGAAGCCCTCCGCTCCAGCTCAGAGTTTTCCCTGTCAGGTATATCCTAAGTTTCCTCTCTTTAGAGCTTGCTGGAGGCTCTCCGCCTGGACGAGAGAAAGGCAAGGCAGACGGTACGTGGGGGTCTAAGCTGCAGACCGAAGAGGAGAATATTGGCTCTAAACAAGGCTTCGGTTCTTGCCTGTCGCAAATGAGCGTCCCAGTGTGCCCCAGGTAAAATTTCTTTTGGGAGCACGGATTCTAGGATGCGCCTTAAACATGGAGAACTATATAGGGTGTTAGGTCCCCAAGCTTTTTAATAGGTATTTGCTTTTCAGTGTTACTCCTACAAAGTCCATCAGCGAGGAGGACCTTAGCCCCAGTCACGAGGCGCTGTCTGAAAAAGAACAAAACGCGTTAAAATCCACTTGGCTGGGGAGCTGGGGGTTTCAGCCGTCCAAAGCAGCTCTGCAATGTAAAACGTGAGGCAAAATTATCCAAAGTCCCAGGCACAGGGGATGGACTGGGCAAAAAAAACCAAACCAAAACAAAAGAGCGGGCAGGCATGTTAATGTCAACCCCCGGCGAGCAGTTGCCAAGTAAAGCAACTCTCAATTATAGCTCCGACGACAGCGAGACAGCTAAACTCAAGTAGTGAAATCAAGGCCTTGCTGAAGGCAGTGGGAGTTTTATAGCTGACTTCAGTGGGGTCAGGATTTCATCCAGAGGAACCAAGCAAAAAAAAAAAAAAACAAACCCCCAAAAGTCACTGTTTGGGCTGTCCAAGCCACCGCAGCCGGCCAAGTATGAGCACGAGGTGTCCGCGGGAGAAACGGTTCAAGAAAAGTGCGGCGGGGAATGGGGTCGCCTGTTATCGCACCGCCGGATCCAGCTGGAAATAGCAGACGGGCTCTCGTCAGCAACACGAGCTTGTGGGGGTGGTGGGAAAAATCCCCATCTCTGTAGTCTTGAAAATGTAGTTTAAAGTATTAAGTAAGTATTTTGTTTGTGTAAGTTTAAAATATGTGGGATGGAACTGAGGCTGAAACTTCCAATTTATGTTTATAACCGTATTTTTGGCGGTAAGTAATCAAGGCTGTCGCCACAGGAAGAGTGCTTCTTTGGATGATCGTTATTGATGATATACTAATGAAACACATCTTTTAAAGCAAGGGGAGATAATAATCTCTTTCTTGTACCTACTGTTCACAACAATCTGCTGCAGGATATACTCGAGAGCCAGTGGATTTCAACTTGCAGATTTCAGAATGAAAGAATCACCCGTTCGGCACTTAAAAGTTGTAATGATGTTAAGGGGCACAGCTTGCACTGCGAGTTCGGTCCTTTTTGGTATGAAACTTACATTACCTGAATGTAGCTTTACAAAATCTACTGCTAAAAGCATGTGGATTGTCTATTTTTCATATATTTCCCCAGAGGAATATAAGACCTATTTTCTAATAATGCATCCTCGCTGCCGAACTGCTCTGTGGTCTGCCAGCAGACAGTCTGGCAGCAAAATGGTCTCACCCACAGCAGCTTGTTTTTAAATTAAATTTTTGGGGAAATATTTGCTACTCGGTACTATCTCCTTCATCGGGCAGACAGAGCTTTAGCGGCAATTCACCTCAATTTTCACCTCCGGGGAGTTTTAAAACGTTGAGAGGGAGACTTTTTTGGTGGGGGTCTTTCGGGATCAGTTTCTCACCTGCTGAAAATCAGCGCAGCTTCACTTGATTCGTTCGGGTTCCAGTAATCCGGATGAGCTGAAATTCAGACCCTTGCGTACCGCCGTAGCCTGCCGAGAGCTCCTCACCAGGAGCTGTGCCTGCCTCGTGGAAGTCCCTAGATCTCTTTTCCCATTTCTGTGCTGGGTCTTTTTATATCGCCAATAAAAAAACCTCATGAATCTACTTGATCCCCAAACAGAGTCATCCTCTTGAGTAGCTTCTTAGCTCTGTCATACAGAAATTAAACATCCCTCGCCGCAATGGGGAAATTACCAGCCTCCCACAAGAAATGCTCGAGAGCACTGCTGTCCCGCTAAGTACTAACGCAAGGGTCACGTAATCTTGATCTAAAAACCATTTACCTCAGGAATAAAACAACACAGATGTGATTTCTTACCATATGAAGGGATTCCATAGGGTTGGCCGGGCTGGGGGTAAGTGGCATAAGCTGTAGCTTGTTGCATCCCCGTTGTAAACTGTGTCTGCCCGTACGCAGCCATCGTTTGTGAAGAGGGGGTAGGAAGAATATGTGGGTATGGTCTGCTATTGATTACAAATGACAGAAAATAGGACAGACACTGCATTAGACAGACATGCGTGTACTTATTTTTAGCCTTATTATAATCCTGCTACTTCATTAACACGTAAGCATAGGCTGCGCTAGACAACAGAAACTGTACGAAGAAGTCAAAACAACAATAAGAAATCAATAAGAAAAGAGTAAGTAAAATAAGAACTTTCCAAATATTTTTCAAATACATTCTTAGCATTTTAAAAAAATATTTTTTTTTTTCCCCTAGAAGCTGCTGTGGTTTAAATTATGACTTAACAGATGGACCCAATTATTATTTTAAATGAGGTTAAAATCTGTCTATTTCAGTTATTATTACTACTACTATTATTATTTTTAAAAGATATCATACTTGGAAGGGTAAATCTGTGGTGGGGAGAACTGGTGTGTTTGTCTTGGGCTGAAACCACTGCTTCCAATTGCTGCACCAAGGAGAAAAGAAAGCACACAGAAGTGTAAATACACACACCAAAGACAAATATTATTTTTCCTAATAGAATTTCAGAGTATTAACAAGGTTTTAATTAAATTCAAATATCATTGATACCTTAGATAGAAAATAATATTTTATCAGGAACTATCCAAGAATGCTTAACATTAAACTCTTGATTACAAATCTTAAATACTAAATTGCCCCTTTGTACAACTCCTGAGCCATAGTTTATTCTTTGCTCGCACACAGACAACATTTTCAATGCAAACAACCTATTTCCTAATGGAAACATTTCCCTTCATATTTTCAAAGGATTATTGATATCTCAAGTGCAACATTTTTATTAACTTTTCGAATTTTTAAGACCTACATTTTATGAAGGAGCTTTATGCGTGCCTCAATTGAAAACATATGGCCAACTTCAGAGCACGTGCCTCTTTTTTTTTTTTAAAAAAAATAATTCCATCCTACAGAAGATGCATTACCATATGACGCTTCCTTCTCTTTTCCCCCACCTTATCTGCTTTCCAAAAGGCTCTCAGACCTTCAAAACACTCCGCACTGCATAAAGATGTCCCTTGTGCAAAGCGTTCTTAGTGAAACGCTTAAGCCCGGGAGGCTGAACACCAGCTTTACGCCCACCCGTCCCGATTTCTTTCGGTATTCTGGGGCGCTGCCGAGCGCGTGGCAGATGGGCCGGCGCGCTCCGCTCTGGGCGTTATTTTCGGGAGCCCGTCCCTCTCTGGTTACCGTTTGGGTGCCATTTCTCCTCTAGGTCCCAAGGTGGGGTTGGAAGCCTTTGCCAGGAAGGGGTCAGCGGCAGGTTAGGAGACTACTGTAAAATCAGACAGCCGGAGAAACAACAGGCCCGATTGCTAAGTACTTGGAAATAAACAAGGCACGGATAATTACCCTTCACCAGCTACCCCTTTCCTGGCCAACTACAGGGAAAATCCATCATCTTTACACTCCGGGAGCGCTCGCGAAGCGCGGAGGGAAGCAGGGAATCTCTTTCCGTGCCTTCCGCGCCTCATCGTTTTTCTTTCCCGTGGCCTGTGAGGCTGCAGATACGTCAAACGTCACGGTCCGACCTTTAGTCGGATCACCACAGATGTACGTCGCTACTATTGAACACCCTACCGTTTCTTCTTGCAGAGATTCAAAATACTCTAGAAACCTTGTCTGGCCTCTCCAGCTTGATACTTTCCTACCCAACAGCACGCTCAGAAAATGGAGGCTGTGACACGACCAGAAGAGGCTTGGCTACTTGGAGCCTGACCGGTTGCGAGATGTCAAATTTTGCTACTCTGGAAATACAATCCCACGACATAGCACTGGACCCTTTTTTATTCGATTTGCACCATAAAAACAATGTGCTAGAAATACCACGGTTAATCCATAGGTATGCAAAACTGTGCAAACATCTTGGGATTTTCTCACAGTGTTTGTCTCCTGTCTGTTAGAAGCTAAGAAGTGTTTGGCTTCCAGGAAGAAAAAAAAAGCCTGACCAAAGAATGAATACCTTCATAATAATAAATCACAATAAATGAGGAAGACCTACCCCTCGATTACAACGCTAATCACAGAGGCAGGTATGTTTACTCACAGAAAACAAAAGAGTAATTACTCTGGGCCAGAATACTCCCTAGTGAGACTCCCACCGAAGACACCAATGGAGATTAATAAGCCTGATGCTGTAATGCTCCTTACTCGGGGAAAACTCCTACTGACTTACACTGTCTGAGTAAGACGAACAGAAACAGGCATAAGCTGCAAAGCGCACAAGGCTTTTTAACAGCTGTGCACAGGTTTAGACCGCACGGGATAAGAAAATAGTAAACGAAAAAAAATGCTGAGCTTAAAACCTTTGGTTATTCCTTACCTGATCCTGAGAAATTGTCTAAAGACCCGTCTGTGGTAGTAGTAGTAGCAATCTCACTGCTGCTCATTGGTTCTGTTTTAACTATAGAAATATAAATAAAATATAGTCTATATGCACCTAATATTCTTGCACACGCATGCACACACACTCACTACAGCCACAAATTCAATAAACCAAAAATGTGCCCAAAATGTTTTAAATCATGGCTATCGATATTTTGCATTTTATGTATTTGTGTATACAAATAATGCAAAGTACTGGCAGCTATGATTTACACATACATTTAAAATGATCAAGAGGGTTATTTCTGTCCCCAAGGAATAAGAGCCACCGTAACAAACCAGAAGTCCCCATGCAACTCTCTGCACCTGTCCTGATTCCTCTTAATCCTGCAGACCCAACAATGAGGGTCCACATTTAGATCAGGTCACACAGACATTTACAGGCTTGAAAGACAGATATTTGCATAAGACAAAAAAGGAAATATTTTTTGAAATGGGTTTCTCTGAGGGCTGTTCCAATTTTTTTTTCCATCCAAATAACTTCTCAGAGGAAAAATAAGAATTTGTGATGAAGTAAAACACCTCCCTCGTGGTGGATTTCTCCTCTCTCAATGAAAACCAACTTTACACTCAGCAACCCTGAATAAGCAAAGGGGACTCGGTCCTCACCAAACACTTCAAAGAAAGCTTTTACATTTTAGCCCTTCTGCAACCCAACGTGGCTGTCAGAGAGGAAAAAAGAATGAGAGTAAGAGAGATTCTCTCCTGGCTCACGCTGCTTCATAATTAATTATTAATTAATGAATTTTAATAAAGCCTCAAGTCAATAATCAAATTCCCCTTTCTGTTACTCCAGCGCAATCTCGGTAACGACAGTATTCCGAGCCACGGAGCAGGGATGGGCTGACCTGGCGTGGATGCAGACAGGCACAATACCTACTCCCAGGGAGTCACCAGATCAGCCCGGCAATCTCTCACGTCCATTCTTTACATACCTAGCTTTTGGAGTTCCAGCACACCAAAAGCAACCGAGGATGCTGTTTCAGAAAACAACGGAGCTGATCTTACTCTCAACATCCCACCGCGTTCGCTCCTGTTGACGCACAGAGTCATCGCTTCCCACGCACCAGCGCTGGTGCATACCTGACCTTTCAGCGAGGCAGTTCACTGAACGCTGCAAAAAGTAAATCTGAGAGAACCAAGGCAAACCGCACCCCATTTCACATGTACAGCCTTAGGGCCGCCTTGACGTAGGTGTGCGTGTACGCATCCATCTTTGTCAATACGTACGTGTTCGGGAATTGCGACCATCACTGGCCGAAACCCTTCCGGTGCCAGGTTTGGAAAGGGAAAGGCCCTTTCCCCTTTTGACAAAGGACCTTTCCTTTCCTTGCCAATCCAAATTCTTATTGCTGCGTGCCTCGCTACTTCCTTCATGCTGCGTGCCTCGCTATTTCCTTCACCTGACCTCATCCACGGGATTTATATGCGATCTCTCAAGATTTTACTAATCGCCCACTATTTTCTTTTGCTTCTCATGCAGGATGTTTTCTCTGCACACGCTACCGTGGGAGATCAATACCAGGTCCACACACAACTCTGCTATGTCTGCATGAGCAAGCAGTGCAGCCCAGTAAGAAGAGTCTCATGGAGTGAAATGGTCGGTGCAGGGGGTCCAGTATCCACAGTTTAGGCATTTGAGGGAAGGGTTATTTATGCTAGGCTTAGTCTTGTCCCAGGGAGAGAGCACCCATCAGCAGCTGGAGAACATCAGCTGCACTCCTGCGGAGCACCTTTTTTGAAAGACATGAAGTCCAAGAGGCTCCACAAGGTGATTTAACGCGTGGTGAGAAAGGGTGGCCAAGAGGTTCGCTTCAAGAGTGCACTCGTGATCTGAACTACAACTCCAGTACAAATGTATTTCTCAAAAACACAGCCTGTAAGATATCCGACGTCCATCTCATAACCAACTACTGAAAGTCCAACACGCAGATGCAACAAAATATTTGTTGCAAAGTGTCTATCCCAAGTAATTTTCCAGAAACTACCAGATCTTTACAGCAAGTTCTACACAGTTTGTTAAGCTAGATACCAAGAATCAGAGCATCTACGTTATCTCCTGCTTTTTCTTAGAAGTTTATCACAGCTACATTTTACGGCCAGACTAATACTTCCCTCATAGACTACTCCAGCTTTCCCCAAAATTTGCAGGTCTTCTGAATCTAATTTCCATAGTGCAGTTATACTTTTGGAAAAAACAGTGAAAGATGCTTTTCTCTGTCGCTGGCAGCTGCAGGGGAGGAAAAGAGAGGAAGATGAGACAGATCAACCTAACTTGGGGTAAAGGGTGGAAGATTTCCGTATATGCTTTCTCCAAACTCTTCTCGTCTTCTTTACTGGAGAAACAGTTCTTCTGTATTCCTTATGAAATAAAACATCATTGTTTGGATCACCGCGAACTAGCAGTCCGAGGACTACGCTGAGCCAGCTCACACATTATAGAGACCTACAGCATCATTTGGTTTTGACAAAGAGTTTTAGGATAATTTCTTTCCAAGTGGACGTAAATGCTTCTTTTGCCATTGGGTTAAAAGCCTACTTCGCGTGCCTTTGCACCTATCTGCATCTCAGATGGCATTTGGGGAAAAACTTCATCAAAATGGAATTTCTGTCTCTACGACTCACGAGCAACACTTCTGCGCAACAATGTTTGTAACCGAATGCTGTTTACTAGACACGCTACTTTTGAAGGTACAGGATAACGTCCACGAAAGACAACGCGGTGGCTTCTTCGTGGAAATGAATTCTAGCTGCTGACTGAGGTGCTCTCAAATTTTTCGTAACAACTGTTCCTTATGCCTCCTCTCTCAGCTGTTGTATTTCCCGAATAAATGAAAAATAGGATGAGAAAGGCTGTTCACATTATTCCTGATCTGGATACCCATTAGTAGGGTGATAAGAAACAAGCCCTATCATGCCGCCTTTAGGAAGAACTGTGACCTTAATGGACCTTTGCACCGTAGCTAGCTGGGAATTTAATAAAGATGGATAGGAACAGAAAAGCAACTCCGTTCCCCAAGCATTTTAATCAAAATGCCAGAAAATGACTGCGTATTTCCTTCTATCTGAGCCTAAACATCTTTCAAGAGACTCAAAGCTTGCTATACAAAGAAATACACTGAGAAGAGCCATGGGTTTACCCGCTGGAAATATTTACCCCGTGTATTCTCACTGCAAAGGAAGGCCTCTCATTGGCCCAAGGCAACAGCTGACCTGCAGCGGAGCATATTTCGCCCCAGAATCACAGGGAAAGAGAGCTGCAAAGGCATCGCCTAAGGTTGCAAGTCTGCCAGTCTACCCCAGTAGCACATCAGTCATCCTTGTCCATCACGGGAGACGTCTGGAGCCGTCCGAGGCAGCGAGGCTTTGGACGGGCACGGATCTGGCCCTGACGCATGCTCCTTAAGCACGCTCTGGACTTCAGCTCTCCGCATTTTCCATGACAATTAACATTTCTGCAACGCGTCCTAACCTTTCCCAGGATGACAGCGGGCAATGAGTGGGAATGTTGCCACATCTACAGAGAACGGGTTGCAAGCTTGCCGGTACCGGCTAACAGCATGCTCGTGGCAGAGACCACAGAGCGTGAAACAGGAGAGCGCCCATTTCTGCTGCTCCTTCATCCCAGCAGACCTTTACAGAGGTGCAGAGTTATCAGACTTGCGTTACAGAGACAGGCTCCGATTTAGCAATGTGCCACTAAGTTTTAGTGCCGGCAAAATCACTCATGTAATAAACCAGGTTATCAGTAAGAAGTTCAAGAAGAAATCTAACGTATTCCTCCTCTGCAAAAATTCAACAGTCATTTAGAATTACTGATACAGATTTGGTTTATATACCAAGGAGCTTAAGAAGCTGTCAACAGAGAGATAGTTTTCCTCCTTATTTTTCCTTCCTAGTCATTTACGAGATTCTAAAACCAAGATTTGAAAAGAAACTGCATAAGAAAACACAGCAGAACATTAGAAAAACACAGGAGTAGCTGATAATAACCCACATACCAGCTCTGAATAAAAAGCACAAAAATTCTGGGATAGCCTAACTGCTGATCTAACATTATATGGATTGTCAAGGTGCTTCTTCTTAAGACACTCGGAGCTTGCAAGTGCAGTGTGCCCTGTTTTGTCTGCCATATTACAAAAGGTGGTAAAAAATTACTTACATGGCAGCTTCCGAACTCCACTGAGGGAGAGAACTTCAGGCCAGAGCCCACAAGTTCATGTGGTTCATTGGCCAAGTTACAACTTTCTGAGCTCGCAGCTTGTCATGCAGTCACCGGTACATGCAGCGGTAAAGAGTGCTACGAGGAATGAGCTGTTTTAAGTATGGACTGAGAGACCTAAAATTTGGCCATTCCTAACACAAAAGTCATATGAATACATCACAGAGATCGGACCTTCAAGCATGCAAAAAGTAAGGTTTTTAAATACCTTTCTTACATTACTTTCATTAGCCAAAATACATAAGGCTGGCTCCACTGAACTAGTCTTTGTTAACAGCTATGCCATACACATTAAACCAGAACAGAGATATTGTAAACATGGCTGACTTATTAAATCAGTTTTAATTTTGCCGTTTTAAGACTGAAGTAAAACTGTAATGTTATATTCTTTGTATTGGACGAGTAAGTGGGCAAAATGAAATCGTTCCTGGCTGACAGCTCTCAGGGTTCGTGGGGCACAAAGAGTCTCAACAAAGAAAGCGAGGCTGTTAGTTCGTTTACAGACATACATACATATATATAAATACATCTATAAATACGATCTCTAGCCCTATTTTGGTTTGTCTCAAGGTGACATCTTCAAGTAACGTTAGCAGCTAAACACCAGGTAGATATCTTGATTAAGTATTTATGTGTCCATCACTATTCCTACGGTGTTTTGCTTGATACCATCCTCTTTCTGTGCCCGCCAGAAGCCCAAAGCTCACCTGAAAGCTCAAAGATAATTAATCGTCACCAACAACGGGACAAAAATTCTACCCTGAATCCCTAAGCTGATGATATTTTCCACTATTTTATTCAAACTCTCCTCTGTTTGTACAGAAGAATCTTGCAGTTCTGAACAGGTTACTAAAGCTTGCAGGTTACTTATGAACAGCTTACTCAATTATACTAATTCCTATCCAGGACATTATTTTCTCTTTTTATCACAGACTATCAAATCGTCAGCTCCTGACCGTGAAGCCAGATAAACTTACTTGCTCCTGCTTCTCACAGCAGAGGACTCTTCCTGAATCTCATTGTCTGGAAATTACCAGAAGGTAATTACTACAAGGTAATTTCCAGCCTAAATTCATGTTTCGCTTTCAAAGAAAGTCCCTGCTCAAAGCAGCACGTTCTAGTTCAAGCCCAGACTGTTTCCTGCTCTCCCCTCCTCTGATGTGAGGATGCTTCAAAACTTCTGCTCTATTTGGGCTGCAGCTAACACCTCGCTTTCCCCGCACGCAGTTCCCCCGTGACCTTCCTCTTCCTCTTACGTTGCGCATCACAAGGGAAAGAGCTTTAACATCATTGTACCGGCTCACCTAGCAGTCAAAACCTCAGCTTTACGAAGGGATGGCATCACCGCTACAAAGCAAAATCAGAAAGAATATTCAAACCCGTCTGGGTGGCGACAAGTTTTGATCGTATTTGCAGCTGCTCATCAAGATTTAACCTGATCTTCATCTGACGAGGACAGTCATGGCTTAAAATAGCCTCATTCACTGCAGTTAGGAGATGAGAATATCTGAGTCGAACGAAGGTTCTTACCCCTTCACATCCACTTGGCAATTTAGACTGAATGATTGTATGTCTCCTGTCCAAACGGAGGCAGCATACGTCCAGAAACAATCCTTTTTAGAGGTGTTATGGCCTATTTCCTTTTTTTTTTTTTTTTTTTGCCTTCTTAAATCCTCGATGGGGAGTCTGACCACGGCAACTCCCCTGCACACGGGTAACAGTTTGCACATCCTCTGTGGAAACCAGCCGCACTCTTTAGCCAAAGCCAGGCAGAATGACCACACGATGGCACAGCCCCAGCCATTAACGGCAAGGAAAGTTGTCTGCAGCTACCTTCTGGGAACAAGCAGGGCTTCGAGGGAACAGGGAGCGTTACGGAGAGGTCAGAGAGGATGAGGAGGGAAGAGGGAGAAGCCAAGCCCGCTCTGCCATTCAGACGCAAGACCGAGACACGAAGACAGAAGCAGAATGGGACCTTTCATAAGTGGGAAATAATATCCCCTACTTTTAGCCAGGGCCTGAACTCCAGGACTGCCAGACTTCAAGGAAAATTCACCCGGACAAAGAGGGACAGCACCAGCTTGCATTCCCCCCCCGCCCCGCCGCAGCAAACTCCCAGCTTGTCTCATCGAACCAGGTGGCACGGGGACTTCTCTCACTGACCAGGGGTCGGATGACACAGCTAACCCTGAAGCGTAACCAAGTTTCATGCTTTTTTATCTACCTGCGATAAGCAAAAGCCCTCAGAAGACCGCGAGATGCAAACGCAAGTGCTAAATCATCGCGTCACAAGTCTCTGAAGTAGCTACGCTAAGGCTCTTCGTATATCACCCTACTGTCTCTTAAGGTGTGGTCTTAGACCAAGATGTTCTGCTCCTGTTCCCTGGAGTTTCTGCTGGTGCACACCGCCAGCAGGGTCTGGATTTCCTTCTCATCTGTATTACTGGCCAGGCGTAGGATATTTTTATCGCACGCTGCGCAGTCATGCAATTGCACACGTGCAGATCGTGCGTAACAGGCTGGTCCCGCTGGAGGGACGCCGCGTCTAGCACGATGTGTTGCAGTTACAGCTTTCAGCGAAGCAGCGAGTATCTTCACAGGTTCTTCACGTCCCACAGCCTCTGCAAAGCCGCTGCGCCAGTGGGGCTCTGGGACCCCCCCGACACACGCAGAGGTGCTCTCACACCACCACGCTCGCCCCACGGGCCGGAACGGCATGTGTTGTGAACACGTTTCTGAGAAGCTTGCAACAATAAATGATACGAAAATAATGGCGCTTCCAAGACGTTATGTTCTCTTTTCTTTTTAAGTCATTTGTCATTTGGAGGATTTTCTTCCCCTCAAACGTCTGTGGGAACCAGTGTTGCTATTATCTTTTCACTGAAACGATGTCCCTTCTTTCAAGAAAATGTTATGGGGGAAAGCAAAATAGAGAAGCTTTCACAAACAGATGCACATACATAAAAAGAAAAGACAATAAATACATAAATAGTTATTACCCAGTCTCCTCCTCAAGACCTTGCAACAGGAGTTGCTGGACTGAGCCAACAGAGGAGTAGACAAGTTATTTCACTGGCCAAAAAACTATGAAAGAGGAATAATAGAGCATTATGCTACAGGTGCTCAGAAGAGACGGAAGGACTCTTGGGGAAGCAGGAGAATAAAAGCACAGATAAGGCAAAGCATCTGGAAAGACGCCAATGTAACACAGCAAGAAGAAAGAGGTAAAAAGCAGGGAAGAAAAGATAGTCCAAGTCGGCCCCTTGCTGTCACGTAAATGGGCAGTGATGTATATCTGATTTTTATCCTCCAGAAGTGGCAGCAGGTTGAAGATTATTACCAGCCCCTACGGACCCCCGGGTTGCTTTTGCCAGTCCGGGGCCTGGAACCACTGCAGCCCTTGCCTCTGGCCCCACAGCTGTCCTCCTGCGCCCTTCTGGGGCTGAGTAAAGAAGTCAGCATCAACGGTTCTTGACACTAACGCCCTAATGAAATGCAAAGATTAGATGTTCCTTTACTGCGCTATTATTTCAGGATGTCTAAATATGGAGGTATCCCTGCATCCATTACAAGTTTCATACCATTAAGCTCTGCATCACAAACACAAGTCGAGAAACTTCAGCATAGATAATTGGCAGAAACTCCAGAAATGAGCAATTAAAAGGTACCAGAACCCAAGCGTCTCCCAAAGGAGGGCCATTCTGTCTGATTGCCATCACCTACCCCAACTTTGCATCCCAAAGCACACAAAATTCTGAATAACCATTAAGAATCATAAATAACTTGCACAAAATTATTTACTGCCAACAAAATCATTCGCTGCCAATATCCAGGCTTGATTGCAATACTGAAAGACTATTTCGAGTGCTACAAAGTATTGTTAGCATTACAATGAATACTCAACGTATAATTTACTTACGGAAATCTACGTCATGTGCCATAACAACGACCAGCTCATACCCCCTCTAGGGATTTCGACATCTAACTCCACCATTACTTCAGAAAATACTGAAAACATTTTCTTCTCCATTCTATAATATTGCAACTCACCAGCAAACGTACTACACCGCGCTGCCGTTTGAAACCGTGAAGATGGATTTACGTTCACCGAGTTAAAACAGCCTTTTTAGCGGCTACTCATCAGATAGTCACGTAGTGGGGAGCTTTGACTGCCTTTGTGTGGGATCTCATTCTCATGTTGCAGCAGGTACTTAAAGAGCGAGAACGTTTTTTTTTTTTTTCCAAAGGAATTTTGATGTCCAAGTCCCTTTGAAGCCTCCCTTCCTATGTGTCTTTGAAAATCTGATCTTCGGTTTGTTATCCATCTTCCCTTCCCGCTTGATAGGAAAATGCTTTCTGTTCTTCCTTCGGACCACTCAAAGCTGAGGGCAGAGGCAGCACCATGCTCCGAACGTGAACGAAGTGCCGTTGCTCGGAAAACCGTGGCTCCTTCTCCCAGTCTTCATCTACTCTCTTCCATTCCAGTTGCATTAAACATCATCGCGATGGGCCACAGGCTTCTGTTTCTCACTCTGTGTCATCCATCGGGACGGATATACCCTCTTCAGAGAAAAGTAAAGATCCCTGTAGGCAGAAACTGGATGCAGTTGTCCACTATGGAAAAGAGCTCTGCTACTCCTTTCAAATTTATTGATTACTCGCAGCCTTTCCCCTCTAAAGTATATCTACCCATGTGGGCACTGTCGTTGGAACTGCCACTAGCTGTCTGACAAAACTTAATGAATGGCAATTTTATTAGCTTCTGTCGTTATTGTTTCTTTAACTCCTTCGCTATCAAACCCACCACAGCAATTCGCTGACGGAAGAGGATTAGAGATAAGACGCGACTAGGAACATTTTGATCCCTGCTGCAATTATGGTCGGGGGTTTTTTGAACAGATTTTCTTAGGCAACTCATACAGGGCCAAATTTTTAATGGTGCCCAGTGTCTGCTGTTCCCTACAACAGAGGGTATTTTGTGGAAAAACACCTAACGAGAACAGGGAAAACTCAAATGCTGCAGTATTTATATCATCAGCACCACCTTGGCAGGCCAGGACTGATTTTGCCGAGTGCCTTTAGCCAGACATTTTCGTGTTACTCCTCTGCATTTGATCCTGGGAAATCTCTGGCTGGTCAAAGTCTATAATTTCCTTGTTACTTCCCCATCACTGGTTCGAAGACCACACTGCCTGGCCCGGAGAAGAGGAAGAACAAAACCCAACACCAGCAAAGTAATTAATTCTTATTAGCTATGATTTTTAATTTTTTTTTAATCAAGGTGTTAAGGAAACGCTACTTTTCCTCTCACCGCATACACATCCAGGGCTGTGAAGACTGTCTTACGATCCGCTACAGACTTAAAAGGGTAGTGCTTGCGCTACAGAAATCACGACGCCCTAAAAGAATGGCATAGAGGAACTGCTATCTGAGACACGAAGCAGTAAATGTGACTCGTCTAAAAATGTTTAGATAGAAGGAAATAAATAGCAGTCACCCCAAACTCCCTGGATTCCTCGGCCAGCACTACCTGGTCAGTTCTCTGCTAGAGTAATTTTGCTCTGCCAAAGTGAAATGAAGCAAAGAGTTATTATAGCAAAGCCGCATGCAGAGATTAAACTCGGACTCAATCACACAACTAAACCGCCATTCGGTGCTTTGAAAGTTTAGCACTAAGTGTGAAGCTAAAAATATTAGCTAATAACAGCGAGCTATCTTCCAGCCACATCCTCTTGTAGAACAACATCAGTAAGAGACAAGTAGAGGAATTAACGAACATTTGTTTGAATCAGAGCCATTTCACTTTGGGACAGGTTTGTTTTTCAGTTCTTCCTTTTTTTTTTTTTTCCCTCCCCCTCATCCACCGAACATATCCTGCACTCCAGGGTATGGAAACCTGCCGAAATCACACCCATAGTCAAATCAAATTTAACATATCTTTACAAGATATTTATAACATGCAAATACCTAGAGGCCCTTTTTCTCGTTCCCATGAAGGCCCCTTATGCCAGAAAAGGAGGGCTCTTTCATGTTAGTGAGAAAGGGTGCCTAGTAGATTAGCAGCCGGTTTCAAGTATTATATTTAACATGTGCAGGTTCAGCAACCCACATCGCCACTCCACGTGCAACAAGCAAACCACAGGGCAGCATTTTAAGGAAGGTGTTTGGCAAGCCTTTACGACCGCATCCTTACAATCTGCCACTTGTGCCTCAGCAGGATTCTGCTTCAAGGGTCTCAGGAATAATAATTTCACTTTGCCCTTCATTAAAAAAAAAATAAGAAGAAGAAACCCTTGCTCCATTCACTCAATTTTTTTTCTCAAGCCTGTTTCGCAGCTCGAGGAGCCCAAAGCGAGCATTTTCTCAAGATAAGGCAGATGAAGAGTAAAAATTCCACCTTCAGATTCTTGGGCATCTGCTTCGCTCGCCAATTTTGCCTCTTGGCACACAGCTAATTCAGAAATAAATTATTCAATTAATTAATGTTTCTCTCGCAAGCTTTTCCTTCTTTGTCACTTAAGAGCAATCAGAGACAGGAATTTTCAAGTTAGAAAATTTAGGCCAGAATTGCCAAGCACAAGCTGTTTCTGGGGACGCTTTCCGGACCAGATGTGAACACGCATGCTGAGCGCCCACCGCAGCCACCCAAACCTGCGGGGCTCTGTGTGCTAGGGCTTAGCAACCAGTCTGCGGTGCTCAGGAGGGTCATGTCACCTGAGGGAAAATTGCAAACAAAAGAAAACCGTTTGGCTTCCTCTCGGAAGGTAAACACGTATCGCAAGGTATAGCTTTCTGGGTAGAGTTCACCCCACGGTAACAAGCCTGAACTTTAGAATTCCAGCGTCAGATAATTAAGTTACCGTGGTTGAATGGACTTTCTTCAATAAACTCTGATACCCACCTAGAAATTGGGATGTTATTGCCAAGGTTATTTGCTACCTGAGGTCAATGCATGAATAGATACAACATATAGCTCGTTTCCCGACAAAGCAGGATTAAGCACCCTGTTTTTCAGGGCGTATGCCTGCACACAGCAACCACTTAGAACAAAAAGTCGAGCCAGATGGTGAGCGTCTTTCAGTGTTTCGAGGAACACTCCCTGCTTTGGGGCTGCTAAAGAACCTTCAGGTTACACAGAAGATACAAGAGCTGATGAAGTTTACAGCAAAGGCTTTCGTGAGCTAGAGGAATTTTAATTCGAAAGGGTCGAGCGCTTTTATCCTCTACCAAAACTGGTATATACCTGGTGATATGAGATAAAAATGTAATAATATGCTGGGGTATTGAAAAGGAAGAGGACTCTTCTGTGGACGTGAAATATTTTTCTGCTTAAACTACATTAAGTACTTTATTTTTTCTTTAAAAAGCTACTTTTTTTTTTTTTTTTTTCAAATGGCTTAAAATTTGATTGCAGCCATACTTTTACAGCAATAGCAAAAGTGAATTATACACAAGTCTGGCACAAATGCCTGTTAATCTGATAACCCATAAACCCTCCCCACTACAGAGGACTCCAATTAGAACGAATAACAGAGATGTTTGGGGAATCGAGTTGGGGACGACATCTGTTTGATTGACATGTGCCTTTCCTGGAAGAATGCAATGCATGTCCATAATCCTAAACAGTCTGACAGCACTAATATGACCCAGTTCTTCGGACAAAAAAGGCGTATCTTGGCTACAACAGTTGTTTAACTATACTGCGTTTATACTGCGTTTGTAATGTTGAAGCTGCGTGACTCTCCTTTCTGGTAATGCATTCAAATCTCTGTTCACATGGCTAGCCAAATGTCATGTACCATCTTTCCCACTATTGCCATAGAAACGTTACAGGAAAGGGTATTTTTTGCTGCTTATTCTATAAACCCTTCTGTGCTTCATTATACCTATTATTATATGTGTTCTGTATGTATTCTATTACTGGCAAAGCTGTTAGGTTGTTCTGCTGTTAGTATTCTACCGAGAACAAACATAACTTATCAACTGCCTGACTGCTTCTTGAAAAATAGGTATCGGTTTACCCCATTGAATTACTACACCTGTTTGAATTTTGGCCACTCCATCAGAGCGGCAAGCTAGCCCGAGGAAATTTCAACACTCTCTTTTATTAGCCTACTTGACAAAACTTTCACAGCCTTAGGAGCTTGCAAAAAGTGAGAACGTAAAGAAATATCAAAACTGGAGGATTGCATTTTGGAGTACAACAACTGTAAACACCTCCTTTTTTTTTCTCATCACTAAAGTACTCTTTCAGGTTTGGGGGATTTTTTTTTTTTTTTTTTAAGCTCTGCAGATACTCCCTGCTCAGTCCATTCAAACGCCATGGAAGGAACGTAAACCTGGAATGAAAGCTATTGCTGAAACTTGGTAACTACCGAAAACCATTGGACACGGGCTCTCCACACCCTATTACATAAACACGGAACACCGAAAACAGCAAAACCGTTTTCTCTGTACGGCTTACTGACTGCAAGAAGACCAATGCAACAAGGAGAAAAACCAAACTATGAAACACTAAAAAAAATGGTGGCTCACCTTCTGTGCCATTGGGTGTCATGGAATTGTTATTTATATGGGAGTTATCAAGTTTTGGACCACTGGGGGATTCACTACTACCACTTAGTCGGCTGTGTGGGCTGGCTAGATCCTGCATTTCCATAGACCTGAAAACAAGATGCAACTACTTTTAGTGACATATTCAGCACGGATCACAGAGGAATTACCTTTATGAGATGCAGCCCGCTGTTAATCAACCCCCCAAAAACGCTCAGTAAAAAATGAGCAGCTTCTCCCGGCTTGATCTTGTCTCGTGTTAATCGCATTTTGCAGCCCCACACACGTGACTGAGCAGCTACCATAATTATTTTTTGCAGCTTCTAACAGAATAAAATTCAGATACAAAGAACTGTAAACATTCACGTCACCTTGTATTTGTAAGGTACACACAAAGACGGATTCGCCAATATATGAAGACATAAATTCTCTTAACAACAAATTAGCACTCCGCTTTTTCAAGATTTACCACTCAGCGGCAATATAACGGGCCTCCAAACCAAATAAAACACTCGTAGCAATTGTGGAAACCTATCATCTACTGACAGGGAATGAGATATTCCTGATGTATGTGTTTACTCTGGCAAACTACTTAATTGTTCCTCTGTTTCCGTTGAAACAAATGCAGCATTAAAACATTATTATGCCTGCTCACTTGTTTGCTTTGTGGATTACATAAAGCGTGCCCAATTGAAAAGGGATATGACCAACATACAGTGAATCCATATAGGCGTTAGTGTGCCTTAGCACTCTGCTGTATCTCAGCAGCTGTCGCTTAGGCAAAATAAGAAGAGAGCCATTCCGATTGAAGGCAAAAACCAAGCGTTTATCCAGCACACGAGCAGCTGAGTATTTCCGATTTGTGTTCTTAATAGCCTTATATAAAAGGGCCATCGCCACCATGACGCATCCCTTGGCCGGCCGTGGGGAAGTGCCCCATCCTTCCGCTTCTTTACACCTAAAACTGTTGATAATGTTATTCGACGTACGCAGCCGAAGTAATTGCTCCCGGCAGAAATTTCACAGGTTACTGTGCCTCCAAGGCATCTGAGCCAGTAATTTTTCCGTTCAACAGAAATGCTTAGGCTCTTTTAAAGACTATTAAAATTACATTAAAAAATTCTTCCCACGGTAATGGTACAAATATCCTTCAGCCTAAGCGTCACCTCAGCTACGAAGTTTTCACGTGCGAGCTGAGATGTTATCGCGGGTTCTAAACATAAATCCCTCATTTTATATTTCACTGCCTAAACCAATCGACTCATAAAGAGGGAACGATATTGCGACGGGTTCGAAAAGCCAGTATCCAATAAAGTCAAACAATTTAGTGAAGAAGCGTACGTGCTCATGGTTTACAGGCTTGGTTGCACGCACGTAAAAGCGATGCTCCGGCACTTACTCAACTGCTTAATGCGGCACACGAGAATAAATATTTACTTATCACCTGAAGCTTAAAAGACAAAGGGAACAGAAGGCTTGCAGAGAAATGGCGATTTTCAATCAAATCCTTACCTGCAGCTTGAGGAAACAGCAACATCTGAACCGGTTTGGGACTTCTGCACCTGTAAACCAGGGAAACAAACAGAAGCCTCTATTACTCGGCTTTGCAGCGAGGCCTTAATTGAAAGAAAGGCTATCGCCGCGGATGACCATTCTGTCCTTTAAACCCAAAAGGAGAGGAGGAGGGCGCAGTGCCCGTGAAAGGCATATTGTCTTTAAATTGAAGGCTCGACTGTTGTTTCCCCGGCAGGTCTCTCTCCCTCCTCCCCGCGCCGGGGGACGGACGGCGGCCAAGTGACGGGCAGTGATTCATCAGGGGCCCGTGACAGCTGCAGAGGGGCTCACTCCTCCCACGGCACGGCACGGCACGGCTCGGCCAAGGCAACCCAAGGGCGGCGGGAGCCGCTCCAGCCCGGAGACCCCCCCCCCGGCACCCTCCACCCCTCTCGCCGCTTGTTCTCGCCGGCCGCGTTGCCCGCCTCTCCCTCCCATCCCCTTAGTCCTTGACAGCTTCTTGCCCTCATCACGTTGGCCTTCCTCTTCCTCCGCTCTTCGCCATCCTTCCTCGGCGCCCGGGCGACGGGGAACCCACAAGCCAGCTCACCCCCCCCCCAAAAAAAA
>JANZLQ010000029.1:17982774-18015839 GCA_026212715.1 Elanus axillaris
CCGCCCCCCCGCCCCATACAGAGCCTGATGATGTGACGATAAACACGGGATAAGTTACACAGAGGCTAAGATGATCAGAAAAAGGGTGTTGATGATGCGCTGCGAGAAAAGAAAAAAATGGCTTTGAATTTTTAATCTCTTCTGTAGTATGGCATGTAGGCAGTATGGGAACCGAAGCCATATAAACGATCTAGATGGGCGATATAAGATAAAGTAGGGTCC
The DNA here is from genome assembly GCA_026212715.1 of Elanus axillaris. NCBI lineage: Eukaryota > Metazoa > Chordata > Aves > Accipitriformes > Accipitridae > Elanus > Elanus axillaris. Next base: position 17,982,997 of record JANZLQ010000029.1, read on the forward strand.
TCTGTGTTTATGCAGCCATTAAACAGTGCCTTAAAGTTCCTTATCTGATGTCTGAAGACTGGACTTCAGATTAGCGTCTATCATTACCCCACGGTACGGTCTAACCTATGAACTTACCCTACAGCTGATACCACGCACCAGATCCTCATTGGGTTTAAGCGAGTGAAGTTGTTTTATTTCCACAGCTAATCCAATCACGCCAGCTGAGCACAGCACCTATGCGAAACCTATGTGAAACAAGAGGTTTGTTGACGTGGCTTTTTGGTTTTGTTCTTCCAACCAACGGCATCCCAAATCAGCGCGGGCTGGGCTGTTGATCACTGGCACGCGACATCAGTTTTAAACCACAATTGCACTGACTCTGGGTTTGGGACCGACACCGCAGTGGGATTTGTACATGTTTACATCATGCCTGAATTTGCCCTGATTCTGCATTCCTGCTGATGCAGCTGGCATCTCAAGGGTCGTAAGAAGCAAAGGGCCAGGCCTATTACATAGTATCAAACGCACGACAAGCTATTGGGTATATTTTTACAACTATTACTCACGCCAATATGGTTTGAACGCCACACGCAGTGTCACACACCTGTTTTAGCACAAGTAAACCCCCCCGGTCCACCCTGAGCACGGTATTTGCCGGGTGCTTCGGTGCCGCGGTTACAGCTGTGCTGATAATTAAGAAAAATTAGATGTAAGATGGATACGGAACGGTGGGACGGTTGCATATTTCTCTCTGAGTAGGAAATGCTCCTGGACTATTTAACATTAGAAGCAGGCCCAGGAAGACCACGCTTCACGAAGGCAAAGGATGCGTCCCATCGCTCCCGAAAGCCGCCGCCTGGCTCTTCCCGTAACAACTGCCATGCAACGGCAGAACCCTCCGAAGCAGGCAATATCCCTCCGATGTCTCCATACAAGTTTTATCTTACACATAGCAGCTGTTGCCTAGAGACGTCCCTGGCTGGAGCAGAAGTTTGCAGGGTTTGACAGGAGCCCTTATTGTCTCAAGCTACGCACGTGAGCAAAAGTAGAAAGACCTTGGTAAATACAAACAAAAAAAAGTGACGGCAAGAAAGCAACCTTTTTTAACTGCTCTGTCCAAAAGCTATCCGTGTGAATGAGAAGGACAATTTCCTCATGTTCTTTCAAGATACTCCGGATAAAATTAATATTGAATTAAGGTCCGCCTGTAACATGTTATAAGAAAAGGTGCATGCTGCTAGCCATCGGCCTTAGTCAAAAGGTGTGCGACCTGCTGGCCCCAACGACATCTTTGCTAGTCCGCATGCAGCCGTACTTGGTTTTCATCAGCGACTTCGGTAGGAAGTACAGGACCGTTGTGTATCATTCTAAATAGGAAACGGCACTCTTTATTCATCTTACGTAGGCAATGCTTTAGCTTTTTGAATCCCTGCCTGGCTCCATATGATTCTGAAACAGTTCTTGACCACGATGATACGAACGCGTGCAGAGATTTTCCACGGAAGAAGCAGCCGAAGCCTAGTTTGATTTCGATAGCAAATACCTTAAGTGTTTCTCAGTTCTTCACTTTCCAAAATCGAGGTATGCATGTTTTTTCAATAGATCCGCTGCATCTTAAAAGCATTATGTAGCAGGGGGGGGAATATATAGCATATATACTTATAGACACCAACAGTGTAAACTATAAATATGCTCAGTAACTGCAAAATAGATAAGTAGTTTGGCGGGGTGAAGGGAAGGTTTCCTACACAAAGGTAAGTTTTAAAGACAGCTAATACTGTCACCTCTCTTTTGATACTTTGTACCACCCAGCCGAAAACTTCCTCCGTCACTTTTCTCTTCCAGAAATCTCACGAAGGCACTTACACGTATGATCGCCCCACAAAAGTACTCCCAAGTTTGGGTCTCCAGATCATCTGAAGTAGATGCTCTACCCGAAAGTGACGGCATCGCTTCTCCCTAAAGACTGAGACGCCAGCTCTGTGACGCTCCGAGGGCAGAGCTCCGAGCGCTGCTCCCGATTTAAGAGTAATGGTGTAGCTTCTCTACCTACCACAGCCTTCGTTTCGGCAACGTCTCCGCTATCAAACTGAACTACTGAAAATGACCTTCCGCTTTCCAACCAAGTTCAATAGTTCTACACGGGGATTTTTAAGACTGCCTATGGTACCTAAGAATCGGCGAGAACGTCACTTGTTTTGCACAGAAACCTCAGCTCGAAAGATACGTGAGTATGTGAGTAACTGTTTCCAAAAGCAGTCCCGCTGAAGGCACCCTAACTGTCTTTGAACAAAGTTATTTGAGAATTCGCTGTTTGCAAGATAGGGGGTGGAACGAAAGGAGTAACTTGCAACCTGTGAGCATCCTTGAGAAAGAGCCAAGTTTTCCAATTTACATTCGAGCTTTTACTCCAGCTCAGCGTGGAAACCTAACGGCCTAAAACCTGACAATAACCGTCCTTCACCGTGACGTGGGAGTAACAATTTGCTTACAAAAATGCCCGAGTCAAATCAAATGCAGCGGTGCTGACGAGGAGCAGCCCGTCGCGCGCTAGCAGGCGACAAACGCTCTCCTCGGGAGCTGCTCCGGAGACCAAGTGGCACGAAGAACGCAGTAGAAATGAGAGCTCACCACTGGGCTGACAAAATAATCAAGTCCTGTTGTTCTGTAAAGACTATAAAACACATCATTTCACACACATGCCATTTTTCCGTAGTTCGTCCTCCCACAACTATTTAAGCCTTCCCCATCTTTCCTTTAGTGCTACTAGAAACAAGTTAGAATTTACCAACCATTGCAAATTTTTCTCACAGCAATAACTTACATTTTTGCCAGCGATATAAACACAGCACACTGTATAACATGAGTCAGCTCGGTAATGCTAGACTGTCTTTTCTCCGACTATTTTCCATTAACATGAACAAAACCAGTTTTGTCAGCACCTCCTATAAGGTGAAAAGGGAGATGGAAAGTTCTGCTTTGTTTTTCAGCTCTGAATTAAAGTCATGCTCAGAATTCTTACTTCTGCAAGAAAAATATGTTTGTTCACTAACCACAGAAACAATAGGTTGATTTGTCGCAAATTCCTTTTTGTTATTATTTCCTAAATGCGTTCCGTATTTTTTTCCTGAAGCATTATTCATGTCACTGTTCAACAGTAGATGGAGCAGTGGATCATTACTGTATTTTAGTTATTTGTGTCAATTCTTGCATAGTTTTTCAGCTGCTGACGTACAAGACTGAACAAGCAAATGAAAAGAAAAAAGGATACGGAGAAAATACTTGTTAATTAAAGCATTTGGAATCGTGAGGAAAACTGACAGAACAGCAAGCCAAGCTCACTCGGACAAACTATTAAGACAAGCCTGCACTTATGACTAAGGTGAGTGATTCATAAGCACACATTCAAATCACAAACCTGGCGTTAGTTGAACACAGTAAATATGTACGTCCTTAACCTCGAAACATTCAGTCACCCATATTTTCCTTACGTCGATCGGGGAGGGTGAAGTATCTTCTAAAAGTGAAGTTCATATCTATTCCGCATTTTGGGCCTTGTAACGAAAAGGAAAAAGCGGAAGTCGAAGTTAAAATAAGCACTACAAGGGCAATTTACTTTACACTCGCATCAACAGCTTTTCCTGTAAACTGCTTTTAAGAGATTTACCACAATAAACTCTTTTGAACCTCGCAGTAATTACACCACGACCCTCACTTGTTCAGCAGGGCTTAGATCCTCGCCCAACGGTACCCAACGAAAAGGACGCACGGAGTCCGAGACGATCAGCCCAACCCTCCCCTTCGGCGGGGAGACCCAGGCACTTCCAGTCGGCGTCTCCAGGGCGGACTCGGATTTGGGGTCTCCCCGCGGACACGGCCGCCGGGCTTAAGCCAGCTCCCAGGTCTGGATGGCTACAGCTCCCCCAAGGACCCAGACGGCGTTGAGCCCAACCTTATTTCCTTTCAAATCAGCTGGGGCTCAATAATAATTGTCTTCACCGAAATGCAAATCGCCGCACGCTCTATTTTGAAACTTCGTACAATTACTCAGACCGCCAATATTTGTTGTTACAAATCAAGGCCAGAGGAAAACTTCTCAGAGAGCTTCAAAGTCCCCGTTCTCATCTCCAAGCCCAGCTCCCTCCCCCGCTTCCTTCCAGCAGCATTAACTTCTTCTCTGCAATCTCACAAATCGGAAAAAGAGTAACCTCTAAAGCTGTTTTAGACTGAAGGTCAGAATTCAAAGGATTGGTAACTTTATCCGCAGAGCCTTGCAATCACATTGCTATTGGAAACACACCCAGAAGCACCAGCACTCGAGATGTTTTTATTAAGCAATGTCAATAGGTACGAAATTTGAAGGTTGGGGGTTTTTTTCCATACTGTAAGGTTTATCAAGACCCAGAGTTGCAAGAGATCGAATTGCTTTCTGCCATCGAATTTTAGTTTAATGTTCTCCGAGGTAAGGAAACCGGGCTCTGTGTTACATGCTAATGAAAACAGCAGCTTTGGTTTGTTTATCTAAATACTTAAAGGGAGGCACCTCTCGCAGTCAAAATGTAAACAAAGCTTAAACTCTTTTTGCTGCTTGGATACTTCCAGGCTGCTAATACGGATTTTTTTTTAATTAAGTGCATTATACGGATTTTCTGCATGTATTTCCTGCTCGACAATCTACCTTCCCAGAGAAATATTTAATTCCTAAACCCATTACTCATAATTACACCTATATTTGCAGCCCATGAACATAAGACGACAGATCCCTTTCAAACCTATGCTCAAGGGAAAAAAAAGAAAAAATCACAGAGGGCAATCAGTACTTTTGTCCCTGCAAACCTGTCATTAATTTAGAGGGAAATAGGTTAAAATAAGGATTTCAAGAGGGTTTCACAACAATTAAGGACAAGGCAAAGTTTGAATTCAATATCTAAAAAAAAATAATAAAAGAATCGTACACCGTGCCCCTCTGTCTCGTACCACATCTGCACGCACAAAAGACTGAAGCGTTCACAGCCACCCGAATGACCGACCCGATGAAGTTCTGAAAATGCGTCTTTAAGGCTGCCTTGCCTTTTATTATACAGGAGTCTCGATACACAGCAACCTCCATTAAATAATGTTGCTAAACTAGGCAGGGACAAACGGGAGCACACCTTGCGCTGGATGCCAGTTTATATGCTGGAAGACACAGCAGGGGTACTGCTCGCCGACCGGAGGCAGAACGCTTCCCATGCCGTGGTACCAGAAGGATGCAATAACGTAAGGAGAAGAGGACACGAAGATACACACAACAGAACGCGACTGTATGAAGAACTCGAAACAAAGGGGGATGAGCAGAGACAAAAAAGGTTTTCTCTCTGATAGCTTGATTTTTCAAAAATCGGAATTTGGCAGCTCTCCGTATAAGGAATGTGTTGAATGCAACTCAAAAATGCTTATTTATCTTCGGTGCATCTGGTGCCACTTTCCTTAGATTCCCAAGCAGGATACCTTTTTGTAGCTAGGCTGATTTTTAATAGCTCTTCTGGAAAGCAGCAAATCCTAAATTAGAGACGCCCCGGAAAATTCAGTCGATTTAGTAGCCCAAAAATGCACTAGCTTGAAACATACGCCGCCAATTTATTCCACCGCAGATGACTACTTATTAAAATAAAGGCAAAATTACACTGCTGAGACCGAATGCTTCAAGTGATGCCTTACGGTGCCTGGGACACGAGCAAGGGCTCCATGGGACGGGAAAGCGTCCGCAGCCTCCGCAGCCGCGGCGAACTGCTTCTCCACCCCTCACTGCAAAGGAAAACACGCATCCAGAACGAAGGGTCCCCCTCCTGAACCTTAATCCGTGTCTGGAAAGGGGGTTGAATTCAGGAGCCTCGGGCACCGCGTGGTGCCTGCAATAGGGAAGGGGGAATTCCAAGGATGGAGCGTGGTTGCCCCACAGCTGGGTCCAGCTTGGGCACCGTGAGGCTCTCGTTCCTCTGAGAGACCCCCAAAAGCTGCCGCAAACCAGCAGCGATACCTCTACGATGTTCTCCTCTTCCCTCCTGTCTCCCCTCCCATAAAATCCCCGTTGGTTTTAGCGCCAATCTTCTTTTTTAAAGAAGAAAACACTATTAACATTTTCACCTCCAAAATACTAGAAAATACTGTCTATCAATCTCTAAAGCTTAAATTAAAATAGGATCAACTTCATGCCAAGTTTCTTTTTATGGAATTGGCCTCAGACATATGTGGTATACCACGTACAGCAGGAGCTTTATAAAAATCCGTCTCTATTAGTTGACGAATTCCAGGATTTGGCTCTTGCTTTTCTGGTCAGTAAGTAAATAAAAGTAAATAGCTATGCAGTACGCATCATAAAGTAACGACTGGTAGGTCACCTATTTTTTACGGCAATCCAACACGGGGTTGCCTAACACTGATTTTTTACCATCTGATGAAAGTGCAGGATGAAACGCGTTTCAGCGGGTCCCACGTGACGAGGTTCCCGTCAGCCAGCGTTGGGGTCTGCTTCAGCCCGGGCCACCAACCCGCAGCCCCATCCAAAGGTGGACTGCGGTACCCGTTATCGCTCCTTCTGACCTCAAAAGGGCTGTGTAGCAGCAGTGTTGGAGTCTACCCTCACAGCCCAGGCCGCAGGACCCAGGTCTAGTTCTCTCTTCATGTTTGGATGCACTGAGGTCTGCCGAGACACCAGTTTCTCAAAATTTTAAACGGGTACCGTAGAACGACTTGAAGTGAATTGCAATGAAAAAATAGCTGAAAGTTAATACACAGTAAAAATGCTTCCTATTAATTTAGTATGAGAAGTGGACTTTTGAGACCCTGAACAAGAGGTTTGAAGACTGCTGCTTACATTTGGTGTAGAAACTCCTGACTATGAATAAAAGAAGAAGAAGTCACAGTGATTTAAGAGGCTGCTTTAAGACACTCATTTGCTAATTCGCTACACGCACCTAAGCTTGCTTGCAAGTTTGCAAGACATACGTTTCTTTGTTTTAATAAAACTGCACAGCTTAAACATACTTGCCAAATTCCCAACTTTAGCTCTGTTTAAGCACATACATGGCTTTCCTCTTGCTAGAAAGATGCATGTGTCACACCAACAAATCTTCCCTCAAATAGCTGAGAACTAATAGTCATGTGAACTACTAGCGATCGGAAGGCAGGGATGTCGTTTGACGGTCGACAAACATGAAAGTACACGCACAGACATCAGTGGAAATGTGATAACCTAATAAACAATAAAAATAGTGATATTCAGACTTTGTAAGATTTCCACATATCAGCATGCCGTAAGCACATAGGTGTCATTTGCTCAAGGGAATGACTAACTCATTGAAGAATATCTCCTTTAGCCTATGAAAATGTGGTTCCTTCTTCCCAGCACAGAAGAACTAACAAGCCACAGCATCCTCCCCTGCCTAACTTCAAACGCGACGATGTCCGAATTAACATCTCCATAGGGTGGATTCTACTGAAAGAAGAAGTAAATCCAGTATATTTTGTTCACCTGAATGGATCTTGGGTTAGCTCCGTGATTTGAAAATCCCAAAGAATTTACTCCTTACTCTGCCTGCTTGCTGAAACGTGCAAATGGCTTCACAAAATAGAATGAAAAAAAACCAAAACATTTTGAAACATCAACAAGTACGGAACAAGTTCAAACAAGTTCAAACTGATGTTCAACCTTTAAAACTGATTTGTAATACCTGAACTCTGGTATTCCATTCACAGAGGGAATACCAAGTAAAGGTTAGCGTCTTACTCATGACTGTTCATGAAGAGTTACAATGAAAAATAAAATTTATGACCAGGTATTAATATTCTGAGTAATTATACGGGATAATTATGAATTGGATCAACCAAGTGAAAGGAATATTTTTTCTTGTTCACCAGAAAAAAACCCAAATACCCCAAACTGCTCCCACCTCCATGAACCGGCCTTAGCTTTCAACCGAACTTACAACGCAACCCGAATAACTGTATCGGTCATCATCTAAGGAAAACGAAGCAATTAACTACGTCAGACAGGAACTGGTGCTTAATTTGTGCTACTGAGCGTACCGAGTGCCATTTCTGCCCTTGCAGAGCTGAGCACCGCGCTACCGGCTCTGCTGCCCGAGGCCTGCCAGGATTCGGAAAATATCACAACACCCACATCCTCACCCCAAGGCCATTTGTTAGAGCCCGACACTGCACCTCTTGCAGCACAGCAGAGTAGCTTGGCCCGACGGTGAAAATAAACCTATTTTTTTCAAGGAATCCTCTCTCCGCCCAAAAGAGCTATTCCTAAAAAGAGTGGTTTTGAAATTTCCCATGAATGTTTTTTTCAAACATTCGGGCTGAAACGAATGAGACCCTGACTTCCTGCCAGTCTAGAAAACATAATTGCTGATTTACCATTTAAAATTTGCTCGGTTTCCTCACCTGCCTGCAATCACAACTCTGACGTCATTAGCTGAAATCTGCTAAATGCATCCCCGTCGTCTTTTTATAACGGCACCCTGAAAGAGTGTTTCATTTCTTCGGTCTCGATCGTCTTATCTGATTATTTCTCCATTTACGTAATTCCTTGTTAGCTCCAGAAATTACTTTTCAGAAAATGTTCGTCAGAGAAGTCAATGCGTTGTCCAACACACCGGTGTCTCGCCCCTCACCGCGCTATAAATACTTTCCGAGGAGCGCGTCCTCCCACGCAGGGGTGGCTGCCTTATTGCGTGTCGGAAGCTTCCTTCTCTTCTCTTGACTTTGAAGCGGAGAGAAGGGAGCGGACGTATTCGTTAGATCTCTTTTGTGGTCACTCCGTCAGCTCTCTTGATCTGAACCACTGAAATACGAATCACAGATATTCTGAATTATACTGGCAGCCGGGACAGTCCGGGGGCAATATAAGCTGGCTGGTGTTTTTTCATAGCCGGTTCTGCTGTCCAGCTGTTGACGAGCTGCCCTCAACAGCTGGAGATGCCCCCATTCACCTAGCGTGATTTTCCAGCCCTCTCAATTTACCCTTTGGCTAACGGATTTACGTAAGCTGAACTCTCCTGCCCTGGGGAAGAACCACAGGTATTTCCCAGAGGAATCTCAGATTTTCCATAGGATAGGGAGGGTGCTTATGTTTGGCTTGGGACACGTAAGGGGTCACTCCCTCTGATACCGATCAATTTGTTATATATTCCTCCTCACCCCTTTAAGCATTCCTACCCTGCGTCTCGCTGGGAAGGCTGTGAGTGGCTCCGTCCTACTGGAAATTCCTGGGGAGGAATTCCGCTACGTCACAACTTCAGGGGAGGAGGATGTTGGGGTTAAGGCAGTGCTATACCGAGGGAAAGCGCAACATTTCTTCTCTCTCGGTCTTTGTCTGGTATCCAGTACGCAGTCCATAGGGCAGAGAAGTGAAGATAAACTGACAAAATCTATGACAGACTGATTGGTGATGGAATTATTTGGCGGAAGATGGCTGCTCGGCTTGACAAGACTTCACAAATGTAGAAACCACTTGGCAGACAGGGAAGCACAGAGAAAGCTGCAGAAGGATCTACTTTTCCTGACAGGTTTTTTTTTAAGGTTATGTTGATTCAGAATTATTCTCATTTTGCAGGCATTGCCATTCTTTGACCTGCTGCCTCCGCCTTGGGAGAGCAAAGGTGGTCCAATAATACTAACAGCTGAAATTAGTTCTGGGGATCTTGAGTTTTGGATGGGGTGCGGACACCATACGATCATTTTTTTTTCAGACATAACCGCTTCATCTTTCACTCTTTCCCTGAACTGAACTGACAACCAGGAACCACAAACCCCGCTAACTACCTTGCTTTGGATTTATGCTGTTGAATGAAAGATCAGTGGATAATAAAATTAACAGCATTCATGACTTTAATTAAAGATAAGCACCCTGTGTCTTTTCGTAAGCCAGCAGTAACTGGTCAGAGGACACTGTAGATAGGTGGGTTCTTTAGCAAATACATACCCCTCTCCTTTTACCTCCTGAACCTTTCTGACCTCATCCTTCAGCGCAGGTACAGTCTTCAGAATACAAAGAACTAGTCTGACCCAATGCTGAGCTCAAATTCAGACTCTTGGTACGCTACCAGAAGATCGTTTGCTATCTTATCTGGCGATCCGACTGACATGAACCTCTCGAGTGAGGCAATCGACTGACTTTTCTTTTTTAAAACCATATACTGGACCATAGATTTGAAATATCTTTGTTGGAAGTGTAAGCAGGCTTAGTGACTTCTTTAGAAACTAAATCGGAAAAGTATTTCCTTTTGAAGTAACTGCTGAAACCGTCTTCTTTTGTGTTTACTTTCTTCATTCACATGCATTTTTTTATTACTGGACAAAAGTGGAGTTCATGTCAATAATTAAAAACATGTAAATTATGTGATCACTTTGTATTTACACTGGCTTTTGCTTCATTATCTGCATTTTACTTCTGATTGCATAAATATTCATAGAGAAACACCCAGGGAAATTTTCAAAGTGGTGCACAGAGACTACACTATGCAGTTCCTATTAATTTTAATAAGAGTCACGTGGTTATGTTCTCACACTCTAACTTGAAAATTCCCCTCCTGCTTTCCACCATCTAAAATAACTCTCTAATTCCAAGTATGCACCGTCTGCACCTCCCACTCTACAATCTAGAAGTACACAAGGGACGTGCAGCCTTTTCATGTAGATACTTCAGGATGCTCCAGTGGCATCTTATACCCAAAGGAAAACGTCCCCAGCCTGATCAGAGTTACTAAGCTCCTCAATGCTGCTCCTAATCCTCATCTCTAAAGACGTTTCCATTAATTCCTTTGCTGAAATGCCTATTTAGATACATAGAAATTAATATCCCGGGAGCCGCTGACAAAATTAAAAGGACGCTTACCAAAAAAAGTAGGATCAAAAGAACCACTAAAACCAGAATAAGACACAATCAACCTGGTAACCCATCATACAGTCCCAGAAACTGTGCTTTGACATTCCTCCCCCAGGAGCTAATGACAGCAAGCTATAAATGAAAGATTTTTGTCATTTGCCTATATTTGAACTTTCCCCACAATGTGCCAGGAAAGTCAGCCAGGGTATTTTAGAGCAAGGCTGTGAGTCGAGAGAATTACAGGCTTAGAGTTACTTACAGCGCCTTGCCAGAGATTCCCTCTGGTTTATAGCTCGCAGGCTTCACTTTTCACAGTTGCTGCTTCTAACCAGCTTTTTTACATCTCCTGGAAACCTAGAGTGGGAGAAGGGAGGACTTTCCCCCCCCCCCCCAGATAACCTCGAGAGATGCAGCGGCCGCGGAGGCAGGGGCAGCGAGCACAGGCAGCCGGCAGGAGCGCGGCCGGCTCCGAGCGGCACCTTAAACCAGGCTGAGATCCAGCGGTGAAGCACCTGCAATGGGTTTGGAGGCTCCGTGTTGGGAAACTTGAAGAGAAGATCATGGGGTGGCTTAAGGGAAGGGAATCAAGCGTCAGGGATGAAGGGGAGGTTTGCTGATGAGGTTGGCGTAGCTCCTAAGAGGAAAGGGTCTGGCTTCTGGGATGCAGGTTGCTTAAAAATGCATTTTCTGGGCTTGGGAGCGCCGTGGGTGTATGGCTTAGGGTTGACATAGAGCAACCATGTACCTCTTATCAGAGCTCCGGTCTGGGGAGAGGGACACCCAACGAGCTGCACCCACCAGCAGCACCCCAGGGCCAAGGGCAGCCTGTACTGAAGACCTGCTCACCTCCAGCCTTTCCATCGTCAGTACACGGCAGCCCTGTCCTATGGATTCACAGGCGTCTACCGAAAGATGCACTTGCCTCGAGCCTTTCACCAGCCAAGGACGTCTACACGCGTTCTCCACAGTCCGTCTGCTTGTTTGCATAAAACTGGAAGGGGTGTGATGTTTTTGAGGCTGCTAGCTCTCTGTCAGACTGGATGGAGATTTCCCAACAAATTGAAAAGTTATTATTAGGGGACGTACAGCTAGACAGACACATACAAAGCATGTGGTTGCAACCCCCCTTTTTTCCTTAGAAAACCAGGTTACAACAAGCAACCGCCTGATCTCCATTTACAGTTCTGTTCAGTTGTTTCAACGAACTTCTTCATTTTGCTGACAGAGCAACTTCATTTTATGTAGAAAGACAGTTCCCCAGAGGGTGAGATCTGTCAGCTGTCACAGGAAATCCCTTTAGTCCCTACCTATCCAAGGAAAACTGTACCTCCAGAAATCAGGTTCATCCTACAGAGCTGCTGAAGGAAGGAAAACAATACTACAAACACAAAATCCTTCCCCAATTTGGTGGTGCATCGCCCGCTATCGGGGCCCAGCTGTGGCTGCGATCAAGAAGTCGTCTTCTTCCATATGATGGATCACCTGAATATTTTTTTTTTTTCCATCTCAGACGTGACGCTGTACGCAGCTGGACTGTCCTGTCTCATACGTGGGCCAGGCTGACTTTGTCTTCTTCACCGTGTAGCAGCAGGTCACGAGTAAGAGTGGTATCAGTGAAAAGGATCCTCCTTTTTCACGCATTCATTCAGTCTACTTTGATGACTACCAGAAAATAAAATCAAAGGCAGCATAGGAACGTAGTGAGGGATGAGAGCACTAGAAACAAAGTAAAACCACAAGAAGGGACACCAGGTAGGAGCTCATGCTGAACCTGAGTTCACATCCAGTAGGTCTTGAAAGGGCTTCGTTACACAGCCTGCTGGAAAGCCTTAGGCTGGCCGTTAGTTTCAAGGAAAATGGGAAGAACGTTGGCAACCTGAGGGCCTAAAAATGATGGGAAAAAAGCTTTGCACCAGGGACAGGGGAAGCGGGAGTCTTTCTCCCTGGCTTAATGACCTGATGCCTCGATGATTCCCAGCTACGGTTATCTGTATTGGGAAAATCATCAATGTTCTGTTGAGAAGGAATCTTTTCCTGAAACAAGCCAATCCCAAATCAGAGGTCTTTTCACCCAAGCTAAACAAAGCCTCAGTTGTCTACAAATATTTGAAAAGCTGTAAGAATAAAAAAAAAAGCTGAAAGGTCTTTGCATTTAAAGTATCCTAAAAATTTTACTGCATCCTGCCATTTTCTGAAACCCCACGTTTCCCTCCGTTTTTAACAAGTTTTTCCTTTTTCACATAATTTCCCTGGTACAACATTATTTTCACTGCTGTCTTAAGTCCTCTGCAGAAACCTGTTTCTAGTTAAACAGTTATGGAAGGGGAAAGCAATAAACAAGCAACAAAGGTGGAAACTCCATGCCTCTAAGTAGTATTATTAGCAAACCTGATATGTTTCTTTTAAAAGATTTTAAAATTGTATTAATTCCGAACTATGCCAAGTTCATGTTGTTCTTTCTTAATAAGAGTCCAAAGATTATAACAAGCTAGATCAGGCCACATCGTGTGTTTTCACCATCAGTGTAAAAAACAGAGCTTGAAAAGCTACACAGCTGGAATTAGTAGCTTTTTAACACCTTGATACTTAGGCAGCATCCTATCAATTGCTGTCTTTATTAAATAGAAGAGCAAAAGGATGCTAATGAAAGTTAGCAAGCTGTTAGCAAGCTGTAAATGAAAAGCCTACCTACAACTTTGGATACCAATGTGGAAATCGGCACTGCCATTTCTGTTCTGCCTCACAGGTCATGCCTTTGCCCAGGTGAAACTGCCCAACCTTGTAGCCAAAGTACTGAAAAGCCGCAGCCAAAAAAACCTGCTCCGCAGTGTAAGCTGGATGTACGGTTGCTTTAATGTTTCAGCATCTGAAGCTCTCCGAAGGCTCACCTTTCTTGTACCGCTTGAAAAAAGAGATATTATCACATGTGAAAGGAGGAGATGAGTATATGGAGACTCACAACCACAGCCAATTTGCAAACACTGAAACCTTCGAGTGGTACAGGAATAAAAACCGAGTACACCTACCGATGCATCTGGCCTGACTGGATAGCGATAATTTAAGCAGGTGGCTGACAGATGTCATGTCTCAAGCATGCTTTTTCATGTTCGTCTTCATTTTAATCTCATTTTCGTGTCCCAAGTATGCATTTAAAATTATTTCCTAACATATTGCAGGGTGTAGCCTACATGATCCTTAAAGGAGGTTTTAAAGCAGAGTTCAAAGCTGCCAACTGATTATACAATGGGAAAAATCAGAATAACCGTTGCCAATTTACCAGCCCCCAACACAGACTAAGACGGGCTCTTCCACAGCTTACTGCAGCACCGAGGTTTCAGAATGCAAAATACAGCAACTGACACGTCTCTGCCAAAGTTAAAATGAAGTTCTTTGCTGTAACTTACTGAAAAATATATTAAACCGCTGCTTTTAGGCTGAGAAGATGTCAGATGTAACTCACCCTTTCACCATTCAAGAGTTTGCAGATGGTAAGCTCGTTGCAGTGTAATGATGCAAGGGGTTTGGTCGAGATACTATTTTTTAGCTTCGCTCAGAGGTTTGATTCTGCAGAGGAAGCGTCAGAGACCAAAATTACTAGTTATGGTACCGTCACGCGCTTCCTTTATCATCTTGGCACTTCAACAGAAGAAGCATACTTGTGTGCGACTAGGTACCGACCTTACGTATCAGCATACCTATCCAAGCGGACGACGGGTGGTTATTCTGGAAAATGAGAGCTAGATCCTTGGCTGACAAAAGCCGCATACCGAAAAGTAAACTTCAGGCCTGGCTGTCGCCTGGAGAGCTGCCCTAATGAACGGCATCTCCCTCGCAGGAATAAAACCCTCCGCTCAGGCCCACTCGGGCACACTGAGATCTGATTAACAGTCCCGACGTTCAGGGAGAAAGTACCAAATAATAACAGCCAGCGATACCGATAAGACCGTAAGCACCAGACATGACTGTTTTGCCAAATACAAGCGGTACTCCTTTGTTTTTATTAACAGATGCATCATGTCTTACTCCTTCAAGATGAGGACTGAAATGCTCTATAGTACTTTGTGAGAACTTTGGGGCACATTTACTTAAAGCCTCTAAAATATGCAGTCTAGTTGGCCAGTGAATTTGGAAGTTAATGAAGCAAACATCCTCTTACATGCATAAGTGAGGAAAAAAAGGACATAAATCTTTCTGTTCGACCCCCGTTCACATCTGAACATGAAACACGAGCACTTTTAAAGCAAGGCAGAATTTCGTAATGTATCAAAAGCATCTGCTAAAGCCTCCAGCTACTCAAAAGCCTGCTGCTCCTCGCTTTACCGCTGCACTGCATGGGCCACCTCGCAGGTGTCTGTGAGCTTTTATACACGTGCTATTCCCAAATGCGGAAAAAAAGGAAAGGGAAAAAGTAAAAGCAATCTTATGATGACTTTGCAATTTATAAAAGAAAGCTCTTTGAAATGCTGCCCTCAGCCACACAGAGCCCCGGTTGAATAATTAATTACATATTGACAAGGTCTTATAAAAGAAAAGCTCAGAGCTGTATTGATATTTATATCTTCTTCTTAACATTCACCAGAAAATGTCAGCCTGCTTGAAACAAGTATTGGTAGCTTATGTGTTTTTACCTTCAGATCCAAATTCTTATCAAGAAGATACGTGACTGATGATGGTTTATGGTTATACACATAACAATTTGCCTCAATTTAACCTTTATGATCAACTACTTTATATTAAGAGACTGTTAGTACCTTCTATAAATTAACAAAAAAATTCTTGTATGTCCAGAGCTATAAGCGACAGTGTGCTACTAGTATGTCTTGGAACTATTCTAATTAAGCATTACATCTGCAGGTTTGTGCAACTAGGAACCATTAGCACGCAAAATACAAACAAAAACCCATGACCTAAAATGACTGTCCATGAACTTTACTAGGTAGGATGTAAAAAGGCGATGCACCAAGTAATTGCAAAATGTGCAACTCTGTCAGCGTGCTCTATTTCAAAAGGAGAGAGAAAAAACTTTCGTATTTCTCTTTTCCTATTACATTTGCAACTAATCGAACGGGGATGGCATGCACATTTCTGCTACTGCTCTTCTGTTACAGTACTTCAGTTGCACTTAATAAATTGCACCTTCCATGAAAAGAAAAGGTGATGGATTGAAAAATGTTTAGCACAACCATGCATAATTGATAGGTTCCCTAGTGCAAATAAGTGTCTAATAAATAATTAAATTTAATCTCATTATAAGAGTTTTCATAATGGGATAATTTAATTAAATGAAAGCCAAAGGGTTTCTAGGGGTTGAAAGATGCTGCTGTTGCTATATTTGGCTAAGAGTCTGGGGATAGTATAGTGAAGAAGGGTAATTCACATGGGTGCATGCATTATTTAATGAATCCCTCTGAGATGGGGGAAAGGACAGATCAATGATAACTTGTCATTTTATCATTGCTTACAATGCACATTTAAACAACCTGGGAAATGTTAAAAACAGAGAGAGAATCTTGCAACCCTTCGCAATGCATCAGGCCCCTCTCTGCCAGACACACAGGGAGCATTGTCTTTTGCAATACACAGTTTCATCTAACATGGTTATTTTTTCTTCCTTCTTTCAGACCAAAAAAAAAAAGAGCAAAGCCTTACGAGCTCCTGTACAGTTAGGGCAAGCCTGCCCCTAAGTGAAAGTTATAATGGCTACAGCATGTATATCTGATACTAAAAAATTGATAGCTGTGTCATGTGGGACCCATTAACAAGCTTTTTGAGTGGGCTGAGTTTTGAGCTTGAAGTCTCCAGAAGCACTTAGCTAGGCTAGGATACTAAAACCATACAAGTCTAAGTAGTTAGCTCATTTGCAGGTGATCAGTTATGAATTAATATGAACAGGGAAGGTTTCATCTTTTCAGATAAGACAAAAGTGTCATCTTGCACACAGCAAATGTGCAAGACCCAAAAGCTAAATTGAGCGGGTTTGCAATTTGAACATCCGCTTTCTAATGACCGGTACACGCACAAGCATTTTCTAGTTTAGAAACTTGGATCTTTACTGCTGAACTCTGACCGCAATGACTGCTGTGCCCCCACGGCCTTGTGGTTTGTCCCTTCCAGAAGGTCCCACCGTCTGATGGCACGTGATGTTTTTATCAGAGAGATGTCAATCGCTCTTCTAGAACAACAAGCGGCATGCAGTCGCCCACGGTTTTGCCTTCTGAAGCGTAAGGATTATGTAACATTAAAAAAAAAATAAAATTATTATTGCTCTTGTTATCTGTATTATCCTTGTTAATACCACGTTCAATCTTTCCAAACGTTAGAAGTCATTTTTCTTCTATGGGTAACACAGGCTTATCACTTGTACAAAGAAAACATTTTCTAGTATAAATGAAACCATTTTAATTTTTAATTGGTGCCATGCCCTGGGCAGAAGTGGCAATGAGCTACACAAAAGGCTGCTCGAGTCTCTCTAGGAGCTCTGGCTCCAGCAGCTCACACAGTCCTTCCAAATAGTTTGCATCGTAATTGCCCGTTACATCAGGCCCCGTAGGAGTTCTTCAGCCTTTCTTAATCTTCTTCACCTAAATTACCTTGTCTTAAATTTGCCATCTCTCCACCATTCCTCTTTTTAGTTGACTAATAAGTGTACTTACCAAAGTGCTTGTAGTATAGCTGCCGAAGGTTTTGCATGATGAATATCAATCTCCTATTTGTTCTTTATCCTCCCGGCCACTTTTCAATCCACACAGAAGTTTAGCAGTAACGTGTTTCTTGAATTACTTCTTGTGAGAATCTAAAGCTTTTCGGAAAACCCAAATATTCCCTATCTGTCTGGGTTTTGTTCACCTTCTCAGTGACGCACATGAAGAGCGCAGAAGCCTCGTTGTGTCTCTCGCATGTTCTCCGAGGGATTTAAACCTCCACACTCACGGGTTACCTCATACAAAAATATGGCTCGGCGGTTTCCAGTATTGTTACTCATTTTTTTTAACCGAGTCCTCCTTAAGCTGAACAAATACAACGCCATTTGGCTTTCCTGCTGCTGTTCCATTATTTGGTTTAACACCTCCTTCAGCATTGTAAACAGAAACAGTTCCTCAACTTTGTATAAAAAGTAGGTGTTTAATTTTACACCAACATAAATGAATCATTCGTGAGTCACTATAGAGGCGTAGTGCCTCTTCTGTTCTCAACAGAAGAGATAGTTTAGTTTAGATTAGTTATATTTAGTTCCTTCCAGTTTAATAGTCCGACTGATTAATGCTTTGGCTTTTACAAAATGAATAATTGGACGTCTTTTATTCTAGTGGCGATTAGCAAAAGGACCCTAAGAAAAATTCTCACAAAATATTTTTTGTTATTTATAAGGTAACCTCTCCCACCTATTTCTCTACAAACAAGCAAACGAAAATATACACGTCCACAGAAAACAGAAGGGGCTATATTTTCTGACTCGGGTGCACAGAGTTCAGAAGCCTGATTTCTAGGTGTTAAATATTCTCAGTGCCTATGAAATGAGTTTCAGAGACAGTGGACTGAAATTAAGATGTTCTTTTCTATAATTCAACTTCCTCGGGCACAGTCATCTACTTAAATCTCTGGGAGGATTTGTGTACATTTTATTACAGCTTATTTAATTCAAACGGCTGGGAAGTAAGATCTCTGCTGATTATTCAATAATCTGTTCTGTCCTTCAAGAACTAATGAAGTTCTCCATCCACTTCTCTGCTTCTCTACGGAGACCTCCAGTAAATACGCAGGAAGCATTATAAAATGAAAACTTTCCCTGCTTTATATAAAGTACAGGACAAATATAAAAGACACTTATTTCTTCCATCTTCAGGTTGCATTTCCACAGTGGCTTGTCGGAGTATAACTTTAATTCTGAATTACTTTGAATGGTGTCCAAACTTTAAGGGGTTAGGGACAGAGGGATTTTGTTTGTTGAAGCGTGGGACCTTCTCTTTATTTTTCCTATTAAGTTACAAACTCCATTCCCCTCCCCAGAAACTAGTATTCTTATACCAAAACCTCAGCAGACAGCTATATCCAACGTTGCGATAGCGATCTACCATAGATTTAAATTATAATCTGTGATTTCTACGCCCTGTTACAATGCTTTCCCAGACTGCAAGACAAAAATCCAGTAAGTCATCAAAGGGAAAAAAAGACTCAAATGAGAAAATAACGTGGAGATATTTTGGTGCCAATCGAAAGTATATCTAAGTAAAAGTAGTACAATTCCCTTTTTCATGGTTTCTTTTCTTTATGAAAATTCCCGTCAGCCACCTCAAACTCCAATCTTTGGCAGGCAGAGTCTTCATGCAATACTCCAGCATATGCAAAATTTAACACTGCCGTGTGGCTGAATAGTGGCTCCATGTATTCCAACACAGTAAAATCACCGCAATACAGTATGGAAATATTGTAACTTGAGCTCGAGAATCCAGGGTTGTTTTTTTTTCTAACCAGTGATTCTACACGTCAACATCTTCTAGTAAAGAGTTGGTATCTGGCACTAATGAGTACACTAGCTAACGCTTTCATAAAGCTCTGCTTTTTTGCGTGCGTTACTGAATCTCAATGCACAGGAACTAGGAGGAAACTGAAGTTTGCTTTGGAAACTAATATTTGCCCTGTTAAATGTATCCCAAAACTCATTTTTAAAACTGCATTTGTACCTAAGTTATTGTGCATTTGGGGCTTATTTGGCTTATCCAATATTTCTTTTGAAATCTACTTCTGTAAACATAACTGTTGTACTGTTATCACTTAAAGCAGGAGTGAAACTATTTTATGATGGCATTGGGATAAACTTTGCAAGACCTATTCAAAAATATATAAATGAAACCTGAGAATGACTTCCCAAACAAGTATATATTTTACTACTTCCACAAATCACCTGAATCAGTATCCCACCTTGGTTTTTATATAAAACAATAAGCAATAGCACAAGAATTTACACTTGTAATTGCTAAGGCTTGACGTACAGGAATGACCCCAATTTTTAATTTTTTTTCTCAGTGTACCAATTCATATCTTATAAGTTCACTCACTTAAACATAAATTTAATAGGCCTCAATAACCAAATGAAAAAAACTCCACAGCTTTACTGCCATTCCTGGGCTCCTTCCTGCTGCTGCGAAGTCCTTCCCCAGCCGATTTCCATGACCTCAGTTCTCCATGAGACACACTCGTTGGCATAATGAACAACAACACTTCAGTTACACTGGAGAAAAAGTCTACTTGAAATAGAAAGAAACCAAAACACTAATATTTTTCCTTCTTGCAGCACGGGAGGGATGCTCTAACAGAACTGGTCAAAATCTGTAGAACTTGGACTGGGTACAAGTTGCTAACTAAAGACTTCCCAAGTCACTGCAGGGATGCTATCAAACAAAAGTCAGCAAACCTGCTCAAAGAGCGAACTGTCCATCTATCCATACGTAGATACTGTTCATTAGCAGCTATCACCAAATCTAAATGATCAGAACTTCTGACGTTCAGAAGGACCTGCTGATCTGCTCCCCTCCCTTCTCATGCTTGTCTATCCATCCATCCAGTACGTCTCTCCACAGTCTCACGTGGCGCTAAATCTCCTGCAAGTCTTCCGAGGATGAGAACAAAACGCTGAACTGCCACTCATTTCCATAAATGCAGAAATCAAAAAGAAAAGCTTTTTATTTCTACATCTAGCCAAAGTAAATCCAGTCTTTACAGTAGGAATACTACTTATCGTGGAAAAAACCCTCCAGATACCAAGTATAAAACTATCAGAGAACCTCAAGGAATTCTTCATGTTCCCTGTCAACAGTCTGTGCTTGGAAGGATCTGTTGGACACACTTTGCTAAGGCTTTATGAAAGCTTCGGCTTCACGCAACCCAGCTCCAAGTCTACAGCTCCCCTACAAGGGCAGAAACACTGGAGCCAAGCATAAGGTTGTGAGAGATGAGCAAGGCTCTGGAAATATCTACGAATCTGGTCTTTCCAACATCTTACATGTAGTAGCTTCTGGTGTGCTGCAACGGCTGTATGCAAACTCATTAACACAGCTGTACAAGTCAGTTCTGTAGTCTTAAAACTACTGGCCAGCGAGTAACAGATTTCCACTTTTATCTCTAGGCATACACAGGACCTCTTCTTTCAAGTGGAAAATGTGAAAAATAAGATTTTGACAGTGCTTCTTTTCGGTCAATTTTGGCATTTTGCTTTGAAACAAATGTAAGATACGTCCTTGAATTCCCTTTTAGGATGTATGGGAATGTCCCCACATACTCCCTCCAGTCCAGTCTCAATCCAGCCACAGCAACAAAGCAATTTTGAATGCAAAGTAATGAAGACAACCTTGAAATACATTCCCAAGAAGATGATTCATTCCTTTCTAAAAAAGAAACTGTTCATAAAAACAGATGAACCACTTTTCATAGTATGAACATTTTCAGACAACTGGCGTTGAAAATTAAATGTGCTGAAGAAATGCAGAGCAAACCAGGTAACAATCGAAGAAAAGGAGCAGATGTCCTAGGAGTCGTATGAAATACCAAGCAGTAGGATAAATGGTATAATCTGGTAAAGATGAACTAAACAGAAGTTCGCTGAAGATGAACTAGTGTTCCCAGTAGCTTTGTGGATCTGACTTTCATTTTAGAGTTTAAAATCCCGGCGAAAGGAGGGAGAGCAAGAGGGTACGTCCTCCTGAATAGATTAAGTGGAAACAACAGAAGCGAGGAGAGATCCACTCACCTTTGGAGGAACCTTACGTGACTAATGTAAAGAGCAGATTACCCCTATTACGTGAAGAGGCACTCAAACCCAAACTCAAACCCTCAAACTCAAAACTCAAAAACTTCTGCAGCCGACGGAGAACACTGAGTATCCACAACCTACACATCCCCCGCAACGTTCGAGTTCTCCCCAGGCTGAACTCTGGGCACAACACTCCCAACCACCCACTGATGTCGGACCGACGCTCGTACAGCACAGAGGGGCACGGAACTAACACAGAAAGGGGCAAAAGGTCTGAAGGACCTAAACGTGTGGCAACAATGAGCTGTTGGGAGTTGTTTAAAGGTTGAAACCTGGCCTTTATTCCTCAATATGGGGCTTGGCCAGTGGATTAAATCAGGCAAACTCTACCAAGTTTAGCAGGCTTAAGGGGAACCTGACAGCAGCCTTCCAGTACCTGCAAGGAGGTCATCAAGAAGACAAGAGCCAGGCTCTTTACAGTAATGCGTGGTGGGGGGGTGAGGGACAACGGGCATAAGCTGAAACACAAGAGTTTCAGAGTGGATAACAGGAAAACCTTTTTCATCTTGAGGTGAAAAACTTGGAGAGTTTTCAAGACTGGAGTAGATAAAGCTCTGAGCAACCTGCTCTGACATTACAGATGGTCCTGCTTTGAGCAGGAGGTTGGACTAGGGACCTCCCCGGTTGCCTTCCAAACCGAATTTTCCTATAATCCTAACGTCCTAAGTTATTAACTATCTAAACAGATAAATGGCTAAATAATTAAACGTTAATTACAGAAGAATTAATGCACAAAGGAAGAAGAACTTGTAGTGTAGTATATTGCTTAGCATTAGCCACCGCATGCTAGCCTTTCAGACCTCCTACATCACTTAGTAATAACAAGTGCCTTGATAAACCCTTATGCAGCATCTATTAAAAGCTCAGAAGAAAACGGTCACAAATTTTAGTTACTACGCCATAAATTAAATTGTCTCCAAGTAGATCTTGGCACCATAGCCTACGTTTCCATTCAGTTGGCCTTGACCTGTCAGATTGTAATGATTCATATTACATTAGTCATTCATGAAATTATACAATACACGTAATCCTAAAACTATGTTCAGACATCGTGGACAGGGGCAGGTACAAGAACCTGGCTATTCCTCCCCATTTATCACCTCCAGCTAAAACAACCAGGAGCCCACCTGTACTTCTGCTAACAGAGTCCAACGAGTGATGAAGCCCAGAGCAGTTAGCTCCACCATGACCAGTCTCCACCTCCAGTTCCACTTCTCCTCACGGGAAAGGGGACAGATGGTACAGGAAAATTATCTGTATCCTTTCCAGGGCAGCGACAGGATTTTCACCACCTTCCCAGGATTCAGCCGGCCACACAGCACGTGCTGCAGAACAACCTGAGGACCTGGAGAAATCGGTGCTAAACCTGTAAAATGTTATGGGTTTCCAGAATTAGTTCTGAACATCTCTGATTAAACGCTGTCCTTAAAGTCTGAAGAGACGATTTACCGTTGTTACGTTCCAGCAGTGGCCACGGAGTTGTACCTGCAGTAGGACTGCAGGTCTACGGGGGTGACTGGGGCACCTAAAACCTGACTTTTAGCTGCTGGAGGTGTTCTACAAGCCAATATGTTTTTAAGGTCTAGAGTTTATATGCAGCGCTATATATCTCTGAATGTCTAGGTATGTATTGATACAGATACAGACATGCACATAAATACTGTGACTAATTCTCCCAGGAATTTTTAGTTTCCTGTCAGCAGTTGATTTGCCAGACCTAGGCAGTCCCACTAGAACTTGGAGAATGGATAGCTAAATAATGGTATTTACGATCTATTAAATCAAAACTATGCTGAAAATCAAACTCTATTTACAGCATCACTTTATTGGCAGTATTCCTTCTGGTGCAGTGAAATGGTAAGGAAATAGTTCTTTTTTGTAGTTTTTTGGGAGTTACTTTGCAGAATTTTTTTTTCCATTTGCTAAGCAAATTGTGTTACGGAGCTTTCTTATATAAAGAACTCTACTGTTCAAATCATAAAATTATGGCGCCATGGGTTGTTATTCATATCAGTGATGTTAAACATGCCGTAAAGGTTCAGAAAGGTACAGAAACATACTTCTGCAGTTATTATCTATTAAACATACAAAAAACACGCGGTGTTGTTGGAAAGAGCTCTCCTTGTTCTCTGTCCTTGATGAAGGTACAGTTTCCTCAATCGGAACAGAAGGCTTACTGCTGAAGTTAACAAAGAACATCTGGTTTTCATTTGAGGTGCATTCAAGTGTTCATTAAAGTGTCCTGGCTGGTCATATTCAGCCTTTTTTTCCTGCTTCACAATGGTTTGCATCCCAACACTGTAGCAATTACAGCGTGTTACTAAAAACAGTCATTGTCATTGTACGATTTCCTTTGAAAAAATCACACGAGAGAACCGAATGTGGATCTCATCTGATTTTGGTGTAAGAGCAGCTTCTATAGCTCACCTTGTTCGTACTTCCTAGGGGTGTTTATTTTCTGCAATTATTCATCTAGGCTTCCCTGAACTTGAATACTAATAAATTTTAAGAAGTGAAACAAGAAGCGTTCATGCTGTCTGCAGGGAGGCCGCGGAAAACTCTGCGTTACATTGTGAGTTATTAGTATTAGCACCTTTGGTGCTAATACTTTGTTACTTGCCACAGAAAGCCAGAGCAGGTAAAAAACAACTGAAAAAGAAAAAACGTTTGTACGTTTCCTCTGAATACATGATCATCCTTACGTGACCAATTTAAAAAGGAGGGGTTCATTATAACCTGTAAATATTTTCCTCAGATTTGTGTTGTGGTGCTCTGTACGTTATTAGATGCATTTTATAGAAATCTGAACTTTAAAAAAAAATTTAAATATTAACTTTAGCAGTTTATAACTAAATTTGGGGGAAATTATTAATTATTTCATTACACGAAAGTATGTGCGTTATTTATAGTCACAGTTTAAATTTAAGGAAACTAATTCTGAGCTTTAAATTAACGTTCTGTCTCAGTGCTTGAGGTCAAGAAAATTCAGCGGTGTGCTGTAACTGCACCCTAAGTAAATTAACATCGGTGCGGATAACAAAACTATAAGCATTCAAGACACTTGACAGGCAAGCATGAAGACAAGACTGCCTTTAAGCACTCGTACATCTGGAGGTAGACTGAAACCTCTCTGAAATGTGCAGCAAAAATTCAGAGGATGTAAATGTGGGCTTTAAGCACACGTAGGATGCACATTCTTACTGCTTTCTCTGAAGCTAAATGTATTTTAATGGTTGCATAGGTTATACAGAGGTGGTTCTGATTGTAGGTGCAATATAAGCATTCCCGGAATGACCGAGACTATAAAAACACGTACGAGCCTTGCAGCCTGACAGCGAAAGGGTAGCAAGGCAGTTGCAGAAAAAATGGCTTTTCAGCTTAGTTTCCAGCTTGGCTGGCAGAGGCCTAGAAAACTGAAGTGTACGTGTGCTTTACTAGGGGAACACATCCCGTAGTAACTTTACGGCTTTGCCAATATCATGCTGATTGATATGAAATGTCGACGAAAATTGCTCAGCTGTTTCTGAGAATGATAAAAAAGAAAATAATTCTGGCCACACTCAAAATAATGATTTTTTTGTTTGTTTTTAAGATGGACTATACATCTGGAACATGAAATTTATTTCAGGGCAGCAACTATTAACTTCCCTCTGAATTTGGTAAAAAATAATTAACCTTGGAAAACTGCAGCTCACGGTAGAGACTTGACAACATACTACATTTTAGCAGGTCAATCCTATGGACAAATCTGTCTACCCCTGGCATGCTTTGGGGAATTCTGAGTGGGCTGTCTCATAAGATTAGGGCAGAAATGGGGTTTTGTCTTTTTTTTTAAATGATCTTTTCCTTCCTTACATTCTCTGCATCGTCTCCAGGAAGGACAGAGCAAGAAATTAATTCAAATGCAGGGAAAGAAGAGCAGACGAGAGAAAAAATGAGCTCTGGGGCTGAGAAAAGCATGAAGAATTGGCAGAGAGGTGAGCAGAAGGAGCAAGAAGCAAGCCAGGACTGGTGAGACGGGAGCTGGGGATGCAGGGACGGGATGGGCAGCGCAGACCCTGGGGTTGGAGGGTGGTGGGAACGCCCCAGGAGCGAACGCTACAACGGCCCATGAGAAAGAAAAGTGACCAGGAGGACCTACCACGGAGGAAACACCAGTATCAGAGGAAGGATAGTGCTGAGAGCGTTTGCTGGAGAACGCCGGGGGATTCCCAAGGGCACAGTCCAGGGCTCAACGACAGCATTCCCAACCAGCAGATGCCCTGGCCAGCCCAATGATATAGTGTATATATACACTAAGAACGAGCAGGGAGCAACTCTTTGATAAGCTTTTACTAAAGCAGAGAAACATAGCCCAACAGTCAAGGAAGAAAAGCAAACAAACAAATGCGTAAGGAAGGGACAGAAAATGATATGGGCATGCTTCTAAAGGAAGAAAGACTAATGAGCAGAAGCCCTATTTATAGATTCTCCATGCGATTACTAAATTCAGGATAACAGGTATTTATTTAAGGTGGAACCACTTCCTAGGAAAAACTGGGTTCTGCATGAGCACAAGTGAATTTTATCAGTAATTTTGCTAAGAGCAGAAGGTGGTTCATTCTAAGCAAAATTTTTCCTAATAGTTCACGTGCATGCCGCCTCCAGTCTTCCCTTCACCCTCTTTTTACTTCAATTGACATCACCCTTAATGTAAAAAAAAAAAAATATCAGGGACATCCAGAAATCTCCATTCAAGTCCTTGACAGCCCTTACCTACAACAATATCCCTATGTTTGCTGAACCTACCCTTTACTTAGGGTCTCTTTATGCCGCACAGATTAGCATATAATAACTCAGTATTGGTCACTGCAGTTACATTAACCAAGTCAAATATCCAAGAAAATGTCATTGCTAAAGCAGGTCCTGAACAAGCTGAGTTTTCTGTTCCCCTCCTAACGAAAGCCAGGGTAGCTGTGGACACGGAGCACATCACATGTCCAAGCTTGTGATTAAACAAACATCTCTAAATACCATCATTGACATTTCTAAGCGATTTTTTTTCATGCAGCAAACTTAAATATATTTTAAAATTAGCTGTTAGTTCATACAAATTCTACATAATCCAAATATTTAATTCCTATCTTACATGTGATCCATGTAATATGCCACAGTACTGCCTGCCTAAATGCTCCCATTTACTACAAACAGAAGAATAATTTGTTTAGCTATATAATCAGCAGAGAGGCAGCACACAATAAAAGAAAGCATTCTAGCTTTAAAATGAATAAAAATTGATTGTGTCCCTATAAAAACTAAATTGGCAGAGTGTTAATTGCATTTCACATAAACATCTGTAGCAGCCGGTGACTCGTTACTGTGCTGTAATGCAATACAGCACACTTAGGAATAAATGCATCCTCTAGATGAGTTCATAGAGATTTTCTAAAAGCGCCTGATGAGATTGTAAAAATCTGATTAGTCAGAACTGCTAATGACACTTAAAACAAAGGGAAATCTTTAAATAAAATTATTTTGCTTTTCTTTTCTCTTGATAAATTATATGCAAATTACTGTTGATTGAAAAATCCTGCCTTGAAGGGAAACTCATACTAATGAAGGAAAGGTCATCAGACAACAAAAGTATTTGCTAAACAACTCTGCGGGCACTTGACAATTGGGAAGAACCTGGTTTTGTTTGGGTATAGTAGTATACTGGAATAAGAAAATACACCTTTTCTTCACATTATTTGTTGTTATTATAATGCACGAGACACTCTCTAGGGAGGAAAGCAGACTGAGTTCCTTCCCTGAGGACCTCCAAGTAAAGACTCAGGACTCGAAAGATGTAAACGAATGTTTCAATGAATGCCCTGCAAGCAGTCCCCTCAACTTCAACCACATTAGTCACATGCAAATGTACATCTGCAAGACCATGGTCTAGGAAAGCAGCGCTATGGGACATAATCAAAAGCAACAGTTTATGTCTGATCATCTGACAAAAAAATATTAATTAGTTTACAGAAGTTACCAGTAAAAATAAACGTCCTTCCAAGACTTCCACTAAAAATTCAAGAAAAGAGGACTGATAATATTATAGTTACAGAATACCGACAACAAAAAAATATGTAAAAGTTTTAACCATTTAAAATGCAGACTGAGTGATTTCACTGTAGTTGTGGTATAGCTCTAATGTAACGTGTACTAAACATTTATTTCAAGACCAGTGAGGATAATATATAAAAAAAAGTGAAATAAAAGCAAAAGTTGGAATTGAAGATGCTCACTGAAAGTTTCTAGAATTTCAGTCACTGTTAGGTCAGAAAAATCGAGCCTGTATTTTTAGTTTCTTTTAATTATCATAAACTAAAATGAGACTTAACATGTAAAACAACTGCAACATCTAAACAGGCAGCTGCACAGATACGAGAAAGCAACTACTGGCTAAGTAGCAGCTCTGGAGAAATGGCTTTGGAGCAGATCACAAATCACGTCTAAGCAAACTGTGTGCAAAAAAGCGTTCATCCTATTGTGACAGATAAACTGCAACGTCAAATGTAAGACTTGCAAAGTAATCCACCCACCTCCACTCCAACACAGCCTCAGCTTCTTTTAGGCAACACATCCCAATAAAAACGTGAACCAGCAGGTGACCTTGCAAGAAGCCTCAGAAACAATCAAGTTATCAGGAACGACTTAAAGAACTGAGCTCGGTAGATCTAGAGTTGGTGGACCTAGAAAGGAGAAAACTGAGAAGAGGGATAATAAACCCCGACCAGATCCTAAAAGTCTCTCCCAAAGAGGGCAGGGAATTACCCTCTGTGAACTGGGAGTGGAGCAAACCTCAGCATCAGAGGTTTCAGAGAGCTTGTTAGACTGGCGTCCGCCGGGTCGACGGTGTTTGATCCCGCTTCAGAGATGGCGAGACATGGAACGATCTGTTGAAGTAAGTTGTCTCGCATTTAGGTTTCTATTAATTGTTCAGTTAGCATAGCTAAAACATGAGGATGATATGCAATGTAGTAAAAATGTCGTTAGGAAAGAAAAAGTCAACTGAAGGTTTTAAAAGGCTGACTTTATTCTGACTTATAGATCAGTGAAAATTAGGCTCCAAAGGGCCTCAAATACACAGAAGAAACGTCCTTTGTAGGTGAATGGTAAAGCAACTGCTGATAACAAGAATAGGAGTTGTCTCCTCTTGCCATTTTTAGTATTACCACTTAGACTACTGTATCAGCCGAGAACGGACTTTGTCCTCCCTGGATTTCTATGAAATGGAGCAGTCCCACTCCTGACAAGTGTCTCCGAAAAACTCTCCTCTCTACCCCTGAAAATAGTAAATCCCAGCTTCGAGGACTGGTTTTAACAGAATAAACTCCCAGAAATTTAGCAAAAGAGAAAAGCTGAGATCCCCGAATGGAGCATACAGGATTTTCAAGTGAAATAACCGTGTTTTCACTTCACCGTTATAGGGACTGTGTCTTTTCAAATGAACGAGGCTTGTGTCTAACCTCAGTACATACTATATACTCCTACCTCCAATAGATTATAACAGTACGTCGTAAAGCAGCTTGGTCTGAACTGTGGCTGGTGCAGTACCTTTCAATAAATGAAAAATGAGCGGACACATGGAACCACTAGAATCCACTCTATTCATCTATTAATGGAGGGTTCTAAATCATGAACCATAAGTTTAGCCTGTTGGTAGCTGCGCTGATTATAATGAGACCATTTACTCCCGAGGTTAATGCTTAAGCCAATTGAGATTCTTAAAGCAATCAGATAAGGCTGGCCAAAATGCGGTGCCAGACAGAAGTGGATGTTCAAAGGGATCTCCCTACAGTAAAGCTGGCCAGCAGCAAGTTTTCCGTCGGTCTGGCAGGTCGTCCGCATTGCCAGCAAGGTCCAGCTTGCTGCAGGTGACATCCCTCAGCTGCTTTGGAACCGAGAAGCAAGACAGGTCAGCCCCGTGGAGCACAGGGACTCTTCCCTTACCTCTTCCTGGGAGATCACACTCCTGCTAGCCTTGATTCTCCTAAGTGTGCAATGCCCCTACTGCAGCTTCTTATCCACGAAGATTTTAGGATAGAGCTCCTACAGTGAAGAGGTTTGTCCAGCTCTGGATTGAAATTTGCAGCCCTGTTGACTGAAATGAACTTAAGTATTCACAGTTCACCTCCTTCCAAGTCCTCACCAGCCTAACTACAAGGGGTTCGACTCGGCTGCTTCCTCAAGGACATCGGGAAATACAGGACACACGGAATTTGTGCTGCCTTCCCGCGCTGAAATTGCCCCAGCTGCTGTGGTATACAGCCCAGAAAAGACAGAATAACCACTAAAGCATTCTCACACAGTAAAGTTCTTCCCTGAGATTTCAGCGCAGTATCTCTGTTTTTATTTAAATCGCTGTTTAGAAAGCGTGGCAGAAAACACAATGGAGTCCTTCCAATTAATATTACTGTTTTCTGTGCATTTCTCCTAAATAAGTAAACTTAGTTAAAATCACTTTTGTAGCAAAAGTTATATAGGTTATACAGTTAACAACTGTGTGCATCTTGATGAGGCAATTCACTCTTTTTCCAGGATGCATGAGCGGACAATCCCTTCAACTGGCAAGTTCCAGGTGCAACACCGAAATACTAATGTTTTTAGCATATGAATATAGGGGATTGGCTATATGTTTATGCTTCTTTTTGTGAGAAAGCAAAAGCTCATGTTTTCATAGCAGCTACAAAAGAAAGACCACTAGAAGGTAGCTCTGGCAAGTAACCTTTTTTGAAAAAGGAAAGAAGAAAGGAAAAGGGCTGGATCTCCAAGCACTAGCTGCAGTATTTTGGTATTACACACAGCAAAGTAGTTTTCAAACTCAGTGCTTTAAAAACCAATAAAGGTACCCTTCTGACAGACCAGAATTTTTTCTATATTCGCTGATAACAGAAAAATTCTGTTCTTTAAAATCTATTATACAGACAACCTGTAAAATAGCCCTCTGAGACTGTGTGTTGTAGCAGTCGGGTATGGCTACTCACTGAAATTTTTTCAGTGCATCATAAAATTAAATTATGTGTTCCAGCTCATTGGCTCCTAATTTAGATAAAACAGTAAGATCTGAATTCATAAGGCTGGCTGGTCTGTCAGGGCCCCCCTGTAAGGGACCGTGTATTAGGCTAGTAAGACTTTAATTTTATCCGGGCTGTAGCTATGTCATGCACTTCAAGTGAAAACATGATCGAACATTTTGAGAAAAAATTGGTCAATGGGGTGCTTATATGAGCATTTATGGGGAAAGCATTTAGACCCGGTGTTTCTGCAGACTGTAAATAATTTCTAATTA
This sequence comes from Elanus axillaris, assembly GCA_026212715.1. Lineage (NCBI taxonomy): Eukaryota > Metazoa > Chordata > Aves > Accipitriformes > Accipitridae > Elanus > Elanus axillaris. The sequence goes on from JANZLQ010000029.1 coordinate 18,013,972, forward strand.
CATCCAGAATGTCTTCTCTATGAATAGATCATGCTTTCCTCCTTTTATAGACGAGCATTTAGATAAGAGGGACAGAACTGGTTTGGGGTTAAACATAATTTCAAATAAGCACCAGATTTAAACTGAAAGATACAGTTAATTGCTTCTCCCTTGTATGTAACAGAATCATCATCTTCTCCTCTGGCAGGAATAAACCTGAACATATCTCTTCCACGGCAGCAATTTTCCATTTTGTACAACGATTCACTCCTCTCTGTTACGTTTTAAATAAGTTCAGTGAGTGAAGAGTCTACCACAGAGAGTTCATTTTTACAGAGTGTTAGTTCAGCTGCAACTTCTCCTGAATGATTTAATACATATAGCTATTATGTAACTCAGATTGTCTTCCCATGTTTTAATTTATTCAGTCATTTCCTTTTTAAAACATGTGCTATAGGGTACAGCGTACCTCCTGGTTGTGATTTTGAAAGCTTTCAATTTATTAGTTACATTTCTGACACTAAAATATTTAGTTAGAAAAATGTGAAGATTTAGAACAGTTGGAAACCATTGTTTTCTTATTTCACCCCTGTCTTGCATTAAGGGTTTTTGTCCCAAGGTGAATGTGGTAACGAAATAGATGTGATTTGGATAAGCCCTAGATAAGGTATTTTTTTCCAGAAACACACGGTAAGAAGTTTGTCGGGAGAAAATGTTATGAGAGTAAGAGCGACCCACCAAGGATTAAAGGAAGGAAAATTGGAGTTACCTCTCTTCTGGTGTTCAAGTATGAAGTTGTCCAACTCATTAGTTATCTTACTCAACCTTGACATTCATTTATATGGAGGACAAGGCTACAAATGACTTTAGCAGGCATGCAGAGTCTCTTCCTGAAAGGAATATAGTTAGGAAGAAAACACAGTAGTCATTTACAGTAACTTGCAAGAGGAATGTGGTCTCTGTTAGGAGCTTATCTCAAGACATGAATTATTTGTTTCCCCTAATAAACATCCTATTACACTGGCTAGTATGTTTAGGCTCAAGATTGACAAGGAGGTCTTGCATAGCAAAGATTTAGCTACTGTCTCATGGTGCTGCAGACCAGATGCTGAAAAAACTTGTCTCACACAGAGTTGTTTTAGTATTTGTGTAGCAGCCAGGCAGGCGAGTTTCCTGTATAAAAAGAACATTTGAACTTCAGGCGTCAACACTCGAAGAATTCATGTTCTTTAATTAGGTCACTGATCCCTCTAAATTTCTATGTCTTGACTAGACATAGAAACTTTTTCTGGTCCTCAAGACAGTCAGCCTGTCCCCTCTGCTTCGTTTGAAATAGGACGGTTAAAACTATCTTCCAGGCACAGTCATGCAAGTCCCCCGGACTTTGCATTGTCATTTACTTGCATACAGAGTGTTTATAAAGGAATATCAAATCCTATCAAATAAAATCAATCCTGTTGTATACTCCTTTTCAGGGATGTATGGGACAAAACATGGCACCTGGCATGTCAGAATACGGCCCCCAAATACCTGGATGAGGTGTGATCAGTTTTAATTACCTGAGAATTACACATGCAGATTACTTAAAAGTCTGTTGGTCTATTAGCACTGTTAGTATAACAAAAATGGAAACAGACAATAAAAGACATATCAATAGTTTTATGGTTCTGTATCAGGAACTGTTTGGGGTTTTTAAAATTATGAATAATGCTGCTTTTAGTCACTTTTCAGCCAGCAAATGTCAAGAAATTTCACCTACTAGTAAAGCTACTAAAGGGACCGGTGCTGTTTAAGATCTTCCTCAGGAACACGGGCAGTGGGACTGAGCGCACCCTCAGCGAGTTTGCAGATGACACCAAGCCGTGTGGTGCGGTCGACACGCTGGAGGG
>JANZLQ010000029.1:18016359-18054334 GCA_026212715.1 Elanus axillaris
GCCTACAGGGCCTCGGGAAAGCCGGAGGGGGACGTTTTACAAGGGCATGTCGTGCTAGGACGAGGGGTAGTGGTTTTCAACTAAAGGAGGGTAGATTCAGACTAGATACAAGGAAGAAATTCTTTACGAGGTACATGGTCAAAAACTGGCCCAGGTTGCCCAGAGAGGCTGCAGATGCCCCATCCCTGGAAACATTCCGGGTCAGGCTGGACAGGGCTCTGAGCAACCTGATCTAGCGGAAGGTGTCCCTGCTCTCTGCAGTGGTGGGTTGTACTAGATGATCTTTGAAGGTCCCTTCCAACCCAAAAAGTTCTACAATTCTATGACTACACAGGCAATTCACTTCCGGGGAATGCTGGTGCCCTTATGGCACTAATAAAAGAACGACGCGAGTTCCTACTAACACATGAAGGACACAGAAGTCAAAGAGGAGAGGTTACGCTTCCCTGTTAAGCTTCCCCACACTCCCCACCTCACTTCTTCCAGGATCTTAAATAACTACCAATTGCTTCCCTGAGATGTGTTATACAGGTTATCAATTTTATAATCAAACTGTGTAAAAGATCTGAATGCTTATTTTAACAGCTAATCTCATTTTCAAAAAGATCCTGTGGAATGCTACTTGGCATCTAATTTCGTTTACTAGAAAGCGTATTTTCAACACAGCATGAAGCTTAGGGATTTACTTTGCACAATGGCATACCTGTTACCTACATTTAATATTTAGATGAAAGAAAGGTGGAGATATGTTTAAAACCTTTTTTTTAAAAAAAATTCTCCTTTTTTAATTACACAGCAAACAAAAATTCAATTTCACATCAAAATTAAAAACACAAAATATTTTACTGTCGTGCAAGCCATGTGTCTCCTGTTCTTTGCTTGGTAACGTTTGAACTTGGCAGACAGAGGGCAGCTTCTACAGTGCTAAGGGACAGAGAAGCCCAACTAGAAGAGAGATCCTGATTAGCTCTTCCCCATTAAGGGAAAGGCTGCCTCATAACCTCAGTCAGATTTTAGATAATAGAAAATCCACACAGGAGACAGCTACTGAAAACTGAGCTTCATACACTTCACCAAAGGTCTACTTTTAATCTGATATAATTCAAAATAATACTCTTTGAAATGCATGATAGACTAATAGACTAATCCACTATAAACTAATTATCAACTGGTAGAAACTGGCATTACAAAAAGGGAGGAATTTGGCCCATGGAATTACCTCAACTAAGAAAGAATGAGACTTGCAACAAACCTGGGAGGCGCGTCCCTCTGAAATCACTGATAATCCTCATGCTGACTTCAACATAGTCATAGTCTCTCTCATGATCTTTGCATTAGGTTTAATCATTAAAAATAATGATGTATTTCATCATTCACTTAGGAATGCATAGTCTGTGATTAGGCCCCTAGACGCTACAGTGATCTATTTCTATGTTGTTTGTACTATGACAAACTAAAATAAATATAGAAACAGAAGCTCTGCAAAAGCACTGTTTGTTGGTAGGACTAATTATACTAACACTGACATGTTCCAGTTACACTTGGTTCATACTCAAGATCTTCCCAGTAAATTTGAAAGCTCACAATCAAAAATCAACCAACAATGGAAAATCAAACAGCGTGGCAAATGACCTGTCTAACCATCATCTTGGCTGCGTTTCAGAAATGTCAGTCACCTTAAAAATGAGTCTTGGCACTAGCAGAGTTTTCTCAATAATTTTCCTTCAATCAGATACCTAGAAGTCAAGTATAAAATTTGCTCTTACAAGTCCCCTTCTGGGAGATGCGATCTACTAAATTATGACTTCGAGCTTTTTAGTAATTGTAATACTTGGCTTCTGCAAAGATTAAAAGATAAATACAGAAGGAATGAAAGCAAGGGATTCAGTATAAACATTTTGAAAATTCAATTAGCATTTAGAACAAAATTTACTTTGATAGATCATTTTTCCTTTATGTAAACTTGAGATCCATTCACGACAGTTATACTTGCAGCACTACTGAGAAGCTTTCTACACATCTTCCCAGTTCACTTAACACATACATAACATACCTACGTAAGTATTTATGTAACAAAATTATATACGTGTTTACATGATATGTATGTTTTACTCAGATGCATTTTACAGGAAAAGACACGTCACCGGCATGATAAGTTTAAAATTAACTGCATCATCACAGATACTACTGAACTACTGTGTTCTTCACAGCTGAAAACAACTGCACTAATATTCAACTATGTGCCTCATTTTCCCCTTCGTGAATACCTATATAAATCTCAGCAATAAGAAACTCACAGCTGCAAGGGATGCAAAAATGGGTTTTTGGCATAAAGAATATTTAATTTAAATAACCTCAGCAACACCCTTTTGTATCTTAGGTAGTCTTTTAAGACCTGCCCATTTATTAAGGTCTTTGAGTTGCTCGATGGAGTTTCAACTCCCCAACGACTATTCCAGAAGCCACTAGGGAAGTCTAACTCCTACCACAGAAGGATCAAGAAAAGATGAAACTTCAGGCTTTTTAAAATTATTACTATTATTTTGTCTACATTTCAGAAAGTAAGAAAAAGTTATGTTGATACTTAACATCTGGTTTCAACAAGTATGGAACCTTAAGGGAAGTATCTGTGATATTCCTAGTTTCGACCCTAGATAACACAAGCTACATTATAAAACTAAGATTTCATAATTTAGTACAAATAGCATTTTGTGTTAAGGACATCCCCAGGCTTAAGGGCAGCAGGGCAGCAGTTTACTTGCCAGAATCCTGGCTGCACGTCGGAAGGGACTACAGAATTTCAACTAGTTTTTGGTAATTGCTCTTGAAGCCTCCTTAGCAATTTCAAAATGAACTATGTTGCTTTTAACATTCGGTAACATAAACTGGCTAAGGTGGAAAAGGAAGAGGAACTGCTAGTATTTTAACATCTATATCTGTATAACTCAATCTCTTCAACATTCAGCCTCTTCATGTCCCAGCCACAAACTCAATATCGTATTCCTCGTCATACCTTATCTCACGGTATGTGCTTACAAAAGTCCAGCGACAGTAACTGAAGAGTTACTGCTTTTTGTCAACTTATCAGTAAATTTACGCATTTAGAGATTATTTCCCTTCTCTGCAGACAGGGCCAACAAGTGAAGCACTTTATAAAAATCTTTGAAATAAAAGGCAGAGAACTGTAAGCATCCCAGAAGGAGGGGAAAGCATTGTTTTAATGTTGCGGGTATCGAATTTGTTTTGTACATTACATAATGGGAAAATATTTGGGCCCTGGCGTTTAGCTGCGTTAAATAGTTTTTGTGGTTATCAAATTTTGTAGCCCAGCTACAGCTTTTAAAAGTTGCCACAAAAGCAGTTTTCTGTTTTGTACACCGTACAGGCGTAAACGTTATCAATTAGATAAACTGACATAGAATTGCTGGTCATTCAAAAGTGAGAACTTCCCCCAGGAACTGATAAAATTCTATCAGGCTCTTAGAAGTCAAGGGCTATGCTTATGTCATAAGCATTACACAGAAACAATTGTAATTCAGAATATCATCGTTACTTCACATTCTTCTGCAAGGGGGAAAAAAAAAAAAGCACACTTAAATCAATTTCCTCTTTCAACCTAACCAGCCACGGTTTACATCCACAATCTGCACGCACGTTCTACTATTTGCTTGCTTTTTTATTTAAACGAGCATTCAGCCAGCTTTAAATATTGCCAATTTCTAGGCAAATGCCTACCTACTTCAAGCTATTTCCTTTGAAGCTTATGGATAAAGATGGCCTTCAAAATTGTTCTCATCTTGAGAGAAAAGAGTATGTCTCAAATCCACTAGCGGAGCAGGGATAAGGCTGCCACAGGGAGCATCCTTCTGGTTCGAATGCAGCGCAGCCTTTCGGAGTTGGCAACGAGTACCGCACAGTTATGGAGGAGATAAAAAATACAGCAAAGCCACATCACCGCTACTACGGCTGTTCAGCCGATCTACATCTCACTGCTCCGATTCCAACTTCTTGGGGACTCCCGACCCTTCCAAACTGTCGTGCCGCCCATCCGCTCCCTCCCAGCCGTATCCCTCCGGGCGATCCGCGCAGGCTGCTCTCTGGAGGGGATCCCATTTGCTTTGTCACCTCAGACAGCATCCCAATGACCTTACTTTCTAACCAAATCTTTTGTATTCCAATAAATCTGCATTTGTCCTAACACTGAGAAGCTTTGACTGCCTTTTTCTTCTTCAGCTGGTGATGCAAGGGCTTCAGGCTGCTGAATGAAGAGCTGCTTAGACAGCCGCACGTTCAGAAGAGCTGCCAGAGTCAAGCCTCATGCACGTGCTAAACCAGCGAATTAGGGAGTGTGTAAAAACTGAATACGGAGATTCGTCACAATGCATAATATTATAGTCAAAACATAAATAGTGCTTGTGAATACTTCTTTATTTTCTTTCTGATGCAATAATGCAGCAGCAGAAAATAAAACACAAACTCCACTGCTGCTTCTTTTTTTGTCATCAACTCTCTTGTGCGATATTTTCCTAGCCAGGCTACACTCAAATACACAAACTGGTTTTCATAAAAAACTGAGAGAAACAAACCAATTACTTTCTAAGGCTTAGAATGTCTCCTGACTCAAGCAGTAAATTAAAACTAATGTCAGGTCCTGTTTCTTTGGAAAACCCAAAGCTTTCCATCCTGCCTTGGCTGTATGGAAAAAAGGCACATGCGTTCGGATTCAGCATCCCATTTAAAGTGAGGAAAAAGCATATATGTATTGTTCCAGAAACACTGAGAGAAGCAGCACAATACTATCTACATACTCTTCTGTTGGTTTGTTTTTTTTTTTTTTTTATTTGTTCTGGTTTTTTTAAGGGGCTTAGTAATGTCAATGAAGTATTGATACATTAGAAATACTAACTGATGCTGGGGTCTAGTATGACATCGTTGTGTAAGGAAACTACAGTGATAACACAGGCTACTGTTATATAATACACAATCACCTCTTAGTTACACAGAGTTTAATAACAACCCTATACATTTGTGCATTTCCAGTGTACTACAAAATAAGTTATCCCAAAAAAAGAAAAGGAACAAGGCGGGGAAACATTCTGGCCGATCTTTCATTATTACCTTTTTTAGATTTGATCTACAAGCCTATGGATTCCAGTGCCAAAGGACTTTGCCAACACATTACAAATCCTATGTGTTCTTTGTAGCAACCATCTTCTCCATGTTTGGATTGTCTAAATCACAGCTCTAAAATTTCTCTTGCTAACACCGTTAGCTAGTACCAGCAGCAGCTCTGTAGGACACCAGTGGTAGCCCTCAGTGGAAGTCACGTACCTCCATTTCTTCCTCCCCCCACGCCCTCCCAATGCTGCCAGCTTGGAGACCAGACCTACAGCCTCTCCCTTCTCTTCCGACCTATCCCACAGGGAGAAGCCAACCCCACATTACCATGAACACTCTCACCTACAGACTCTGACTGAACCCAAATCTCCCACCTATCCAAATCTGATCATCCAGAAGAGCAGATGGGACCTGCCTGGCAGGATCCCGTGGGATTAGAGGGGCCCAGGAAAGCTGCTGGACCCTCACCGACAACCTCCCCAAAGCATTGTCCTTTCCAATATGTAGGAGACTGAGCAGGAAGGGCAGAAGGCCAGCATGGATGAACAGGACTCTCCTGATTGATTGAGCTTAACCACAAAAATGAAGTACATAGAGGGTGGAGGCAGGGACAGGCTACTCGCGAGGAGTACAGAGACATAGCCTGTGTGTAGGGACAGAGTCAGAAAAGCAGCACCACTGACCATCTTTGAGAGGTTATAATGTTCAGAGGGGATTCCTGAAAACTGGAAAAGGGCAAATGTCACACCACCTTCAACAGGAACAAGTTCAACGAAGGGAAATGCCAGGTCCCATGCCTGGACAGAATAACCCCATGCAACAGTGCAGGCTGGCGGGCCGACTGGGTAGAAAGCAGATTTACAGAAAAGGATGGGGGTACCGGGCAGAGCATTGGAACGCGAGCTAGCAGAAGTGACGAAGGGGCTGTATTAGCAAAAGTGCCAGCAGCAGACCAGAGAAAGTTATTTTTCTCCTGTTTGTGGCACTTAGGAGACTGCATCTGGAGTACTGGGTCTAGTTTTGGACCTCCCGGTGTAACGGAGACATTGCTGTACAGAAGCGAGCCCAACAGAAGGCTATCAAGAAAATTAGGGGGCACAGGCACATGAGAAGAGGCTGAGGGAACCGGGTTTGATCAGCCTGAAGAAGAGAAGGCTAACAAGAAATCTTACTGTTCTTTACATCTTCCTAGTGGGAAGATAAGGGGAAGATGAAGCCCGATTCTTCTTGGAGCTGTGCAGTGGCAGGGCAAGAGACAACAAAGACCAGGTTCAACATGGGAAATTACACACAAGGGGGAAAAAATTTCACCGTGAGAGTAGTGCAGCACCAGTTTTCAGTATGCTAATCGTAACACAGAATGAAGAAACCAACCCCATAAAACGTGAGGTTTAAGCTGTTAATGCAAGTAACAATCTATGGTTACATGAAAGCACTGGCAAGCTGGAAAGCCTAGTAGGATAAGGTAGAGCTTACTGAAACTCACAGCATCAGTGTAAGATACCTCTCCTGACTGTCACTTTGTTCTTTCGACAAACTGAACACAATTTATCAGGGATACAAATGAATTTGTCGAGACCAATTTTTTTCCTTGTGGCAAATTTGCAATTCTTCACTGTTCCACGCTGGAATTTGCTGTGACTGAATGGCAACTGCTCTTCAGAAGCACCTGACGTTATATACAGCAAGACTGGCATAGCAAATATTGGTCTTGTCCTAAAAATGGGTTTTATGTGCATGAAGATCACTGTTCCAACAAAATGTCTCTTTCCTCGTAGCTTCATTACTGGACATAAATTATACAGTAAAAGAAATAACTTTCAACAGGAACATCAAAATATGACAACTGGCTACACAACTAGACATGTTTCTATTTAACACATCTGATGTAAGGAAGCTATTAATTTTCTAAATGCGTGGCCAAACTTCTTCGTAACACCTGACACAGCATTTTGCTAGGGTAATAAAAGAAAGCCTGACAGCTGCAATTTTCTAGAAATATGGATTAAGCCTTTCACTATGCTCTTGGGAAAGTTTTCTCTTCTATAAGCTTCTATAATTTGTTTTAAAATGGCTTGCTTCTGATCATTCAGACCCAGAGTTCTCCTGCATCTGCTCCAGCCCCAGCTCACTTTTTGGCATACACGTATCAAAGGACTGACAAACGAACATATATTCTTCTACATATTCTCTCTGACACTGCTTTTAAAATTATTTGGTTGACAACATTTCTTTCAGTACTCGTAACACTGAAGATTACAGTAAAAATCACGCTGATAGACTTGACTAACACTTCTTCTAAAAAAAACCCAAATTATGTTAACTGAAGGGGAACATGGCAGTGAAAGTAGCTGGCTTCCCCCTCTGAGAACGAGACGCGCTGGTGCCTTGTGCTGTCTGGTTACAGGAACTAAATATATTATCTGCATTCTCCATGACATTCCACTTTGAACTTAGCATGCCAGTAGTCATGGTACGAGTGAATGGACAGCTGCCATGAGGAAGGCATTTAATGTTTGAAACAAAGATTAATAGAGGAACCACAGCTAAATATAAAATAAATATAAGAAATACATGTGGCAACTACCTTTATACTTACCATTTAAAAATACTTGTTCTAAAATTTGCATTGTTTAAGAACCATCAAGATAATAGATGCTTGCCACTATTAAAATTGCATCACGTAGCCCTCTGTTCATGTAGTACCATTTGTGCACAGTAGCATCAGCAGATGTCTGAAAGTAAGTCTACTAACTTTGCCCTCTTTTAGAAAGAGCTAAAGAACAAGTTTAAAATTTGCTTTATTTATCCTGGCATTTCCTTCATTTGCCTCTCGGTACCACTTTGCATTAATGAATAAAACTACTCAATAGACTAAAAACCTACTAAACATATTCTACACTTCGGGTTATCACAAAATATTCCCCCACTATATTCTGACCAGATGAGAACAAAGAAATGTGAAAGCATTGAACAGTGCCATTTAGATATGTGCTCAGTATTTAAAAATGTCCGTCTGCTATAGAAAATAATTGCTCTAGTTCAAAATAATAGTTTAAAAAAATAGTTTAAATAGTTCAAAAGCAGACAATTTTTCATAGGCTGTATAACAATCTTACGGTAAAATGTGTGTGCACTCATGAAGAGGAAGAAGCCATACACAAGATTATGCTTTATCAGAAATTACTGCATTTACAGAGTATGGAAGAAAACTCTGGGTCAAATCCATGGCTTTAGCTGTGCAGACATAACTCCCCACTCCCACCCCCCAGGGACAGATTATACAGTGTTCAAATCTAGACTTCAGATCTTTACCACTGCAAAAGCGTAGGGGTCAGTCCCCGTGTGTTTTGGATTTGTCCACTGGAATAGAGTTGCTATGAGCATTTACACAGAGATGTTCATGGGAATATTTTGAGCTTCATCATTTTCATTACTGAAAGCAAAAGCTTAGAGTAGTTCACCTCTCACGTCTGGCACTCTCTCACTTGACTTCCAAAAGGAAACACGAATTCAGTACTCAGGACTTAGTGCAACACATAATACAAGTTTACTACCAGTAGCTCAAATTAATTAGACTAATATGATGAGAGGGAAAGCATTACTATCTCGTTTTGCAGACAAAGAACAGGCAGGGCCGGACTACATGGCATCCCTACAGCCGTGCAAGCAGTCTGCAGGACAGCCATGGGGACGATTCATATATCCCAGGGTCAGGTCAGCGTCTTAATGACGAAAGCCTTCTTGCCACCTAAACATTACATCCGATTAGACAAGGACATCTCAAAGCAGAGAAATTTAATTTCTTCCTCACTGAAGTCTTAGATCTTTAAAAAGCATCAGCCAAGCAAACATGAAACCTCTAGTGACAGTTCGGGCGCACTGGGCTAACACAAGGGGTTTTAACACGTCGGGATGTTACAGCCAGTTAACCAAGTCCTTCAGTTGTGACAGATTCAGGGCTGGTAAAACCAATAAAGTTTTAAAACTCCTCTATGGACATTAAAATGGAAGGCTGTGCTGCATGAAGACAACCTCTGGTTCAGAAGCCCAGCACTTGCATTCTCCGAGGCCAGCTTGTTTGTGATCCTAATGGTACTTGTTTAGCGTCCTTCCGATGGCCTCGACAGTTCTGCTAACACCGCCACACGCTCCACCACAGCCACGTTTATTTTTGTTGGCAGACGTACACAAGTCCTGCGTCACGCTTCCTAGCACTCAATTCACTCAAATGTTACTTTTGTACCTACAAATGACTCGCAGAAACAAATGGTGAGTACAAAATACCTCAGGCTGTGTCAGCACCACTTGTTTCTGACAACTCTCTTTGACTTATAAATGCAACTCTCACAATTACTCAGCGGGGCGCAAGGCTTACAGGCAGAATAGTAGCACCCTCTAAACTAGTATCTCACAGGATTTGGCATTCAAGATACTTAAGCGTGAAACACTTGCCAAGTAACCCCCATAAAAAGAAAAAAAATACTAAGGCAAGGACTCTGTGACAGTCAATGCCATCTGTAATAAAAAGCATGGCAAAAGTCTGTAATCCTCTCTAGGTAACAGCAGTAACAACTACATAAAGTCTCCTACCGAGTTCATTTGACGTGAACTATCCACAACTGCTCAGCAAAACCAAGGACACGTCTTCTATTTCTAGCAGCTGTCTAATGCTGAACACCCTGTGCACGCTTTGGAAGGAATAAGGTTTTCCTTCGTAGCTGTTGACAATGAGAAACTAGAGTGGCACAAAACATCAGTGGTTTAATAAGATGAGTGCACGCAAAAAAAAATAATCCCCGAAAGAGCACTGGCCTTTTGACAGAAACAGCTGAGATCCACAAATTATTATTATTAGCACAAGCTGACAGTGAATGGGAAGCAAGCCAGAGGTGTACCAGTGCTTAAGGAAAGGACTCGGGGTGGCCTAAAAAGCATCAGTGTAAATCTGGCATTACTGTGAAGTAAGCAAATAGTCACAACGCGCATCAGCGGAAGGTAAGAATACAACCGATACCTCTCAAAGTCATTCTGGGAAAAGGTTTAACGTGCATTTTTCATTTTATGGCAGGTCACATAAGACTTGAGAGGTCAGAGGCACAAGGAGCTTTTCAGGCATGAGCTGATATGATCCTTGGTCATGTGTTAACCTCAGCTGAAGAAGTGACTGTTCTGTGCTGGTGAATGTGAAAACAAACATGGGAAGTGAAAGGCTAGGACAGGCAGGTGAGTGGAGGAGCGCTTTCACCTGGAGGTAAAAGGAGGGAGTAAATGACTTGTCCTTTTTTTCCAAACTTACTTGCCTCTCTCACAGTTCAGAGTCATCGTCCACAATATTTCACTACCCACTCATGCATTCCACCACACAGTGCAGTTCCCACCTTCCTCCTCACCTTTAACTTGCTCACCACAGCCTCCTCCTGCACAAGACATCGAATGCCATACCATGCAGGTAAGAGCTGTAAAACATAGGAGAATGGACGTGCTCTAAAAGGCCCAAGGAGTCAAAGGCGTCAGCGTGACCCTTCTCACTACACAGTGACAAGCGGTCAATGTATCTCGGCACTGCAAGTACAGACGAGCCATCACCCACCACCCCCACACACAACGATCCCCACACAGACCGTCTAAACCTTTGCTAAAGAAGAGCAGTTAACGCTTTCAAAATATTAAGGTGTTACGTACTGCTTTCCTTTTGCTAACACTTCTTACTCTCTTCCCACTTACATGCCGAAACATTTCATGGGGGAAGTCAAGAGAGGGATAAAATCTTTTTGTGGTGCCACTGTAACCCAACTGTCATTGGATTAACCCTTCTGCGGAAGAAGTCTAGGAAGAGACAGAAAAAGGATTTGGAGCTGCCATAGTGTTGGTGTCCAGTCTTCCATTCTTGAAGACAAAACAAAGTAGAATACGCACAAAATTAGAGGAAAGCACAATTAAAACAGAAACAGTTTCTATGTCTCCTGCGCACTTTTAATTGTACTTCGTTGACCAAGTTGAACTCATTATCTTATCAGCCGCTCTCAGATCTACCAATCTATGCTAGCACCAGACAGCGTAAGGCTTATTTTTTAGCAGCTTTACCAGCTGAGGATTCACAACTGACTTGCTAAAGGAATCATGCTGGTTACTTGGGACAAGTTTTTCTTGACAGAAGGCAACACACATGGGAAAGATGAGGAGTCAAGCGGAGAAAGGAAAGTAGTACACAAGGTAAGAGCAGAACCCTGATTTTGCACTCCAAGTGACTTGCTTTGGATTTAACCACAGTGGATAGGATAGGTGATGCGGACTCTTTTCTGTCCCGAGCTCCAGGATTTATCCAGCCACACTGCAGCAGGCACTGGCTCCAAGTGCGCACCGAAGCCAGGGTGGCTGAACTACCTAAGGCCTGAGGGTCGATAGATCTCACCAGCCACTGATTTTTAACAACAGGAATAAAGACCTAATCTAAAGATTAGAGCCAATCTTCAATTAGTGCATCTGTTCAACTAAAAGAAAAGAAAAAATAGTCACTGGTTTACTTATTTCTTATAAAAACCATTAATCGAACCTTTTTTCAAAAAATTAAGTAATTCAGCCCTCAGAAGCTGCTTTTAGAGCAGATGGTTTACAACTCTAACATTTACTCTTTCATCATGTCTTGCTATAAACTAAACTTGCAAGTTCTTCAAGCGACAGCTTGCTTTTCTCTTTCCTCTCTGTGCCACCTACCAGAATGGATCTTCGATCTTCCCCTAGATATAAAGGATAAGAATATATACTTTTCAAAAATCACAGAGCTACTAACTGACATTAAAATAATATTACATAAATAAGGGAATGTTTCCAAACATTGTCTTTTCTTGGTCAGTGAGCTACAGATTCCAAAAAGAATGCGAAATATACAGCTGTGAATATGGAGTTTTGCTGGAAGGCTAGGTCCCCGCTCCACCAAAACCCATCTGCCTAACCCCTGTGAGTCGAGCCAAAAATCAGAACTTCCCAGAATTTTTCGCTAGCAAGGGGAGAAGAAAGTTTTGGAGAAAGAGCTTTTGACGAAAAGATTAGATGACAAAAGAAGGGGGGCGGGGGCAGGTGCTGGAGCGGGTGTTTCTTACCGCCCTGACTATCCTACAACCCAAAGAATGCAAAATAGAGCTTCAACCCCACTTCTGCCTGATTGGAGCTGGAATTCCAACTGCTCCTCCAGGCAAGCATCTTCCCTCTTGCTCTTCTGGAGCAAGTTGCTCTCAAACCTCTCCCTCGAAAGACTTGCAGTCAAGTGGGTAGGACGCTCACTCGCAAGGGCGAGGTGTTCATTCACCCCCCTGCTCCGACCCAAGCTGTCCGTCACAACCACAAGCCCCGAAGCACCGTCGCCAGAGAAGAGAGTGAAAAGGGAGTAGAATCACATCTTCCCAACTTGCAACTGATGCCAGCACCCCCAGTTCCGGATTTTTGGCCAAAACCATTAACCCCAATTCGACACAAATTCACAAAGAGTTTCAGTTTCAAAGCTATTCTTTTTTTTTTAAACCGAATACAATCAGTGAGAAAGGTTCTGAATGTTTTTGCACCTCAAATTGATTTTGTTTTTCCAACCTCTTATTCCACCAGTTTGATCTTATAAAAAGACACAATTCTTTTCTGCAAATCTTACCTCATTTACCTCTTTAGTTCATCACAGCTATATCCACACTTCTACTACTCACCGTAATGAGCTCTGCTATTCAGCTTATGCACCAAATATGTTGCATACCATGTGAAAAGCAAAATATTGTCACCTCAGTTCTCAGCTGGAGAAGGGAGCCCTTTTTGGTGACAGTCTGTTCCGCTTAACTGTTCAACCCACTCTTTCTACCACCAACAAAAAGCTTTACTCAGATCTCACCCCAGTGCTGTACTGTCACATCTGCACAGATTATAAAACCTCCCACCGTAAAAGTTACCACAGGATAGTAAGTTCTGTTCTCAGTCATTGGCACATCATACAAAAGCTTTATAATTTGTCACAGGGCACTGCTGTCTCATGTGGAACGTTTCTGAGAAACAGAAAAAAACCAATCCCAAACTCGAAAATCTCACACAGGTAAAGGAGATTCGTAAAGAGAACCTGTTGCTTCAAATAATAACAAAAAGTACACCCTCCTTGTTTTGCAGCTTCACTTCCGTAGTTAGCTGTGCTGTAAGGAAATGGCCTCAAAACCGCTGTCTCCAGACCCGAGTTTTGTGACCTAATTCTCCCTGATGCAGTTTGAAGAGTTCACCTTCAACAAAACAGGCAGGAGAATAAAATTCAAAAATCATTCATCCTGGGTGTTTAAAAATGCGTCAGGGGTGCTGAAACACCCCATTACTGTTGTTGTTGTTGAGCTATGACAGAAAGAGAAGTCCCGTTGCCTGCGTGGCTCCGTTTTCCGTTAGGAAGAGCGGACCATCCTCAGCGGCGGCATCTGCCTGGGCAGAGGCACCACTACCCTCTCCGCCTCAGACACGAGCGAGGCTACGGCTGCCCACCCGCCGGAACCAAATCTCCAAATCTTTCAAGAGCGTGTGAGACAAATTAAAGAGGTTTCTAGGCTTCTGTTTAATTTTTTTGTAAGACCGCGTGGGTGATGACTCTCTGAAACACACAGTTAAGCGACAAAAAAGAATCAGACAACGCTTTGAATACCACGACTCCTGTAGCGTATAAACCAGGAAAAGTTACTAACCAGCTATGTTATTCTAAAACCAGGAATATTTTTTTTCACTTCCTAAGAAATAAGAAGAGGTTCCAAAGGTGCAAGCATGCACTTAGTCATGCTATCAGACATGCTCACAGTACTGACAGCTGGCACAGTAGGTATGCTCCAAATACATAATTTCTCAGAAGTTATGAAGCTTGCGCTTTAGAACTGTATCACCTGGAAGCCAACATGCAATTCACCCCCCACATTTTCTGGGTTTGTATATTTATACATAACACGTGCGATCCATAGATCTCACTAAACCAATGTTTTACGTATACAAGATAGCGAACAACACTTGTCAGAGGTGAATGCTCTGCAACGCTACATTCACTCTATGCTCTGCAAAGATAACAAGAGTACAAAAAGACAAAATTACTAAACAGGAGGATACAAGACTAACAAAATAAAAAGACAATGTGAGCTATTCTGATGCTTGGACAACACTTCTGGTGCTATTTTAGATGTCCTAGACGCCTGCCCCGGACTAGCTGACCTGCACAGAGCTGCAGAAGACTCAGGCTTCGCTGGAGCAGATGCTGAGGGTCCAAAGACATTACACAGGCTGAGCACCAGGCGTTACAGCTAAATACCCGAAACTGGAAAAGGGCTTATGTTCTGCAGATTCAAATGCAAACCCAGGAGGAAGCAGGACAAAAAAAAAATAACAACCTGAAGAACCATTTGCTGCTGGCTCAGATTAACGTAAAAACTTCATGGAAAACATGTGAAAAGCCTGTGGTAATAAAGGAATAGTCAGTCGAGACAGGATCACTGCAGAAAAGCTAAATGAATTGTTTGCATGATACTCACTATGCAAGAAGATAAGACCTTGACAGCTCTAAACCAAAGTATTAGCAGAGGAAGCTTTGGGGTAGATTAACGACATGAAGAGACACAAAACACCCAGACCCAAGAGTTCACCCAAGAGCTCTAAAACAATGGAAGCATGATCAAATCAGCTGCTATAATAAACAAGAGAATTGGTAGGCACATGGGAACATGACGTAATGGGGAAGAGAAAGCATGGCTTTGTAAAGAGAAGTCATAACTTCAAGACTACTAGCGTTTCTGTAAGGAGTTAATGATTATTTGGATAAGGATGATTTGGTTAATGTAGTATATTTAGATTTCTGAAAAGCTCTCACAAGCCAAAAGCTCTTAAACAATTTGTCACAAGGTAAAATAAAAGGTCTGTCACGAATTACTATTTAAAGGATGGAACAGAGTAAGTGGGCAGTTTTCACAATGTTACTAGCGGAATTCCAAAACGACCTGCTCTATTAAACATAAATGCCCTGGAAAAGACGGTGAACAGCAAGGTTATAAATTTGCTAAACTACGCAGGCCAGCTCAAAGTAAAGCTTCCTGCAGAGAACTGCCATGATGGTGACCACACACGACGAGCACTGGTGAAATTCTGTGTTGATAAATGCAAAGTAAAAGGTAACTCAAACTGAGGATGGGCAAGGATAAGTGCTAAATTAACTCCTGCTCCCAAGAAAAAAGATCTTGGAGCTGTTGCCAATCATTTTCTGAAAACAACAGCCGAGTGTCCGATGGCAGTCAAAAGGGTGGATATAGTCTGAAAAATCATTAGGAAGGAAACACAGAGTAAAACAGAAAACATCACCAAGCCAGCGTGCTCACACCTTGAATCTCTCACACAAAGCTCATCAGCAGCCTCAGGAAAAACGAGGGCTCTTCAGCTTGGAAGAGACACCTCGGCATCGTGAGAACAACAGAAGTCTACAGAATCAGGAATGAGACTGCAGGAAGCGAGCAAAGATTGACAATTCGGTATTTCCCATGTCGGGAAAACTTAACACCCCCATGGTTTTGCTGAAATTATTAGGCAGAAAGCGTAAAACAAAAAGACTTTCTTAGAAAACGCGTAAACAACTTGCGGAACTCGTCGCTACAGAGGCTCAAAGCACAAACGTCCAAATAAAAGCAAGCTCGTGAAGGACAGCATCAAACACAAGGGTTTGGATGTATCTTCCGTCCTATCAAAAGCAGGATTTGCACTATTTTTCCTACTCTCTTTGAACATCTGCTGCGGTTCCCTGTTAGACGCAGAACAGCAAGCTAAGTTATGTCGTCTAGCCCAACGCAGTGGCACTTAACGTACCTCTTGCTCTTCTCTGCCAGTCCAAATCTGAGTGTTCTTCAAGGTGTCATACAAGGCTCCTGCTTTCCTGACCAGCCACAAAAGTGTTGGCTCCTGAGTCTCGGCTGTTGTCTTTAATTCTCCTTAGGCAGACCAAAACGCTGCCAGATTAATTACGTTCATCGGAGGCAGTTATTTTATTTAAACTTGCAGATGGAGAAGAACTTGAGAAGATGGAGAGTCCAGCTACCAAGAAGTGCAAGACGCTCTTCGCTCCTGACGATCACAAGCGGATGCCATGCTGGCAAATAAGAGAGTCTTTGAGCAACAATAAACAAGACAAGCTAAGAACAGAACGAGCTGGCGTCCAGTGCTGCAAGGATTTGGCAGCGTGCTTGTCTTCTGTTTATAGAAAGCATAATGGCAGCATACAGCCCTTCCAGGGACTGAGCAGAGGATTTATGCAGTGTCTGCACTATATAAACCTGCTTGATGTGCCACTTAGCTTTTACAATGCCTTACTAAAACCAGGGAAAAAATAAAACATAGATCTTACACCTTCTCCCTTTCCAAAGTATTGTTACAAATGACACAGACCTGACGTACCCATCAGCCCACCACTAAATATACCTTGTTCCCAAAAAACCTAATGGTTCAGACTAGAGGAGAAAAATAGAAGTGAAAGAGGCCATCCCTAAATTTAGATTCTTTTTTCATGTACAAATAACTGAAGGTGAAAGCAAGGCATATAAGCATTTAACTAGTTGATTCTGAATACAGAGATACTTTTAGATCTTTTAAATTATTTACGGGCCTAAAAGGGTGGTCAAACATGAAAAATATGTCCAATTATTAAGAATAAAAATAAAATAAAAAACAGATCATGCTTACTTTCCTAAAAATATCTACAGTACTAAACACACATTCAGCAAGAGTAAATGCCACAATCTACAAGCACCCAAGCAGCGCTTACTCTAAAAGCTATCTCTCTTTTAATCCTCCTTCATTTTACCCAAATGTAACACTTAGATTGTATTTTAAAACGACTCCGCCGCATAAGGGCAGTGTGCAAGTGTGCCTGAAATGACTTACTCTCCGACTTGCTCCTTTTAAAACAGACTGAGAAAAAAAATAAGCAATTTTTTCTCTTCAAGCAATCTCTTTCATTGACTCATGACCATTAACAACATTTATAGCTCTGTAAATTACAATCAGGATAATCAAATCCTGCGCTTCGGGGTATGAGCTGATCACCACAGGAGCTGGGAAGAAATCTTCTCCCATCTGCTGCACTGCACAGTTGTATAGGTGCATTGTTGGTACGAGGGAAAGTTCACCCCATGTGAACGCTGGTGGCAGAATATAAGGCTTTGAATGCCAAAAACGTCAGAATGACAAATTCGCTGTGATTGATGAGAAAGCCCTGTGAAGCCTCCCCACTCGCTGCCAGAGGGATGCCGTGCTATGCACATGGACCACGAGAGCGGTGAGGCTACAACTTGCAGGACAGTCTAGACAAGACAGCTAAAGCGAGGCAGACAGAAATAGAGAAGCATCTCTTTCCTACAAACTCTGATTTTTAATTTCTCCCATTGTAAACAGGTCCTTGACTGGCTAATCTTACCCCCAGCAAATATAATTTGATTTTACTGTAGCCATATATGTAAACATAATATGAGAAAATCATGGCATTAACATTATTAACTACTAACAAAATTATATTCCTCAAGTAAAAGCTGGGACATAACTTAATTTAATCTAATACATTCCATGCACACAGACGCACACAGACACACATATATACACTCACACCAAAATAACATTAATTTAAACATTATGTTTCTGAAATCCATTAATCTGAGGTCAGTATATATAAGATTGAAAACTGTACTTAAACAGGATTTCTCTGGCATTCTATCGTATTTGCCTATTACCATAGGACAATACTAAGCACAAATATTTCAGAGAAATGTGAAATCGGGAGGAACTTATATTTCAATATCCCATGTAAAATAACAAACTAAAACTAGAAGTTTGCTGTGTACGTAGGAGCAATACCAGCAATAGCTACAGCCCAACCAAGCACCGTAGAGCTTTAAGTGCCAGCTCTAGAAGCGCCAGCTTAAAATTGCTATCGGACAGACGCGAGCCCCACAGCAAAGCTCTGCAGACCCCTAAGGCTGTGACATCCCTGGGAGCGCGCAGGAGACGGCATTTACCCTCTCCTGTGAGCGTCCTATCCCAACCACCGAAGACGTCGGAAGGAAAAGGGGGAGCTGGTGACCAAACTCCTTGCCAAAACACTGTTTTAAGGAAACGTGCTTCCATGAAGTAGAGCGATGGCTTAGTGATTCCTCCTTACCGCCAACGCTTTCTGCTAGGAAGCTCCAGCTTATCTTTGAGCCAACGTCACGGGGACGAAGCTGAGAGCTGGAGGCGGACTGTGTCGTTAGTGTTGCTAAACGCTGGGTTGGACCCGTCGCATAAATCTGCTCGGTAAATTCGGGACAAAATTTACAAGAGCGCGTCTCTAAAGAAGTTGCTGAAATCCAGGAGATTGCTCCATACTGTCTTTAAGATACACATTCAAGCAGCTGAACGTGAAGTACCTGATCTGTAATGTTTTAATTTTGTTCCTAAATATTCACATTCCCTCTCTCTCCATAGAAGCGTTCACAAGAAATTGCGCGTTTATGTATGCCCCAAAATACCTCCCCTTTGTGTCTGCAAGACTACTTCAGACCAGAAAACTCAAAAATGATATTCATTTCCACATTTACTCGAATGGCACCAGGAGAGGAGGTGTAAGAAAACAGGTCTGGAAGTTTGGGCATCTGAGTGAGGGTCCCAGCTTTTGAAGCAGCAACAGAAACACGTCCTTCTAATTAAACATGATTGTTTCAAGAAAAACAGTCTGTACTTGAGAAGAGTGTTTCGGGTAGTTCGTGTAAGGTTGCATAGATACACTCTGTCCTAAAGTTTTGTGATAAAAGTGAAATTCCAAAACCAGTTTAGGTATGTGCATGTGTAAGTAAAGCAGTGTGTGTATGTGTGGGTGTAAATACCATACGCCCAGACGCAAACCCTTCCATTCATTGAGTAAACTTCAGCTCTATACCTTAGTACTCAATTCTGAGTCTGGTTACCTTCCGGATTGCTAAGTCTTTCTAAATTAGAACAAGCAATTTCTCTTTGTTTTACCTAATATTTGAAAATGGCAAAAAAGTCCCATGGGTCACTGAAAATTATCCCTTCATTCCTGCCGCCTGTTTCAAGTCAGTCAAAACATTCCAGACTTCAAAAGGGGGCTTTGCCTGCTTAGGCCATTTTGGTGTCCTTCTATGGTTGGCCTATGAGGGATTGGTTATTTGGATAAATTAGTTTGTGGAGCCTGCTGGCCTTCTAGAAGACCTCAGTGTCTGACTGCAAATTAGTTCTACCGAACATGTAGAAATCCCTGGGCAGACGAGAAGAAATAAATGGTGATAAAATCTAATACTACAATGTTTGTAATGCGATTTTATTCTGCTCTGTAGCTTGTAAGCAAAGCTAATGTTGAATTAAAAATTTTAAAATATAAAAATGGCCATGAAAGCACAAAATCAGATCAGTACCCGAGTCACAGCAGAGAAGGCTGGATGCCAACTTTAAAGTTAAGCTTCCAGCAGGAATCTTTTACAAGAACAAACAAAAAGCCCCTGGTTTTCCACAAAATCAAGTAGGTATTTACATTACGGATGCACCCCCGCTTAAGCCAGGAAGTCACACAGTTGAATTCTGCTGGAGCTTGGGCTGTGAATAAACTGCTATGCAGTCTTTTAGTGCATAGTTGTACAACTGCCTAAGGAGAGTTTATCCTTAAGGAAGAAAAGTCAGAGAGCCAAAACTAACAAACATGGCTCCTCGAGCGGAACAATGGTCCAGAAAACCTAGTAAAAAAGAAAATAAACTTCACTGGCAGTTTGCTTTTTGCTGTTAAGGGCTAAGCTACAACTTCATCAAGACTTTCAAGGAGAGACTTCACGCAGACCAGTCTGCATACAGTGCACGTACAGAGCGGCTGGAAAGAGTCAGATGGATTGTGTATTTTTTACATACCTGTTTTTATAAGGCGATCTAAGAACGCCTCTCGCCATAACAAAGACAAAGATCCACCTCTCTGAGGACGAGTGTTTGTAGCTAAGATCCGTGGTGAGCTGTTGACGGACTGCAATGAAAACCCTGCGAGGTCTCTGTCCCGCTCCCGGAGCTGGGACCGTAAGGTCAGCGCTGATTTGTGCGCGTGGAAAACACACTACGAGTTCGGCCGGCGGTGGGATTCGTTGCTGGTATCGCTGCCAAAAAATTACAAACGCTCATTAAAAATAAGAGCTACGATGAACGCTGCGTTTAGGCGCTGGTTCTGCAAAGATGAATGTGCCCAGCACTACAGGCTGTGGGTAGAGGTACTTCTGCCGGTGCTGCAAGCGTGGCGGCCTACGGCACCGCGGGGTTTCGGCCACTGCTTAGGAAAAATACATTTGAAGTAACAAGAACTCCTCCACGGTGTTACTGCAAACCCAGCTAAAAGGATAGTTTGTAGCGAGTAAGGTATGCTCTTCAAAGTGCCCGCAAACAGCTTAACAGTTTTCAGGAGTATTTTCACTAAATTGTTTTAAAGGAAAGAATTCTACTGGTAGTTACTGATTGGGCCTAGCAGCAGCTCATTTCAATTCGGGGAATTTAAATACATCATCTAGTTCCGGCTGTTGATTATTTTTGACGCTTACCGAGTGTTACAAGTGGGTTTTGTGGCTTATGTTTCCAATATCCTCCCAACTGCAGATAGAGAGGGGAAGGGGAGTGGAAAGGGTGCAGGCGATTACATTTCGTAGGCTCAGTTACAGACTGCAATTGCATGGTGCTTGTTGGTCGTTTCCAAAAAGGAAGCGTGTTACACGTTTCTTCAGAAGAGCAAGGGAAGGCAGGAGGGAATACAGCGCTGTGCCAGCCTTTGAGAGAAACCGAGCTAGCACCAATATACATGATTTTCACAGGTGGCGATGCTATGAGTTTTTCAGCTGAAGGTAAAATACTTGTATTTTCACCCATTTTCCTCATAGACCTCGTTCCCTAATGTGACAAACAGGTAATGTGGCAGCACGACAAACCCGCCGTCAAGGACGTTCTCCAAGCCCGGAGGTCGCGTCCGGCTGCCACCGCCACGTTCCCCAAGAGCCGTGCCGCCGAACCCCAGCTCGCCTCGAAACAAAATGAACATTCTAGCCCTTCTGGTAGCGAAGATAACCTTGGAAATGTGAAGAGAGTGTAATCTGATGCCTCAGTAAGGCTGCAAGGAGCTTGAAACAAAGAGGGAGAGATGTGAACTGCCCCAGCCATCTCTCTCTGGGCCCCATGGACTCAGCATTTCTGTGGTCGTGGAGTCTGGCGTTTTTCCAAGATTCCACAGAATCTCGCATGTTTGCTGCAAAATTCATTATTTTGCTGCAGCCAGGTGCTGGATGTTTTTTGGTTTGGTTTTGGTTGGTTGTTTTTTGTTTTTTTTTTTCCCTCCCCCTTTTCTTGCTGAAACCAGCTACTCGCTCTGCATCTTTCCATTAGCGGAGGTATGAGGTGAATTTTCGGTGCAAGTGCCGCTCTCCGGTACATGGCATGAGGTAAGCGGGAGAGCGGTGTCCGGCAAGCAGCAGGGAGGAGCAAAAAGTTGGAATTATGCAGCCAGGCTGCCCAGAGCGCCGACCGAAAGCTGAGGTTTGGGGCTGCGGGGGGAATCGGAGAAGATTAACTGCTGAAGCAGACCAGGAGCACCTCCTTTCTTGGCTCGTTGGGTACACGCTGTTTGGATCTAACTTGACTGCTGAGGGCCTCAGAGTCTTCGCTCTGTTTTCCAGATGGGCAAAGTCCATCATCAGAAATACTCGACGCTGAAAATACTTCTTGGTGTACAATTTTGCAATGAGAATTTTCAACTAGGAGCCTGGACGGGGTAGGAATGAAAAGTGGTTGCTGCTATATAATAACCTAACGTCGCTACCAAACAGAGACTGATGGGGAAGGAATACCCTCCAAAATATTCCCAGGAGGTACAGGAATTGCTGAAAACATGCTAATATTTACTTGTGAAAACTTCCTTGTGCTGAACCTTGCAAATAAGTAAAAGAAGATGCATTTTTTTAAACAACAGGCAAACAAAATTTAAAAAAATACCCGCTTACCTCTACAATGACCTTTGGGGGGGGTTTAAAAGTTGTCATCGGGGTACCTCTAACCCAGGTGTGTATCAACACCAAGCATAGCATGCCAGAATCTTCTGATTATCAGCGTTTGTCATGTTTCTAGGGCTTCTAGAGGTTTTCTAGGGTTTCTAGAGGGTTTCTAGGGCAATGCATTCACGCCAATGCCAAGTTTGGGACCGGTAGAGTTTTAGCCTACCACAAATGTAAGCCACAATCATTTTGCATCCATTTTTTAAAATCAATTTGGGGTAAGATGTACTGTTACCTATTCTCAGTTTCCTCACATTCGGAATTTCTCTATCATCCAAACTGACATTCTCATCTCAAAAATACTTAAAACAAGATGAGGGGTTTTTTCCTTCCCAGGTTTGTGTGAGCAGTGGGACTCGCTGCAGATGCCTGGCAGGCAGAAAAGCCCCCTCAGGTTGGTGAAGAACAGGGCTTACAAACTCAAGCGGAGATTGGAGCACTAGTATATGGATGAGATGCAATCCTATGCGTGGCACTTCAAAGTGTAAACATGCCGGCTATGTATCAGGCTTTCAGATTTCAGTAGCAAGCCAAATAATACTGCTTTGCTGGTCTTTGCTCCAAAGCCGATCAAGTGAAGAAGTACATCCACGCAAAGATCAGCGAGGTGAGCAGCACAGCGTTTTGACAGTCTTTGAGAAGAAACAGCCCAGTCATTGAGGCAGCCCAGCTGTAGGAATTTATAACATCTTAGTTATCACTGAAATCTCTGCTTCACTGACCAACTGGGTTGTAATCAACAACCAATTCATTAATAGAGAAATACAAATTAAAAATAACCCACCACTTGTTTTAGCTTGATAAAACACAAGGGGACCATCTTTAATAGGTGCATGCATCATTAGCAAACAAGCTTCAAAGCCTTTTATTGGCCTTGGAAAGGAAGAAACTGAACATCAGTGACTTTTCCAGGCAGGATAATACACTGATATCCTCTGTCTAGCCAGCCTTCAGGCTTGTGTTACGCTTCTTTCTCAGGCACCTAGTAAAAGAAAGGCGAGGGCAGATGTAGTGTTCTGGTTTGCAAGCACAAGTTTGCAAGTCGGCTCCTACAGAACATGAACCGAACACATGACGGCACCGTTAGGACCATCTCTCCGGGTGATGGAAGTGTTGCCTGGATGCTAAAATCCCCCCTCAGCTGCACAAACGTAACAGAAAGCAGAAGTTAGCCTACTGGGCTTATCATGGGATCCTCTTGTACACCTTAACACTGACAGGCTGCATTCCCATGTGAAACATCATCCTCTCTCAACAGAGAAATCTTGGCCAAAGACCGGGGCAAAGTACTTACTCATCTGTTCTCTCATAGCGCTGTTTGATAAACTTTTTTCATTTTCCTTTCCTTTCTCCTTCTCCTGGTACTTGCTCCACTGTCTATCTAGCCCTGTTTTCCTAGAACATTATACACCTTCAATTCGCAGTTGTTGAATAAAGCTCCTCCCTTATCCACATGTACCCGAAATTGCTTCCACAGCACAGTTTGCATTGGCCGGTTCCAAAATTAAAGTACCTTTCAACCGGCGCTTGTAGAAAAGTTTTCCTCTTTTCCTATGGACTACCACCAGATTTTAGGAGTTGCTACATGTGTTTGGGATCTTAAATCCCAAACAGCGTTTGGTTTCTGAGTTGTAATTGCAGAGTATTAATCCATCCCTCACCCTCTCTTTTTCTGGTATGCACACACAGAGAGCAGAATAAACCAAAAGGAATGTTGATGCCACCTTCTTTATTTTCACTGAGACTATTTTGCCTTCTGACTACTGCTTTTGAGAAACCTCCATGTTGGCCAACCGACTGTTGCAAACACAGCAGCCTGTCCAATTATGAATGAATTAAAGCGAGGTCTAATCGCAGGATTTGATCCACCAGTTCAACACCCCAATTGTAAACCTATCCAATGCCACGGCAATCAGAAGAGTCGCACCCCACAGCGGTACTTCTGCCCTGTGTCACGTACCTTTGGGCTGTCCCCTCCCCGCCGTTACGGAAGGCTTGTCAATGCAGCAAGTCTATTCGGCAATTACTGGTTTAGATTTTGATAATCCTGATAGCATCCATGACTACCACCCACTTGGGTAATGTGAAGGGAAATTCTGAGCAGATGAAGTGTTTTACAGACTCTCTGGACTAAGTGGTGAAAAGAAGGAATGGAATGAATAACCCCAACAGGAGCGCCGGTGGTGCCAAACCATGAACAAATATTTCCCTTAATACTCCAGTTATGCTCAGTGACAGTTATATTTGTCGTTACGTACAGCTCCAGCGCACGATTAGCTGACCCAAACCCACCGCAGCCCTCGAAGCCCAGTGGAAGCCGCAGAAAATCCCGACGGCGTCGGGGAAAAGACTTTTCGTGCGTGGAGAAAGCCTGATCCTGCATAGAACAAGGACTGGGTGGTGCTGAAAGCTCTGGGGCTGCAACTGCAAAGAGGACCACCCCTGTTTAGCACCAGTGGGTAACCGTGGCCACCCCTTTCTCCAGGAGTGAACTGGTCCTTTGCACACATTGCTGTAGCAGCGATGGATAAATACCCAAACCTACACATAGAGACGCTGTGGAACAAATGAACCTTGGAAAATAATCAAAGCCATATTGCTTCAGACAGTAAAAATGACACTAGACGAGAAGCGTAACAAAACCACGCAACACAACAGGCTTATTATTGGGTGGCTTAGTTCCTTCCGCCCTGTTGCTATGTGAAAAACTAACACAAGCATCAGGGAAACTGGATAGACAAGGGGAAGAGGGGGAGATGATGCGGAGTACTGTCAAATGTAGAAAATAAACAAACCAGAAAAAATGCAGGAAATAAATCTCATCGAATTTACTGAATAGTAGGTTTTGGAGTTATTTTACAACTGGTAAAAATCAGGCGATTTCAATGCACACCGTTTCTGTCAAAACAATCCAGAAAAGAAAGAAAAAAAAAAAGCATTTTGATGTTCACTGAGTGCCAAGAATGATATCACAAACTAAACTAACAAATCAGTAACACACACTAATCATTCGACCGTGCATGAAATATTATTTTAAAACATTATTAACCGTGTCTGAAAGTTTGCAAAATTTCTTACTATTATGACTTTATAAACAGGCATTTAAAAGAAACAGCAATGCTGCTAAAGATATTTTTTTTTAAGAAACACATACTTGGCCACTGCTCATAGAATTTTGCAGCTAGGAGTTGCACCCGCTTCTCCCAGAAACGATATTTGCCTATATTCCCACAAGCAAAGAGAAGTAACTCCAAATAATGGGATGAAAACTCTCATAACGGATCAAAATGTTAACAATACAAATGCAGCAAGCCACATACTTCTTAGAGAAAGCAACAAGCATCATTTTGCAATATGAATCACTGAAGACAAATATTTTTAAATCTATACTTATTTTCTGTAGCTTTAGCATAAACCTCCACCTCTCAACGAATTTCATCATTCACAGCTTCCAATCATTAAAAGCGCGTGCAGCTTTCTAAAACTTTCCAGCAACTTGGTTGCAACAAAAATAAATAATTACCACTTTAAAAGCTGTAACTTTTTTTCTCAGAACTGACAAGTTGTTTACTTACAGACTTCCCATTTATTCCCTGGGGGTCTTCCATTGAAGATTTCTTCTTCCAAATTATATAGAGGCTATTAGTTACCGTGAGGTTCAGACAGTCCTAGCACACACACACACACCTGTGGAAAAGACAGCACCACATTGCCGTATTAATTTGCTGGCACGAAATTACGAGCTGATCTTTACATCCACAACTTCCCATTAACTAACAAGTATTCACGAGTTGGGAGCAGTCATCTCCGATGAATTGAATTCATCTTGAAAATAAATATATAGTTGAGCTGTTTATTGCAAATCCACACGAGCCAAAAGCAAGAGCCCCGTTGTGCTCGCTGTCGGCAGGCGAATAAAAGGCAGCCAGGAACTCTTCTACCGTTGCTATTTCTGTGCCAACAACACAACTTTTCTCCTTTTTTTTTTTCTTTTTTTTCGGTGAAGTTCAGCCTCTCCCTGATATCTATCAAAGTCAATTGTACTTTAATGCTAAGAGGAAATAATAACAAAGAAATATGATTGTAGACTGAGCTAGGATAAAAAAAGAAAATCCACAAAGTTTTCAAAATGTTGCCCTCAAGCTAAGGATATTTTTATACTAAATCTCTTCGAGTTTACATTAGGGCACAGTCCTGGCCCCTATAAATTATAAATATGGGATGCTTTGTGTTCTCTCACCTTTGGAAACGGTGTTCTTTGATGTTAAAAATAACTGAAGCGCTGAGATGAATTAACAAAGGATTACCCCCCAAACAGACATCAATTCAAAATATGGCTTCCTTACAAAGCCAATTTTCTTCAGAATAAAATGCTGTGACCTTCTTAAAATTTAGAATTAATCACTAGAATAATCCAAACAAGCCCAACTGAAATCCTCATTAGAAAAACTGGCTTGTTTGGGTTTTTTTTTAAAGACATGGGGCAAATGCAGTCTGCGAAAGAATAATAAAAATGTAAAACTGATTTTTTTGGGTGTGTGTATGTATATATACAGACACCCCTTATATATACAGAAATGTGGATTGCACTTTGCTTACCCATGACAAGCAAAGATCCAATGGTCTGAAGATATTCAACTTGTCCTAAAACCACTCTGTACATGAAACATGTATATTTTAGGATCAGGAGCCAAAAATCTTACTCTGCACCTTTCTACCTGAATGGGATTCTTGCAAAAAAAAACAAAAAAAACCCCACCCTGCAAGCCCAGTTGTTCTGTGCACGATTAATCCACACTGGGCACTGCTCACTGCACACATTCGGCTACCTCTATAAAATCTAAACATTAGGAAAGTGTTAACAGGTCCACTCCACACCCTAAGGAAGATGCTAATATGAACCATGCTGCTGTAACGCATCCACTCCCTTCTCTCTGCTTTACAATTGAGAGATCGAATCCAGTCCCACTCCTGCTGAGAACAATGGCCAATCTGAAATATTTCTATGAAATCAGGGCTTGGTGCTCATACTTGTTCTGACACCAGATTATAGGTTAGAAAATGATTCAAGGCTTTAAAAAGTGACAATTAAAGTTAGGGAGGGGAAGGGCAAGAATTTCTTCTAGCTTTAAAAAAAAAAATAATAATAGCAACGAGCAGAAGAAAACAGTTCTCTAACAATGCCCCACTCCTAAGCAATGACTGACATCTGTTTCAAAAACTCTTTTATTGCAAAATTCAATAAATGGAAAAACCGCACAAGCTGAAAGTCTGCCACTTCGGCGAGGGAATAAAATGGAGCCTTTTCTAATGGAAAAATATTCAAAAGTCAATTGATGTAATGCTGGTATGTGGATGACCTG
This sequence comes from Elanus axillaris, assembly GCA_026212715.1. Lineage (NCBI taxonomy): Eukaryota > Metazoa > Chordata > Aves > Accipitriformes > Accipitridae > Elanus > Elanus axillaris. The sequence continues at coordinate 18,043,931 of JANZLQ010000029.1, forward strand.
ACAGCTTTTCAGATCAGCAGCGCTCTCTTTACTAACGGAAAGAAAACTTCACCAAGACTGGTAATCGTCTGCATTTAAAAAGCATTTTCTATTAAAGCCCATAAGGAAAAAGCATATACGTTTTAGTGTATATCGTAGTTCAGCTGTAATTAGGTGACCCAGCTTGCAGAAACTGCTGTGGCGAACATTTTCTCTCTCTGGGAGAGGTTCCTATAACACACCAGCATCAAAAGAGCCCGCTACTGCATATTCTGCCCTGCAAGTCACTGCAAAAGAGATTTAAGAGAAGGTCCTATATATATACCCCCCCACACACTGTTCGGGGCAAAGACTTGTCTTTTTCAGCAGACGCCAGAGACCTCTGGCAGCAGAATCAAGTTAGCAGTAACATGAGGGCTTAGACATTAATACGGAACAGCTGATTTACAATGTAATTAAGTAACTTTAATTTAAAAAAATCAACTTTTAAACAAGAGCAACTCAGTTATCCTTATTATAATTGTCATCTTGGGTTATTTTTAACTTTTAGTAAAGCTTTGCGAAAACTAATTGAATTCCCTTGAGTTGTTAACGTACCAAAAATTAAATCTAAATTACATAGAGTATCTATTACAGAGACGCTGTTATGCGCAAAATATGCCATCGCGTATGAGGGAAAATATCTCAAACTATTGAAAAAGACAAGATCTCAATTGAAGGGAAGTCATGAGAGTACATATCCCCTTTTATTTTTCTCTACTACCTTGGAAGTCATTTGCTTGGTTAAATATTATTATTGTTGTTATTATTATTATTGTTGATATTGTTATTATTATTGTTGTTGTTATTGTTATTATTAAACACATGATGGTAGCAGTTAAGAGTCCCACCAGCTAAAGAAGCACTATTGAACCAGGCGCGATAACCGGCCACCCCCTTTTCCAAACAGCTATTATTACCATTGTAAAGGGAATGAGAAAAACGCCAGGAAGAGCAAAGAAGTACAGAAAGTGGTTTACGGGGGATTTTATTCCCTCCTTTCTGGAACGTTACCCAACGCCGTGCAATTTTCCCCGCACCCACGGACCTGAACGTGTGCCTTTGCAGCCAGGCGCCGGGCGGCTGCCAACTGCTCCCCGGCCAGGCTGCGGATGGGGCCAGGAGCTTCCATAAAGCTCCGCGTGGTGCGAGGTTTGTCCCCGTCCGAGCGCCCACCTACAAACCTGACGAAAGCGAGTGGCCGATGACGCGGGAAGTGGACGTCGAACGCGGTCGGGGACGCTGTGAAATCATTTTTGGGGGGCTGGAAGGGACCGTCGGAGGGTGAGCTCCTACCGAACGCAAGGGCGGCCAAGAAGTAACTGGCCACGGCTGACTCCCAGCTCTTACAGGCACCGATATTTAAGGACAAGGAACCCGATTTCTTACGCTTGCTGAGCTGCTCTCCCTAAAAGCTTTGCATTTCCAACGCGCGCCCTACTCTGCCACTAACACCCGCATCTCCGAGCCGTCCCAAGGCTGCAGCGAGTCCCTGCGGATGCTCACCGGGATCCCAAACAGCAGGAACACACCACCACCACCTGGGGCTACCTTACCCTTTCCCCCACCAAGGAGACGGGATTAAACTTTTTTTTTTCCTGTTCCTTTGCCACCAGCAAAACCGCTCCTGTCTCAGAACCTCCTGGCTGATTACGCCACCGCAAAGTCTCCAAGATTAGGTCACTGTTAGTGTTAGCTGTGGGTACTGCCTTGCTCTTATTTTCTTCTTTTGCTTAAAAAAAAAAAAAAAAAAATAGGGGGGGTTGCCAGACCGATCACGCATTCTCCAGAACTGGTAGGATTTTCTAGTAACACCTAGACAAAATTGTATCTCCCCAAACCACTCTCATTCATTACAAGAAAAAATAAAATAAACCAGAAAAGCCACACGTGCTTTCTCATTTGGTATAGAAAGAAAGAAAGAAAAAAAGAGGTTATGAGGCTGGGCAAAATGGTCTTTTTTTACCACGTAGATGATAGCGTGTGGTATTTTACAGTTAATGGTAGGGAACTCGATGGTTTTGATTTTAGGTGCTATATTTGGGAAGTTTCCTTTTTAGTACTTGCTTCACTACATACGCTCCGTTCCCAGGTAGGTCTCTAGTCCCCCAGCCCCACTTCCTTTTAAGGTGTTAAATTTGGCAGATAACCTGCGTAGCATTTAGAAAACAATTATTTCCAAATGCTAGGAAAGAAGCTTGCCAAGTGTAACAGCTAAAAACCAAAAAGCAAAGGAAAATTAAAAAAAAGGGGGGGGGGGAAGGAAATAAAACGGAAGAGGGAAAGATATTTTTTAAAAATGAAATTTAGTAGGGACCTTTCAGCAGCTTTATAAACAATTCACTCCAGCAGCGCGCCTGAAGACCACCTCTGATCCAGCCTGGAACGCCTGCAAATGCGATACAGCATCCTGCCCTGCGGCGAGCCTCAGGGACTCCAGTAAAGCAGGTAGGTGCCCAGATGTGCCGGACCCAACACGCACATCTGCTGGGAGACACCCCACACCAACTGCAGCGCTGACACGGACCTGAGCAGAGGCTCCGCGCCAGCTCCGGACCTCTCGGCGGGTCCGCAGGTAACGCACACGGAGGTCGCTGCTTTTGCATCCCCGCAGACACCCACGTCCACCTCAACAGAGCTTTTTTCCCCAATAGCGCCGAGCAGAAATGCACGGAGCGTCGGGACTTGTGGCTGGAGTAAACTTGTGGGTGAGAGGGCTGAAAAACTTCTGGTTTGTTGGTAAGTTTTCCTTTATATAAATACAGAACGAGCACTCCAGTGTCCTGGACAGGCACGTGTAAAACCCACGGCGCTTACACTCACTGTGATGTCTAGGACAGCACCAAAGTAATGTCGTTCTTTTTAAGTCAGTAACATAAATTAATATCTAGATTTTTCTGCTATCTAGGTCCTCGCTTTTAACTTCAAAATAAAGACTAAAACAATCAATTAAACCTGAAAATTATGGTGTTTCTTTAATGTTTTTTTTATTTCACTGAAAACTAACATCTCTGGCAAGGAAACATGAGGTCTCATCCGCCTACACAGAAGTCTCAGTTGATGCTGGACCAGATTAACAGAGGAGTCTCAAGAGCACAAGGAAGAAAGAAAGAAGGAAGGAAGGAAGGAAGCACTATCCACACAAAGAATACACCCCAGGCAAATTATATTAGTGACAGCCTGGAAAATACATCTGTACTACTTCTTGACTCCTGACTGTGTTTATAAAATTGCTACAACACCGCAAGCCTAAGGATGTCCTGAAGAAACCATCTGACAAGAGGGTTTGTGCCACGTTTCTCCCATAGGCGATTAAATCCAACAGGAAAAAGGGGCTGCTGAGAACACAAGGACCACGATACCAGTTCAGACCAACAGTCCTCACGGTGCTGTCTCCAACAACAGCCACAGCCGGACACGGAAGAGCAAGAACGGAACAAGCGTATGCCTTTTCCCCAGTATTTTCCCAGCTTCCTGACGTTTCTATTCAGAGGATTTCCTGAGCCTGGTGGAGCTCATCTGCCCAGCAACCCTCAGTACAGCAAGGACTTGTCCATCTTCCTCTTGACCCCATGTCAACTTTTTGGGTTCCTAGCAATGCCGGACATTCTTTTTTTTTTTTTTTGCGAGCATTACTGAGCACTGAACAAATTTTCTTGGAATTATCTTTGAGGCCGAGATCTCATTTCTGAATGATGGGACTCAGCTCGGTGCCCGTCACTTTCCACATACAGCTACAACTATTTTGCCCAGGGTCTGGCAGTTTACATTTATCTCTGCAGAATCTCATTTGTCATTTTATTGTCTAGTGACTTGTCTCCTAAGGTCCTCGGGCAGCTCTTCACAGTCCGCTCTCATTGCTATTCACCTCACTCTCCAAGTGGTTTATGAATAATTTGCTAATTTAAACGGCTAACCTGGAACATCTTCCATTCAGGTGGAAGCAACGATGGTGCCTGATGAGCACAATTATTCAGACTAAGCTATGTGAAGAAAGCGGAGTGAGAAAAACAGAAAATTCCCACCTGAAGAAATGAACAAAGGCAAAAGATGCTGGCATGGTCATCAAGGAAGAGGAATCTGCTGGCTCCTAATTTCAGCAAGCTCAGAAGAGCTCCCTGGTCCCCCAGTGTTGGAAGAGACTTGGCCAAATACAAAGAAACCTCTCCTGAGGTGGAGAAAGAAACCCGACGATGTAGTGACCAAAACTCCCAGAGCACCTGGGACGGGCAAAGGTTTAAGACTGGAGAACCGCAAAAATTAGGTTAATACTTCAGCAGGTTTAGAACTTGGAAAAATGAAATGTAACTGGCTCAGAAACCCTCCTGATAAAGTCTTTGTGTTGCTCCCTTCGTCCACCACGGTCGGGAATGCTTTGAACGGCAATGAGAAAGGAGGCCCTGGTGCGTACGCGCACCGGGCATGAGATCTGGTGCCAGGGACGGCCGGACGATGCCGAGCGCATCTCCCCGGCAGAGCCGCCCCGCGGGACGGCTCTCAGGGAGCTCCGCAGACGGCCAAAGTGGGAGACACACAGGCAGACATAATTTTAAAGCAATAATGTTATTCTAAAAGCAGAGCTCTCCAAACATAGCAAAAGATCATATTTTTCATTGAATACTAAATACACATGAAAGTCAAACTGTAAAACAATGTTAAAATTATACTGGCAACCTGCTTGCCAGAATTTTTTTTTTTTTAATGACTTACAAAATTAATGTGACGTTTAAACTACCCAGTGGGATCAACTTTATTTGTATCTGAATTGTAAGTTGAAACTGCTCAGCAAGAAACACAGTAACAGTTTAGGACAGGAAGTAAAGAATATTTTTAAGGTGAAAACAAAAGGGAAACTTATGTTTTTAAAAATTAATAAAATTACCATTTACAGTGTGAATGCTGTGCCTCAAACAGGATTAAACAGCTTTGCCCTTAGCATTCCATTTGATCTGTATTATCAAAGAGTGACAGGAATCCCTACTTTCCCTGGGTTTATTTATGTATCACTAACCAAGAGAATAGAAAAAGAACACAACAGCCAATTCCTTCGTTGCGAGTTGTTGGAGCAATACATCCGTTTTCTGCTTTGTATGCGTCAAACACACTACAAAAGGCAAGGAGGTGCAGAGATTAACACTGCCTATGAGACCAAGTGTCACGGTTAATAGAGAATATGAAATACGTGCAAGAAAAATGTTGAGCTATGAATCATATTATGCAGCCGGAATGCTTACCTAGCTCAGGAAAGAAGTGTAAGATGCTTTGCAGACAAAGCTGACTTTCAGCCCGTGTGGTTCTGTACAACGTTTCTAATGAGTAATAATTATACATGTTCTGTAGGAAGCCTTTCTACACCTATTATAAATTTAGATTAAAGGTAAGGCATTACTTATTATTTCACATGGGCTTTTAAAGTAGTTTGTAAAAGATATGCAGTCTATAAAAGTCTGTGGTCTAACAACAAACAACTGTACTGCCTCTGCACAACTCAGTGCAAACAAGTAAAGGTTTGGTCATCATAATTAACGCAAGGCTTCAAGGTTTACACTGAGCAATTAAAAGTAATTTTCCTCTAGGTGAAATCATGCTTTATTTTAATCAGGCTTTTTAACTTTTATTCTTTTTTTAAAAATAAATCAGATACTTTTGATTCTGAAATTGTAACGACCTTCATTAAAGCCTAGGCTTCCCCCAAGCCAGTAAAAGCATTCAGCTAAGAAACACTACCAGCAGCATTTGCAGCAGTGGAAGCCACCGTATCCCAGAGCGCACAAAAATACACCCAAGTAGGATGCGCTACAGAAAGCACGGCTGCAAGCGAGTCACCCTGCCTATGGAAAGCTAACGCTCCCCTGGGAAACTCGCAGCCCAAAGTCTTGGCATCTCCCAGTGCTGGGGGCCCCGAGCGCTGGGTTACAGTCTGCTGAGGTCCCACGTGCTGCGAGAACCTCCAAATTCCCTCCGGAGTCCCTGTGGCCGCGGGAGCAGCGTAGCTGCGCTCCCATGGCACGGAGCCCCTACTCCGGTGTCTCTGCATGAGTGGCACGTCCAGTATCCACAATGGATCAACCACCAACTGAATGGGCATACCAGTGACCTTCCCCGCATCGACGTCAGTAAGGCAAAGGGTGCTGCTTTCTTATTTACCCGCCATACAATGAGACAACTTCCCCGTCTCTCGAGGCCAATGGCAATTTTCTTCGGTAAGTCACAACATTCGCCTACCGCAAGAAGCATCTTCTTTTCAGTCTTTGCAACAGATCAAATGCCAGAATTCACATTGTCTATCTGCAAATACTTCCGCTTCTCACCATGCAGTAAAGGTACCTACTTGCCGTGGGTGCGAGTTTCACTAGTAGGTGCAAGTAGTCTATTTTCTTCATTTGGACTCATCTATGAGAACGGAAGAAGGAAGACAGTTTTTTTCGTTTTTTTCTCTTTCAATCTCTGTTAAAGTCCAAGTGAAAGAGAATGAATAGCCCTAAGCGTGAGAAAAGCAGAAGGCTGTATCGCTGAACTGTCAAAATTGTCAACGTGAGATCCAGCGGGATATTTAAAGGCACCTCATGAGGTTACGCCATTTACATGTATTTATTTGTGTGTTTGTTTATACTGCAAGCACCCTCACGAATGATAGTAAGCACCCAGCTGCACCTTTAGTCACCCAAATATCTCTGGAAGTCTAACCCACGGTGACCAGAAATACCAACAATTCACTAACTGAAAGTTAATTTTGGAACAGAAGTGATACTGTATTTACCTCACAAGGGTGCCAGCTTTCCTTCACGCTTCTGTGCTACGTCCTCCAGCTCTTGCCTCTCGGGGTAATCCCAGGGACGGCCACCCCCCTCCACGTGGGTCAAGGGAGGAGACGCTGGCTTGGACCTCTCTTCTCTAGCCAGCAGTCACTTCTTAGGCAACTACGGCCCCACCAGTAAATCTTTGCCAAATTTGGACAACTGGTGCGAATATCACAGGGGAGGAGAAGGAAATGATTGTAAGAGCCTTTGTAGGGCTCTCAGTTGCTTGGACAACAATGCTAAAAACCGTTTTTAAATGCTGAGTCATTCAACTTTGTCGTATCTCTCTTGCCTGACAAATGACATTCCTTTCCTCTCATTTCTGCCAGACTGTGTTTTTATGAAAACAAATTCAATAACTCATCATTTTTAACATAATAAAACCAGAAAACCTAAGGACTGGGAACCTTGATAAATAGGTTCTACTTACACAACTACACAAGGATGCATTACGTGTTCTTTGTCGGAAAAAAAAAAAAAAAAGCACCAAGTTTAAGTCAAACAGCAGCATTTAGTTTTGGTTCTCCATGTCTCCAAACTGTATCCACCAATGAGAATGAATTTCATATATATGTATGAAAAACCAAACAAACAAGGGCAAAACGCAGGTGAAGTTAAGTCGTTAAATCAAGCTGTCCTCTAGCTACAGCCGTGCTTCTTACAAGTTCCCTTATCCTAATACTCTTGCAATCTTTTTTCACCATCACAGATCAAGATAAAACTGCAATGGCTACAGTAATATGTGAAGTGTGAAAGATGTGAGGGACGATAGTTGTTATCCATATAACATTATTTTTACAACTTGTTGTGAAAGATGAATTACTGTGTCGTTTATCAAATAATGTTATAACTAAGTTATAGTAAATAATATTTCAGAATAAAGGAGAAAATAAAGAATGTACTACACATATTCTGAACATAACGTTTCACTTTCCTTTGAGAAGGGTATAACCTAAAAGCTAAAAAAGAAAATTTTAGTCACACAAAGCCGTGCGATCCCCTTCAATATTCAGATGATCAAGAGCTCGAGCTATTGAGCTGAGAAATTAAAATTCAGAAATTTCAGGAATCGGGCCAACTGCCTAAAGTGGCAGTAGGTGTGACTCGCTATGGAAACGGCATAGCAAGGACAGAGAAACAACTTGGAGTTGGAAAAGCTTTTAAAAGCATATGAAGTACCCAGCTGTGGCCTCCTTGATTTTAAGGACTTTACACACAATTTCCGCTCTTATAAATAAAAAGAGCTTTCTCCTAGCTCACTTCATTATAAGGGGAGCTGCAAAAACCCAGACCCACCTCACAGGGTGGGAGTTCACCTCCGTGATTTTTTCCGGGCAGCCCGGCACGGCGGGGCCCCTGGGCGGGCTGAGGCGGGGGGTGTCCCCACTGCCCTGGGTACAGGCAGCAGCTGCCCCCCCCCAAGAACTGCCCCTGCGGATGCCTCTCCCAAGCAGCCACAGCTCGCGCTCACACCGTCAAATCTGGGCAAGTCTTTCTTGGTCCAACCACTCAAGCCTTTGTGTGGTAGCTTGACCTCTATCATAGAACTCGATGGGAAATTCACATTTTACTTTCTATGGCCATGCAGTAGGATCAGCGGTCTGAGGCAGAGTGGGAAGGAGATGTTGTGACACGAGGAGGTTGGGGGAAAAAAAAAAAAAAAAAAGGTAAAAGAGCATTAAAAGTGTCCAGACGCTTGAGAAATCATTATCTTATGATGTCTGATATATCAGATTAAACAGTCAAAGATAAAAAGAGTAAAAATGAAAGGAAGGAAAAAACTCCAGCCTGCTAATTCAATTTAATCTCTTAATGTTGTATCACTCTCCCTCTCCTTCTCCAAATCTAGAAGGAAAGGTTATTTTGAGCAATATCATCATCTATGGAATCTATAATTAAGTAACTGAATGAAAGAAGCAAAGAAAATAGCCTAAAATTCTCTAAATGCACAGGATGCAAGAGGCCCTCAGTTTCCAGCTGACTTGGAGAAACCGTTCCAATGACCTTTGAAGATTCTGAAATTCTCCTGCCAGAGTCCACCCCTCACCTTGCCCCCAGTGACAGGATTTGCAGCGCAAGGAGGACAGAGCCACAAACCAGAAAAAGAGTGACTTGCTTCCTCCTTTTTCTTCCTAGCCCTTTTGTGACTCGGTTTACACGGGAAGACACAGCTAATGAAGAAAATTAGGAATGAAACATCAGGCCTGGAAAAAATACCGCAGCTGTCGGGAACCAGTGACTTAGTTTCTGCTTAGATGGCTTGTAAACAGAATCAACGCTGTTAGAAATTCTACAGTTCTGGAGGCTGCTGAACCATTCGTAACGACTCATCCGTAAGTTTTAAAAGTTTGTTCAAGGACACGGATACTTGCAGTTTACCTTGCACTGAAACCTGTGGCAGAATAAGATGTTTGCAAGCTAGGACAAAGGTCTGGGGGGAGTGTATCCAGACTAGCCTTCAGAAGGTATGCCAGCTACCTCCAGGAGCTGCAGTCCTCTTATTAGGGGCATTTCCATACATATTGCCCTTCTGTCTCTTATTTTCTGGTGCAGCCAGACTACCTGCTCCGTGACTGCTCTGTGATCCTCCAACTCCCCTCATTATGGTTCACGCTTACACAGCTTTTGGCAGAGAACGAACAGCTCTAATCTGGAAATTGTTTCATAGGGACTTTCCACCCACCACATTCTCTTTTTAAAGAGCTTCTCACAGCACTGAATGACTGATTTCTCTTCTTATAGCCATATTTTTTTATTGTAGAAGACTATGGAAAGTGTGAGTCTTCAAACGTAGCGACTGTCCAGCGCTGCCGTTCCTACCGCATTTTGCTACAGCATATGCAACCATGAAAGCGTTTTGCCACTAAAAGTCAATGTGAACTACTCTTTGCAATTTAAATGCAACACTGTGTTCCTCAGAGCCTAAATGAAAAAAAAGCCTAATGTTATATTTTAATAATTGAAGAAAACTCCGATCTTATACACTGCGATAGAAAACCTGCCTATTTAATTACCGTTTTAAAGAACAAGAGTATTTCCAGCAAAAAATAAGCTTTGCCTCCAAGACCAACACCACCACAGACAAGAACCACCTCGCCACGAGCCATACCCCACAAGCCTTTCGAAGGGCTTAGGCGACCAAAACGGAAAGCCCAGGAGGGGGGCTGAGGAGAGGGGCCCCTCTGGGTGCACCCCTTCCCTGCCGCCGACCCTCGGCACCCTCCTCGCCCCGAACAAGCTCCTCCGCCTTCCCCCCCGAGCCCCCGGGGGCCGGCGAGCCGGGGGCGCCGGAGGCACCGGCGGCAGCGCGGGGGGCGGCGCGGTGTGATTCCCCCTCGGTGCCCCGGCATCGGCCGCCCCTCCCCGTCCCTCGGGGCCGTGCTCACAGCCGGCGGGCCCGGGGGAAAGAAGGCGAAGGCAGACACGCTCATCGCAGCCAACCGCCCGGCTCGCAGATTTCCACCCTCGGCCACCAAAAAAAAAAAAAAAAACAAAACCAAAACCACGCGCTCAGCGGAGCCGACCCACCGAGGCCCCCGCCGAACCGCCCCAGCGCCCGGCATCGGCCCCCAGCTCTGCCCACCCC
>JANZLQ010000029.1:18067168-18105927 GCA_026212715.1 Elanus axillaris
CACCCCCATCCCGCCCCACTCCCTCTCACCCCGGGTGGAAATTGGGCAGGGGAGCCCGGGGCTGGGGGGGATAAACGAGAAACTGTGAAACGTGTTGCTACATTCACAAACACCTATTTCCCCCCGGTGGGATATTTAAATTTGGTTCAAACGGCACACGGATCATTTACAGGTGGTTCAAGGTAGAACCATCATTTACCCCAGATTTAGGTGTATTGTTGTGCGCCTGTGCATCTGTTTCTATAGGTGACTGTTATGTAGATCGTGCCCATGCAACCTACGCTGATGGAGGCCCAGCTCGGTGATGTGGTACCCAATGCAAAGAATGGAATGAAAAAAGCTGGAAGTAAATCACACAGGAATTCTGGTTCAGGGGAATTACATCCTAGTACTTAAACTATTAGATTCTGTTTGGATAGATTATTTAATCTACCACACACCACCCCTATACTTTAATTTTCCCCATTATGTGTGCGCAAAATTGGTCTTGTCCCGATTTCGGTTTTACAGGCGAGTTATCGTTTGTATTCCTGGTTACCCCCGAGGACAGAGAATCCCTCCAGGAACCTGGCAATGCAGGAAAATAATTTGCAGTGTCACCCGGTACTCGTGCATTATGCTACGTTTTATAAAGCCCTTAAAATGGGCCATCCTTTACTGTTTCACATCGGACTTTCGCATGTCAGGAACAGGAATTAGCTCCACATATTTATTATAATGATGTATTTTCCAAAAAGGAGGTAACAAAGATAATAATAAGTAAAAGGTCCCAACTGTATGTTTTTGAGGGGAAAAAAAAGAATCACCGTAGTCTGTCTTTGGAGAGACTGACCGGTTTCCAAAGAAATGCTGCAGAATGCACAATGCATTCACCTTGTCTAGTTTAATAGAGGCAGAAAATGATTAGAGTGCGTTTTAAGACTTGCTGTACATGTGACGTAGGAAGCCAAGCCTCGGAACAGTTTAAATGTTGATATACCCAGCTTGAAAAAGCTTGTCAAATAAATCAAACCGTTCTGGGGGCAAACCTATGTTGTTTTTAAACCACAGAGTGGGGCAGTGGGCGCGGTTACTCCCATGGTTGAATGGTGAATGTATAGATTTAAAATACATTTTGCCACACTGGTTTCCACAGGATTGTTTTGGCCTCGTATTCCAACACCATGAGCCAAAACTCTGGTCAATGTTTTGACAACAGAGCCAGGAAAAACAAAAAAGGCTTAGCCTGTGAAAAAGAAATGAAGATGTAGTGAAGGAAAACAGTAGTCTCTCTGCCACTGCCTTACTCAATCCATATGTGGACTTAAACACAGGAAATACCCACCACTCACCGCAATCAAGGCAGGGGCTTGTGCACCAGAAAGTGCCTTGTGGAACTAATTGGACTCTATTAAGATTGTCACTGACATAGGAAAGCATTTTGAAATTAGAACATTTAAAGAGTACAGAAAAAAGATCATCTGCTGCAGGAGTATTATTATTTTTTTCCCCCCAAATATATCCACCACAACAGTCTCACAATGTGCTTTTATTAAGGCTTTTTGCATAAATTCATTATAATTTTGTGATGTTTGTGTTATTAAACTCTTTATGCTTACTTTGCACCTAAAGTCTTTCTGACGCAGAGTATGGTCCAGCGTCACTTCAGACTGGAAGAAAATCTAAACTTCACCAACTTGAAATGATAATAAACGATGTGCACAGTACCTTTCATACAGGCAAAGTTTAAGGGGAAAACACAGCTACAAATAATAGGTCCTGGAATGATTTTTTTTCTTTCATTTTATAGACTTGAATGAAAACAACAACATTTGTCCTCGCCAGCAAGTATTTGGCAAAGTGTTTATTTTAGCACTTCCAAGCCAGATATCTCCTTGTGAGGTTTCGGTGATGCTTTTCCTGACCGCATTTTTTTTTTTTTTTTTACTGTACTGTTGCATTTAGACTTTTCTCATGGTGAGTCACTATTAGACCTGACAAAACAACGTTGCGATTGCCAATTAAATTCAACTTCTGGGTAATTTTCACGGAATTCACGCTCCTGTGATCTTTCCCTGTTGGATTTGTCTTGCTAGAGCTTTACAGCAAATCAGGGTGACCATTTGTGCTTGAAATGGTACAGGCTTTTTAGTACACTGCCGTACTGTGGGTCAAGTCACTTGGCCTTCCAGATAGACCTGGAAGTGTTTGAAGGGATGATGTGTTTTCCACAGTTTTCAAGTCATCAGACAGGGCTGCTGTCGAGCTGCCTAAGAAAAATATCAATTCTTCCACATCAGCTAGGGACAGGCAATTTAAGTGCTTTGGATGCTGTCTGTACCTGAAATAATTTTGGTTTCATTGTTTGCCTCTTTGATCCCTTTTTTTCATCCAAATGGTTTTTCATCCAAATGTCATGAAAAATTCCTGTTCAAAAATTCCTGTCTTCGAAAGACTTGCAAGAGCAAACCCATTCACGCAGAGCAGGAGTTGCAGCTGTAATTTCCATGTGCTGAAATCCAGCTCATTGACATTTGGAATACGGGTGGCAGAACTTCAGCTCCTGAAGCTGCAACTTCAACCCTTACATCTGTCTGCAGTGATTTTAACCCACTATGAAAAACAAAATGGCAGTGGAAGCTTGCTTTTTTTTTTTCTTTTTTGCCGTTTCTTAAAAGCTTATTTTTCCTTGCCTGGTCCACAGCCTGGGATGAGCTTTGGAATGCCTGAGGGTCACCATTCCATTTTCCCTCCTGATTCTAGTGCTAAAATGCCCTGAGGCAGTACCCCAGCTCTTCTTCCAGAGCTGGCCCACAGATGACCACCTCCTAATCCCAACCACCAGTTATTTATTCTTCTATCTTAAGCAGCAGCCTTATCCTGACGTTTTGCGACTTTTACAGATTTGAATTCAGAGTTTATGAACCATTCCTTGCATTTTACGTGGTCTCTTGGGGGAAAGAGTGGGGAGAAAGTCTGGGTGTAAATACGTAAAATGGGATGACTTTACAGGCGTGAGTCAAGTCTGATTGCAATGTAAACACATCTGAGTATTGTGTTGGTAGGTGCCTGCAAAGTGTATTTGGAGCACAATAGCCCATATGATACATTCAGACAGCAACCGAATGTGTAATAAATTAAGAACAAGCAAAACAGTTATTTCCCTGTAAATAAAGTTGTTCGTTCTCCATATATATGATTCTTAATTTTTTTTTTCAATGTGAAACAATGTATATGTAAAGAGCTGATCTGAATAAAACTCTCAGCCCCATCCATGCATCCCCCAACATTCCTGTGGGATCAAAAAAGAAAAAAGAAAGGAGAAGCTTGGAATCTTGAGACGTGAACTATGGACAGATGCACTGTCAGTTCTTGAAAACGAGAACAAGGGACTATGGGCACTGAGACTGCGTTCTGGGAGTTTGTATTGCTGGCTTTGGGGTGACAGCAAGTAAAAATCGCCCCTGAAGGTCAATGTAATTAGATTTCTAAGTTATCCATGTTTTTCCTGATGGAATGAACATTAGGCTGATGTGCATTGGAGGCAGTAAAATTTAAAAGTTTTGGCTTCTTCGCTGACTTTGCAGCAGAATTTGCTTGGCCATGTGCCCATTACAGTTCTCTGCAAAGCCAATGTTTACACTGATCCATTTCTTTTGCTTTTTCCACTGTAGACATCTAAACATAGAAAACGGTGCCATTCTCTAAGGAAACAAGAACAACAGAAAAGTAGAGATATACTGAGAGAACAAAAAGAAAGCAAAGAAATAAAGGTGGTGGGGGGTAAGAGGAAAGGCAGAGATAAATGTGTATGTGTGTAAACCGATTTCCTTTGAGTGACACTTGATGAAAGCTATATATTACAACATACATAACAGCAAAGCCTTCTCTAGATGCATCTGCATCTCATCTGCCACATGCTGATCTGGTGTCTTGCACCTCCGTAGCACTTAATCGGATGCCGCGCAATAGGCACGGAAAAGAGAGGACAGATTTGTAATGAAGATGCGGTAAGCCAAACTGAAGCTAGTGTGAATATACGAACTTGAGGGAGGATAATATTCTCAAAAATAATAACTGATACTTAGCCATGGCATCAGAATGCCAAAAGCAGTGGGGGCTGTCCTGAATCTACCGTATCTTGGTCTTGGCATTAGCACGTAGGACTTGAATTTTCATTCCAAACTCTGGTACTGTCAGTTGTGCCTGTGGACCAGCCTTTGAGCACGGTTAGTTTAAAGAAAGGGTTTTAACTTTCCCAAATTATAAATAACTTTACCGATGAGTCCTGTGAACACAATGGCACAGACTATTAAGAACAGTCCCTTCAGTTTGTTAATACATAGTTTCAGTAATAGTTGTGGGACCTAGAGTATAAACTAGACAAGACTACCGAAGACAGTAAGATTTCTCTTACGGGCCATTGTAGAGTTCTTAAAATAACCATGTAAACAAGTATTAAGTCCAAATCAGTTAAGCTGTCTTGGGAAACACAGTACTACAGATAAGTGATAGATCCTCAGCTGACGTAAACAGATGTGGTTCTATCAATGTGCTCCTCACGCAGCTGTGGGTTTATCTCCACAATAATCCACACACTGGAAAGTGCTCTTCCCCCGCACCGGCCAAATGACTCCCTAGCGTGCTGTCCGTCCTTTTGGGAGCTGAAAAATAGAGAGCTCAAAGTGTATGTACTCTGAACTGAAGAAAATGCAGCTGTCAATGTGTATGAAAGTGTATTACTGGGTCAAAACAAAACTAATCAATTTATGTCTACTCTGTGTCTGTAGTGGGGGGGGGGGAAAGTATTATTTTACACATCGCATTTTTTAATAGTCCAGGATAAATGGCCTGGAAAAATCCAAACGTTGTTATTTTTAGCCCTGTTTTCTCTCTCACTCTCTCTTTCTTCCCCCCTACCCCTCCTGTCCCCACAAAAATCCAGGCCAATTTCAACCACATCTGAGAGAGGAGGAGAGCTCCCAAACATCATTAAGTTCCAATAACTGCCATGAAAATTTGTGGTTGGGTGGAAGAGAAAAAACGTATTTGTTCTTCCAGGTAACTTGGCCCCTGTTTGGCAAGGCCAGCTTTGCTTCTGCCTGGCGACGGCCAGACGCACGACAAACGCTCACGGCCACGTATCGGCCAGCTCACCAGTAAACCCGTAGCTCTGGGCTGGCCTCAGGCTCTGTTCCCTCTTGCCAAAAGGGATTATCAAGCAGGGACGTGAGTCATGAATAGGGTTAAGACAGTAGTAACGCATAGAGGATATGACACAAACGTACAGGGGATCAGGCTCTTTTAGCTACTCCCAGAACAGCTTGTTTTTTACATATACCTAAGGTAGTTATTACATTTTTTCCTAGACATTGAGTCTCATGTTTATGAGCTATAATCCTTGGATAATTTATCACTTTCAGTAAATAGTAGCGTTCGATCTTCATGCTATGGCTCTTTCAATGAAGTCATTTAATTGGAACAGGGTCTACGGTATTTCCACACCAACACATACAAAATCAGCTTCTTTTAAAGGACAACACGTTAAACTCCTGTTCATGTTCTTCACTGCTGAGTACAAGCACTAGCTTTACAATTCTTCCTGTTATTCTGCACATGTATTTTAAGCGTTTTCAAGTTGACAAGCAATTGATGTACACACCATTTTTAATTCAAATGAAAAGTGTTTAGGAAATGACCCATTCAAAAAAAGTAAAAAGGGAAAGAAAGGAATCCTGGTAGACGTACAAGGTTAAGCTTTTAAATTCTCTTTACCTATAGCTTTTGCTCTCAGCATAAGAAACCTGGAGCTGACTTGGTGGCAGAGCACTGCCCCACGGTGGGGGTGGACTCCTTAGGTCCCCTCTACAGGTCAGAGAGAGAAAAAGTGGCTTCCTGAGGGTAGTCAGGAGAAGAAGCTTGTGCTGGGAGCCCTGAACGGCTGCCCGGAGCAACCTCTCTTGTTCTGCTGATTGCACGGGAGCCGGAGAGACCCGACCCGCGGCTTAGACATTCCCAATGCCTTCAGATGGATGGTGTAAACAGCCAAAGTGGAGGAGGAGCTGGTTCAGACCCTGCCCTCAGCACGAGATCAACAGCCACAACAATATAAGAAAAGGGTTTTTTTTCCCCCCCTCTGGATGGGCATAAAGAAATGTAGTTTCTCTGTGAAGGAACACAATTAAGACCCTCAGCTACATTAACAGCCACGCAGTCTGTCATCGCTTCTCCGTCCAACCTGTCCCAGAGGGCAGAGGTGGGGATGAGGAGGGGCAGAGGTGAGGATGAGGAGGGGCAGAGGTGAGGATGAGCACATCCAGAGCGGACAGAGAGGTTCCCTCACGGGCTCGGTCATTTTCCAGCTCCTCTTCACGCCCTGACGCAAGCGCTGCCCTTTCACACCTCTTCCCCCCCCCCCAGCCTTCCTATAGTGCTTTCACCAAGGGGATGGCCACCTTCTCCAAGTGGGCTTCTCTTGCTGCTTCTCCATCACCGCTCTTCTGTGGGCACTCGCTCCTTTGGGTAACTGAATCGCTTCCACCGCTGATTTCCTAATGCTGCTGGAGCTGCTCGGTACTTCCCTCCCTCTGCTCCTTTCACTGCCTCGCCTCTTCCTCTGCCTCTCGGTGTCTTCTGAAGGCTTTCTTCCTTCATTGCTCCCTTTCTCCTTTTCCAACTCACCCCTTGGCAACCTAATTCATTTTCTTGGCTTTTTTAACCTTCTCTAGGAGGGTGGCTACCAAGTCTAAGTTTCTGTTCCTGACAACATCTTTCTTTTTTGTCTCTGGGATTCTCAGATTTCACCCCTCAAGTCTATCCAACATGCAATTGCCAACTTTTTCTGGCTAGCTTGCATTGCAATTTTCTCACTATTTAAATGAAAGAAAAAAAAAAAAAGGCAAATCTTGGGTGTCCTTTCTCAAGAATACAAAGGGAATGTTTCTATTCCTGGTGGCATACCAGGTAGTAAAGATAAACCTTGCTTTATTCTGAAGTCAGGCTAGACTGCGTATATTTTTATGTAGCTGCTATGGTGACATTTACAACAAATCATTATCATTCACGTGGAATAATCTGTCAAATATGCAGGGATTTAAATATTTTACCACTAAAAATTGCCTGGGCTTTTCTTAGTTTTATGTTGAAAATTCCACATAGTTCTTAAAACAACACTTTCTTCTCCAATATATATTTTCCAAAGCTGTATTATTGTAAATTGCTATAAATGATCATCATTTGTGTGGGAGAGAAGGATGGCAATGGGAATGCTCATTCCTCCTGAGCAGCCTTTGTTTGAACTGGCAGAAGACAACTGAGACCCTTCTGCCGTGTGCATTGAGCAGAAGGATAGAGAAGAGATGGAGGGATCTCTTTGTCCAGTGGTGATTTGGCTTTCAGTGAAGAGTCTCACAAGGCTGAAACTAGGCAGGTGACTCCTCTCCGGAGAACAACTGAAAACAGTTCCATCCAGTTTCATGGGTAGTGATGAGGCACGGGCAGGATGGATACGTCAGGGATAGGGAAGAAGAGGGACGTAGAGGAGACGAGCAGATAGCGTGAATCAGTTATCAGTTTGCTACTGAGGATGGGAACGGTCTACTGGCTCCAAAATGAAACAGCTGCATTGACTTCTGTGGTACGCTGGTCACCGAACTGGATAATGGAAGCTGTCCCTCTAATGTGAAAGAGCATGAGTTTCTACACAATGATCATACTCATTTATAGGTCTGACGGCCTCTTGCTACGGTGTCAGTTCCTGGATGTGTACAGCCAAATGGAAGAGTGAATGGATGTCACACACCATGTCCTCTTGTGGTGCAGGGAAGATGATCAAAGAAGCAAAACTTGACAAATCTATCCACGCATAAAGATGAGAAAGACAAAATTAGAGCACACATTTCATTGGCATTAAGGTACAGACAGAAGTATATTACTTTTTATGTTGCATTTAATCCTTTGGACGAATACCAGAAGCAACAATTCTTTTGTCTGCATTGAAAGCTCTTATTTTCAGCTGCCAAGAATCCAAGATTTTCTTTTAAAAAATCTCAGAGACCTGAAAACAATAAATGTTCTGTTGCCTCAGATCCAGTGGTGGAGAGCTGACATGCCAAAATCATCCTTCTGTTCCGTGAAGATTTCTGCAATGTTTGTCTTCCCATTAGGGAGGTCAGTAGAACTGATTATAACATATACTTCATACCTTTGTTTCAAAGACGAATTTAAGACATATTTAACATCTTCTGGAAAACCTTGACAATACGATAGGCTAAATTCTATCCATGCATACAGAGTCTGTACCTAATCTAACAACGTAGAAATCAATTTTGTAGCTGTTTCACGCAACCAAGAGGCTACCTTTCCTGCATATACTCCATAAAGCAGGACCAAGGACAAGTGGAACAGACGATGGACAGAGGACTGTGGTTTTGCAATATATATATATACATTGCCACTACATTTAGCCAGGGTCGCTGAACACAATGACTTCATCCATCCTGGCATGCCTGAAACGTGACCTCAGCTCACTTTGGCTTCAGTTTGTGTTGAAGGTTCTTAGCAGGTGCTGGCAGCTCCCTGGATGTGACACAACATATATAGCTCTCTCTTCATCCAAGAGCCAGGATCAGTTTCCTGCTGACCCTGCAGATTACATTTGCACTATGTGGAGTTTGTCCTGTTGTTGTTGTAGCTTGGCTGATCTAAGTTTACAACTGAGTCAAGACTTGTAAGGGGAGCTGGTGTCTTTTGCTAGACCTAACTGGAGCGACAAAGCAAGGAAGCAACCCCTGAGCTCCCAGAAACAAAGATCTGTCTCGTCCTTCTCTAATGGCAAATGAGAAGTGCTGAAGGGCCTGGGTCACTATCCAGAGATGTGCCATCGCCTGCTACTTCATCGTTATACATGTCATTTTCTCCCAGTAGTCTTCCCATGCATTTTTAAGAGTATTTTCCCATGATGGACATTCACAACAACACTGGGCACTGGTTTGAAATAGAGTCTTTCCTTTCCTTCAGTCACACTCATAAATGTCTGTTGTAATGGTAAGCGACAGATTTGATGGGAAGTAGCAGCGTGCAGCAAACAATCCTGGGTGGAAGCGTTAGGGCTTCCTCCGTACATCTCCCAAGGTGCTTTGCTTTGGCTGAAGCCCTTGCCTCTCAGCAAACCACCCGTTCAGCATGCAAACTGGGAGATCTTAATCTGTTCTGAAATCCTCCGCTGGGTTTTTATTCACATCAACTTCCTTCCATATGGCAAAATTAGTGCTGGTCACAGAAGCTATGCGTAGAGTAGCAGGTAGCACAGGGTGGTATGAGAAGATCAGTGGAGCAAAGCTGTTGGTGCCAAGGGATGTTTCAGAGGGGCGTTGCTTTGGGCTATAGCTCAGTGCTCATCAGAAAGGCCACGTCCTTCCTGGCGCAGCAGCGCTTCTTCACTTTGCCATTGTATTTCCTTTTCTCAAGGAGGCACATATTCCTGCAGGAGACCTGGGACGTGGACAGACACTTTTGCTTCTGACATTAAAATAACAATAATAAAAACCAAACTTATCTGTAGAAGTCGGCTTCTAATGAAAATATTCCAACATCACCAGGCACATTTTATCCCCGAGGCTGGGTTACGAAGCCATGGGTCACCTATGATTGTGCATGTAGAAACTTGACTAAGCCAGAAGGTATTTTTAGGGGGAAGTCCTAGTCAGACATAATATTTGAGTATCTATACAAAAGGAAAATCCTATTTTCAGTGTCTGGCGATGTAACCATAAGCTTTTAATAATAAACGAATGGTCATGATGCATTTACTAACACCCCCCCCCCCAACCCAACAAACAGACCAATTCCAAAAAACCCAATACCCTCCACCCCCCAAAAAAAAATCAAGGAGCCTTTTAGAAGCCTATACTAATACTTTCAAGACAAGGGAGTGAAAACCAGTGGCGTGAAACATAAGGCTGACCATGCTTATCCAAATGAGAGATGTTTTCATTTTTGTAGTGGAAGCAACGTATCTTAAAAGGCTAAAATATTTAATCATCTCATCTTTGCTTTTTAATCACCAGCGTAAATTAAAAACGTAGAAAGTACTGGAAGTGCACTTGTTTCAATAAATGTGAAGAAAGAACTAAGTGCCAAGAAATACATTAACAAATTATTTTTTGTCTCTACTGCTAGAGTTAAGAGAGTATAGCTGTCACTCTTGCTCTGCTGAGGGCTTTCCTCTGAAAGTAGTCCCGTTGACTGTGGCCAGAAGATGCCGTTATTTTCCAGCATGTGACTTTATTCAGGCACTTTTGTGAAACTGATGTAAAACTTAACAGGAGGAAATGACATTAGAAAGCCTTTTATGGGGGTGGGGGGTGGTCAAATTTGATTCTGCTTGCTGATTTTACCTTGGGGTTTTTATGGATGCTGTATGGGCACTGCGAGCTCGAAGAAGAAATTTTGCAAAGATTGTGATGATTTTGCACTCATTCCAAGCAAATTCTGAAGGCTTTCCCCACACTCCTCAGTTTCAGCTGTGCACTGACTACGCTGAATTGCAGGACTTGGCTTTAAGTGCAGTTTGAACTATAGGAAGGTTTGGAGCAGACAGAAAAAAGTACAATGTGTGCCTGAACACATTGTAAAATCAGTAATGTAAACTATGAATATGGAAGAAGAAAACAGAAAGTAGATTTCCAATGTCTTCATAAACCATAAAATATGTCCTACAAGTAAAATAAAATCCTTTGTCTATGCCAAGCATTACTCCATGGTAATTTTTCATTACACTATATCCATTTGCATGAGCCACTAACTCCCGTTGGTAGCCGTCCACTGGTCTAGACAGACAAATCTTTGGAGATCTATTCTTTTTGATGGATTTATCAGATTTCCAGCCCCATTTCCCCGCTCTTTCTCACTTCTCTTCCTTCCTCGCTGTCGTGCTGGCCGCAGCGGATTGCCGAGGTAGGTCCACGTAACTAATCCTGTGGCATCAGGGCGAGCAGCTCGCTTACGTGCCTCCCCTTTCTTTTAGCCTTGTTTGAAGTGACCCCCCACCTCGGATTTATTATGATATGGAAACTGCCTGCCTCTGCAGTAAATTAAAAAAGCGATATGGTACACAGAGTGTGCTACTGCTGAGGAGCACAGAAAAGTAACTCCGTCAAACTCGTGTGCTCCAGTTCCTTTAACACAATAGGCGTGTTCTTGCCGCGCGCGCTTTTGTACAGCCTGTACGTTGTGTATCCAGCAAGCTTAATATTGCACTCTATGAAAAACTTTGTTGATATAAGATTGCTAAACAGGGCTTTAATAAAGCTGTTTTCTAACATGGTAGATTTTGTTTATTTTCAGAGTTCAAGAACACAGTGCTTTGGTAGTTCGGCAGTCCCGGATGTGTAAGGTATTTAAAAATCAATTCCAGAAACCAAAGCAGTTCTATCCAAGGTACATCAAGGGCTAGTTTCCAGCCACACATTCAGTATAAATAATGTAAACCCATCAGTCACATTTTATAGTAAGCAAAGTAAAATTGAAGAAGTAAAGACAAGCTAATAAAATAATTAATATTAGTGGAAAATAACTGGTATACAGTAACAAATACGTTTCTGTAGACATACCACTTAACTCTAAAAAAATATATACATACATATATGATGGCTACAAATGAGCTGGTGATTTTCTTCCAAAAGTATTTGAGCAGGAAGTAAAACATTTTCCCAGTGGATGAAATAACATTCATTTTTGCCAATCTAAGCAAGGCAGATTTAAATTTTATGTGTGTCCAACTGCTTGTTCCCCCTCAGCTAATAACCTGCCTGCTGGAAACATTTCAAATGAAAAGGAGTTCACAGTTCCTGAGCCCAGCTCTGAATATATCTGCCATGCATGTAAACAAGTAAACCATTATGTTTCTTGTCGAGATAAAGAATACCATGATAAGTGGGGACTTTTACAAAACAAAGGGCTTCCTATTGCGCGTGTGGATAATCTTCCAGAAACCCCTGTGTTTTGGCAAATCACACCAGATTAATCTATTAGGCATCTCCTTTCATCATCAAATTTCCGCTGCCTATCACAGAGGCTGCCTTATCAAGCACCCTTTTCTCAAGAGCGGGCCCATTCCTAGGATTTCAGGTGCTGGCCTTCCGTCCTCGGAAAACAGGTGTCCCCACTGTTTTCAGGCAGGAAAGGTCCCTGCAGAGAAGCCTGGGAAAGGGCAGGGGTATCAGCCGCTGTTCTACCTGAAGGAACAGGTAACAGGAAACTGTTGATTCAACGGGCCGAACTTAATTGGCGAGCATTAGTCAGCACTGAGTGGTTTTTGTGAATTAAAAATCCTCGTAAGAATTCTTCCCAACAAAAGTTTCGGAAGGGGGAAGATACGTGCCCAGATGTGCCCTCCCAGGAGCAGCCGGTTCCCGTAACCGTGTTTTAAATGCCACATTCTCTCGGTGTATTCCAGAAAACACGAGCGAGGAGCTGAGGGCAGAGTGTCAAGCTTTACGTGGTTATGTATAGTGCCTGAGCTGTTAGGCAAATTGCCTATATTCAGGAGGAAATGGATTTCAAATCTCAACTAAAGGCTAATATTCCAAACCAATTAGTATGATGGATCAGGTTTTCGAGCTCTCAGTGCCTCCCCTGGCCAGGCTCTTTTTTGTCTTCGAGTTAATGAAACTGGGCATATGGTTTGGGACCAGACTATTCATCTGTGAAACAGGGCCGTCCACTTGGTCACCCAGGAACACCGCAATACGGAGCACGGTCAGAGCCGGGGGGGGACGGAGAATGACGTTTTAAAGCTGACAGGGAAACTTGTTGTGGAGGAGCCAATAAATCCTCGCTCCTTTTATTCAACTCTCAGTGCTTATCTCTTCTCGTCAAGCCGGCATCAGGCAGCTCCTGTCCCGGCAGATTGTCTCCGTGCCCGCCTGCCTTCTCCGGCAGAAAGACCTTCATTCTCTGCTCTGGATCCCCGCTCCTGAAAAATTGGCTTGCGCAGCCTGTTCTGTAATAAAATCAAGGCAGGCAGGAAGGCCGGCGAGGTGACAGCAGGAAGAGCCCGTCTGCTCTCAGCTCCTTGCTTTGACAGCCGGGCTGCTCGGAGGCCCCGGGATGAGCTCCCCGCTCCGCTCGGTGGGTAGGAAGCGTTTGATAAGCGCATGCCTGCCCTGCCGGGACTCCACAGCCCAGGCTTTGTTTCATCCGCAGATGATTAAATGGTCTACGGGGCAATTATGAACCGAAGGAAGGAATAGCCGGCTCTCTCCAGGTTTCCTCAATCAGCACGATTGAATTTCTCAAAGGAAGGCAGCGGTAGCAACGGCAGGCTCAATGACTTTTCCTGAAAAATGTTCTCCAGTTTAGGATTGAGCTTTCATTTAACTACTTGCTGTTTCATTTTATTAAGTGCAAATTGTGGCTTAATAGATTTACAGTTGCCATAAACTTCGGCATCATGAAAGCTGTCAGAGTGGCCAGTTGCGCAGCCTGTTACTGGTGTGGTGCTGGAAGGGGTGAACTGGACAAGCCAGGCACCAAGGAAGCCTGCAGAGCCTTTGAACGGGCTTGTGCACAGTCTTCCGAGAGGCAGACAGAGCCGAAACGCAAACAGCCACTCAGCAACTTCCTTTTGTTCCTCTCTTTCTGGGGGATTAGAACGGAGGCGGAAGATTGCAGAAGTTTACCTGCACAAGCAAAAAATAGTGTATTTTGCCGTTTCAAGCACAGACTTTGTAAAGTAACTCTGCTAGGCAGGGGTTGCCCAAGTCCGAAGACGCAGTTTTTTTTCCCTGTGTGCCCATTACACTGTGGCTCTGTTCTGCGCTCATTACACCGCGTTTAGTTCCAGATACACACCAGCAAAAAATGTAGACGTACTGGAGGGAGTTCAGAGAGAAACATCAAGGCTGATTAAAGGGCAGGAGGGACAGACTCCTGTGAGAAGGTTAAAAAAATTAAATACAAATGGTTTGGTTAAGCAATGGTGGGGCAGTGGGCACGAGAGCCATCTACGGACATTTTCCCTGGGACAAGGACCACAGGCTGTGCAATTTTTACCTGTGCAATTCCAGGTACCCTCCCTCCTGGACAGGCGACTGATTTCCCATGGGTGGAAGGGAAAGCTGCTTCCTTTCCCCAAACAAATTAAGCGAGAGGGGCTACAGAGAGGAAGAGAAGGTGTATTTTCATTTTGTGTGGGGGAGATTTTTTTCCCTTCTTAATAAACTCTCCTTTGGGAGGCTATTAATTTCCAAAGTCGGCAGCTTTTCCCACCAACCGTAGGTTTTTTGGCAAATATCTGGAGCCCCTCTGCGTGTTGCTAAAGAGTTGGCTCCTTTACTCCAGACAGCCTATGTAGGGATCTGGGTTACCCCCCACCCAGATACGTCCAAAAAGATCTCAGAGGCCTTCGGGGAAGTTTGATGCTAGAATAAAGCAAGACTGCTATAGCTCTACTGGGTTGCATCCCCTGCGCAAAGAACTCTCCCATGTAAGAGTATCGATGCGAGGAAAAAACAGAGCTGGCATCCTATGCAGGACAAACATTTTCCCTTTGTGTACACACAGGGATGTTTCACATCCTTGGCTTACATCAGCAAATGTCTCCCTATGCAAAGGTGCACCCCAGATGTGAAGCGGTAGAAAGGAAAGCTGTAAGTCAAAGGGGGAACCTCTTTTTGCTGTTACTGCATTCTGAAAAATGTTTGCTTTCATGGCCAAGTAGTCTGAGAAGAGCTGAAATGTATGTATGAATTTTGCTGAGTGGCAACAACTGTACCAGAGGACAGTATGTCAGAGGACCTAATAATGACGTTAATAGCTTCTTGGTGCAATGATCCTGCGTGAAGCAAGACAATTTATTTCAAAACAAATTTAACGGACAAATAATTGTACAGTGACTATACTGGGAGAGTTAAATCGCCCACAGAGTGCGTATTCATACCGTTTTATGATGACTTGTAAACAGGCATGGACCTGCCAGCAGGGATTGAGGAGACTTTTGCCCTTCCGTTCCGCCAGCACAGCTAATAGCTAACAAGCCCACAGCTTACAAGGCCACTGTACCCTTACAGCCTATTCCCACTCCTTTCCTGTCAACAGCCCTGCCCCATCCCATAACGTGGTGTGTAGATCACGTCAGAGGGACTGGAACAGAATTATAGTGTGTTGGGGTATGTTCAGAGGTGCGCAAATCATTACCAATAAAACCCAAACCGCCTCCTAAAAACAAATAAAGGAAGTTTATTTTCTAGACCTTCTTGCGGTTTAGCTGTTAAATTGTACTTTAAGGGAACCAAATAATGCTTCAAAGGCGATTTGTAGTTAAGTTTGCGGTACCGTCAGTCTGTGAAATGCAACTTATTCCTTCTACACATAGCTAAACCATGTGCTTTCCTTGTCTTTGAACTAGAAGACAGCTTAATAGACACAACCAACAAGAATTCCGCCCCCCCCGCCAGTTACCGTATGTGTAAATTCAATTCATTTATTTCTGTAAACTAGATCTTACTGTATGAATAGAAACTAATGGTTTCATGGCTCTCATCCACTCAGCTAATTGCAGCGTAAAACACTCTGCGTGTTTGTTGCAAAAGACCATTTTGAAATGGCTCAAACATCTCAGGAAACTGCCTAAATCTTCTTCACTTCATTAGCAAACGTCATATGTACAGATCGTCAGAGGACTTAATGGTGACCACGCTAATAGACAGCTGCCAGCACGCTGCGGTGAGCGAGGCCATTTGTAATTCTCATTAACAGTTCTACCATTTTCGGTTGCATGAAAAGTGATAACACACTGATCTAAGAGTCATTAAGAACTTTTTCTTACTCCTTTAGGATTAATTTGCACTGACCCAGAATTCTCTATTTGCTTAACACAAGCAGTGGGCCACTTTGATGTTATCTGCTTCTATAAACAATAGCGTACAGTTCTCTCCTGGGCTAAAACAGCTCTTATTCTACTGAGAATTAACTGTATTAATCATTCTGAAGTCCAAGAGTGCATGATCATAAATTGTGCGCAGGGACCTCACTTAGCAACTCCCAAGACTCTCATTTATCAACATTTTTTTTCCCTTCCTGGATATTTAGTATGTAGGGAGTAATTTATTTCTGAGCCGGTGCTTTGTGATGTCTTTCATGTTGAAGTAAAGTTGGAAAACTTTCTGCAACAAATACAATTTTTCTTACTTCCTTAGTGTATAAACAAAAATTATGGACCACAGCTATGGACTGATTCCCTCAAGTGGCCAGAACAGAAAACACAGGCCAAGCTTCCAGTCACTGAGCTCTGAACTGGAGGAACCAGGCAACGGTAACGAAAAAGGAGGCGAGCTGCGCACCTTTTTGGCCTTTTCTTAGTTATTCAATTAGAGTTTTAAACATGTGGGGAATCTTTAAAGTTGATACCTGACTAGTCTTTCTTACCTTTCTCAAAGTTGCTAAAATATAATTAAGGTATAATTAAAGCAAGCTGAAATCTTCAGAGAACACTAGCTTTGTTTAGATTTTTCCAGACAAGATATGGCTAGCAATGAATGATGGTTTTGTTTTTACCATTCTTTGGTCATTTTCCCACCACCAAAATACAATACAAATCTGCCAAAACTGTAAGGAGGGAAAATGCTGTTCCACATCAGCTCAGAACTGATATGATACCGTATATTTCATATTTTTAAGGCAGTCAGTAAGAGACTTTTATTTAAAGTCTCCCCTCATTTACAAACCCCCTCGCATTAGGATACAAAGTCAGAGCATACAGAAACCAAGGACAGAGGCGACAAAAACTTTTTGAGCAAATGGATGAAAACCTTCAGTCTTAGATGGCTGTCTTTTATCCACATGGCTCCATTTCTTCAGCTTTTGGGATTTTCCATTACCTAAACCAAAAGAGGCCCTGATTCTGCTTTTCTTGAGAGGAGCATACATGAAGTATCTTCACTGATTTACTGGGGAAAGTCCAGATTTAAGTCATTTTTGATGAGAAAAGACTTTTGGCCCAACTCAGGCAGAATCAAACTCATGACACAGAAACCTTTCTAACTTTTTTCCTAGTTTCATCCTGAGCTTAACTTCTATTTCAAAGCTCTCACTGTTTTATTGTAAACATGTGGTTTTTAAAGTACTGCACTGCTCCAAAGTTATCTGCATGTGAGTTTATTTTATATTAAGTACTTCAAAAAAGTCTGAACATAAAATGCCAACAGAAACAACAAAAATATAAATAAATCACCGCATTCAGCAGAAATGCTTTAATTCAGAATCTAATAAAGACAGTCAAGGTTTAAAAAGTTTATGCCAGAATGTAAACTGAAAGAATTATTAATTTATTTTTTTTCCTGTAGACAGTTTTGCTGCTGCAGCCAAAAGATTCTCAAAGGTTGTTAAAAAATATAACGAAAAAAAACCCCAGTGGAAAAAATGTTTATTTCCCCTCAAGAAATTCTGGCTTCTGCAGTTTGGCATCCTTCTCGGCCATTGCGAACATTTGTTTTAGTGGAGGCCAAGCACTGCTGTTATATTCACAAATTCCCCCTCTCTTCCCATAAATAAGTATCCAGGAGGTGTGATCTATCCTCACCTAGAGCTGTGCCGTTCCGTGGATGTCCGTAAAACCATGAGGGCAGCTGCTGTGAAAGCTCCTCATGCTGGCGAGGCTGCCCCAATTCCTCCTGGATTTCTAATTACAGAGGAGTTTGCTTCCATTTTCAGGGGGCAAAATTCTGCCAGCAGTGATGTGCGGCACCCTGGCTGATTTTAACCTAGTAAAACTGTCGGTAAGTACCTGCAGAAGAATTTTTCTTTAGGACCTTTAAGGACACACGTTGCACATGTACAGCAGCTAGAGCTTATAAGGTATCAGGTAGACGTGCCTGAGACAGACCTACCCCAGTGTTACAAAATTCTGGGGATCCTGGTTCACTCCACTGGGTGATGTATCATTTTGTGGGAGTAATGACTATTTTTTTTTCCTCTGCCTCAGGAAACACTGCACCTCACTCCACAAAGCACTGCAGACATGCTTACACTGCAGTTAATCTCTAGCACATCAGCTCATCTTTATTTAAAATCGTGTGGGTGGATGCTTGACACAATCCTCAAGAGTTATTTGTGAGAAGCGTACCCCTGGCTGAAACAAGGGTAAATAGGGGCTTTCAAGTGCCTCCTCTTCAGTGCGTGGTCAGCATCTTTTTGACTGCTTATTCTCTGCTCCTTTGTATAGTGCTGCTGCAGTGAGATTTGATCGGGGCTTATGCCTTGAGCATTATCTGCTGGATCCTGTATCTGTAGCCTGAGAGAAAGAGACTATCTGCTTAATTTAAGATCCATTTTAAGAAGTTACAGCACTTCCAGTGCCCTTGTCACTCACGCTTGCATTGGCATACCTCTGAAGAGCTGCACAATTTGAGTGCAGCTATTAATTCATTAAAGTCTTGCTATTGTTATTATTAACTCTCCTGGGACTTAATCCCTGGTATTATTTTTGCACTTTCCATTAGCTGTCACAGTATATTCATTTGTACTTATAGGAAATCTATCTTTTGTTCTAAAAGCGTGTTCCCAAAATTTGGAATGCTGAAATGTGTGTTCACTTAGGAAAGCCTAAGGTCTGCACTGCAGTCTTACCTAAAAGTGAAGGTATAAACATAAAATTGCGTGCACTGGTGACATTGCAAATAACAAACAGTAAGTTTTAAAGTTCATTTTAGCCCTTTCCTTTTATGGCTGTATTCGGTGGTGCACCTGCATTAATAATTTCATGATAGTGTGGGAGAGGCCATCTAGACCCAAGGGTATCATTAAGAATTGCCCTATTTCTAGTCCCCGGGCAGCCATGCTGACAGGTAATAGATGAGGTATCTATAGATGCCTGTAGAAGTCTTCTTCATATGCATTATCTCATTGGCAAAAGAATTTGGCATCTCCATCCAAGAGACCAGAAGGCTATTTCGCTTGTGGAAGACCTTTTAAAGAAATGCTAGCTACCTGTTTAGATTCTAAAATATAGGTAGTTGACATTATACTTTCCAGTGACATCACACCCACATTCTCTGCAGTGATTTAAGAATGGGGTCCTGCAGTACCTCTCCTTTGCAAAGGTAGTCTTCCCCGTTCGCGCTCCCTCATGTTCTGAATCACTGCTGAAGGCACCGGCATCTCTCTAAGTAGGATTTCTTTCAAAAGCTTAAGAAGGGCAGAAAGGAGGACAGCTGCATTCAATTACCAAGAGCATGTATCTGCTAGTCTGGAGGAAAGGACGGCTGCTCCTGCTCGGACAGAACAGCTCCCTGTTCTTTAGCAGTAGAGCCTAGCAGATCAAAAATACACAGTATTTTATTTTGGTGAGAACACTGGTTTGAATAAGCGAGGCAGAAACTTGCCTTGAAGAAGAGTGGCCTCTGAAGAACTTCTATATTGCGGTGGTCCCTCTAAAATAAACAAGCAGAATCTTCCCAGAATCAGCTTCTCCTTATAAATTGCTTCTCCTGTAGTTTGGGGGTTGGGAGTAGGAAGGTAGCACTCTTTGATCAAGGTTTGTCTTGAACCTATAAAAAGGAATAGACAAACCTTGATGGTCTATGTGGATAATTTGCTCCCCAAACATCCTCTCCTAATGGCTCCCTTCTGGTACTTTGCTCCCTGGAAGTTTGGTTTCTTTCAAAGTGGAATATGAAAGTGATAAATGAGGACTTGAGGAAGAGATCACTTGATGGGAGGATGCAGCCAGATTTTAGTAACAGAGGGAATGTCAAGAGCTTCATTTACGACCCAGTTGTATGTTGAACAGCAGGAAATGAGGAATCTGCTCCCTGTCAGCAGGTACTCTACAGACCCAAAGTGAAAACTCAGATGAAACCATTTGGACAGATATTCTATTCCTCAAACATTGGCTCTGCTTTTGACATGGTGTATCAGATTCTTCAAGGGGGTGGAAAGGAGAGGATGAATGTGGGAGGGCTTCAAGAGCAGACCACAAATACGCTGCTCATGACAAAAAAATGAGTAGGCATCTTTTTACTTCATGCTGTTTTTTCAAAACGTCTGATGACTACTTAAAATACTGAATTGTAGAAGACCACCAGACTACACTGAATTTAACAGAGCTCTGAAAGTGAAGTGGAAAAAAATATACCGATTATGGGCTGTTGAGTTGGAAAGCGGCCAACATTGTTCCCAGGATTTAGGTGATCTTGGATATTAGAGCACTTAATATTTGATTTGTGAATAGTCTCCAGTTCATTTACTGTAGGATTAAAAAAAAAAAAAGGTGAAAAAAAAAAAAAAGAAATCCAGAATATAAAGTTCAATGATTTTAAAAGTAAGGAGAGGAAGGAGAAGATTATACAATGCTTAAGCCTACAATTTCCTCTACTGCTAATGAGTTATGGGAGGATAGACAGTTGTTCTAGTTTCTGAACTGTGAAGGGCAAACAGGAATACAGGTTCTGTTGCCCTAAAGCAAAGCCTGGTAATTCTATCCTCAGAACGTTCCTTGTGAAGTGCCTTCTGACGAAGAGTTCAATAAACACCTCCTTTCCAGAAGGTGTGAGGGCCTTGAAAGTACTCAATACAAAAAAGAGACACAAAAATTTCTGCTGAATCTGCGGTCGCTTAAGCTTTGGAAATTTCGTATCGTTATTTATAGATAAATACATCCATTGCTATTACAGCAGACAGGAATTTGTGGAGCCGGTCAGGGCTCTGGCCCTATGGAGAAGACACATGATGAGGTTTTACAACCCTTTCCGACAGGCTGGATGGGCCTGGTGGGTGGCAGAGGGAGGTGGTGCTGCCGGAGGGGGTAAGGAGACAAATGCTGTCAGTGCTTTGGTGGAGAAGGAAGGGACAGACAAGAGAGAAGGTGGAAGATGTTACCCCTTTGGGCAAGAAAAGTACATGAATGTGGTGCTCATGACCGGAGATGAATAAACATCTTGTTGCTTTTGTGCCTTCTGCCTGCCCTCAGCTTTCCTTGGATGCCAGGTTCGGCTTCCCCAGCAGTTCCCATGGCACTGGCGCATGTGGGTCGTGCTCTTCTATCACATGAAGAAGTTGCAGCTATGCTGTTGTGCAGTCATTTAGGCAAGGACAAAGCCTACCTCTTGAAACTGTATATCACCAATTACCGGAACATGCCCCTTCTGCTTCACATCTGTTTCAAGATATGCCGTTAGCTTCTGTTCCTTGTTATTCCATCTGCAGTTTCACAGCTGCATGTGTCCTACATGCTGCTTTTTTGTTCAGTGACAGCATTTAGATTAAGTTATTATTTCTTCCTATAGTCACCATTCTGATAGATGTACGTGTCTTTTCAAACCCACCTAGGGATCAGGATTGAAACTGTATCTACCTCAGTATAATCTGCTACCATAAAGGACAGGCAAACCATATTCTTCTCCTTTGACTTAGCTACTAATTAAAACCGAAGTTTTACGTATTTTTATTTTTAAGGTAATTCTCATCACTGGGAGCTGATGGTGCTATTGAATTGTTTTACACCAGTGGCCCAAGCAGTGCTAAAAAAGCTTTCCATCTTTCAATATCCAGCGTTGGTTTCAAGGACTGTGTGGCTGAAGGAATGGAGTGCTGAAGCTTTTCTCCAAGTACAGATGTTTTGGCCATTTTAACAGACACGGCAATATCTCAGCCATTATCATTATGTCATATCACAGCGCATACCCTAAGCATTCAGTAGGCTCCCAGAACTTTAAAAAAACACCACTAGCTACCAGATCTAGTCTGTGAGAGACATTCACTCACCTAAATAAAATACAGGAAAATGAAGAGATTTTATTATTATCAAACCTCAGGATGCTGTTGCCATTTGAAATGCTGATTTAACTTTAAGCCCCTCTTTGATATTCTTACTTGATGAGAGTACATGATGGCCATAAATCCAACTTGGCAATGAATCTGAAAGGTCACCTGTGGATATTGTTTTTCATGGTGTTAAATAGACTGTAATGGTCTCATTATTTCTCCAGAAGGACAAGTGAAAGTCCCATTGGTCTTCTTGCTGTCTCATAAATAATTAACAGGCTGTTTTAACTGGGTGTAACCTTTGTACAGAGTGGCTGAACTTCACCGCATAGCAGAGGTAAAAGAGATTCAGAAAAATATCATCCGTCATTGATGGTACTAAACCAATCAGGTAATCTAGGAATAAAAATAAAAGACTAAGTGGTAATCAAGCATTTTTAGATGCAACAGGAACAATTGCCCTTTTGTACGCATCTGAATATTTTGAGCATCCTCCATCATCCAGTTTAATTCTTATTTTATTTTACACCTTCCCACATGACCACTCAGCAGCTAACTTCCAACATGGGAAATTTAAGTAACTGTGGAACAGGTGAGAAAAGGTTCAGAATGTTTATATTTGTCTTCTGCCATAGGTAAAATCCTAAAGAAGAGGGGTAAAAGAAGGACCAGATTCTTTATATGACCAAGATAAAACTCAAGCCTTTCAAGTGGGGATAACTAAAATCAAATCCTGCATTTGAATATTGTAATTATTTCTTGTTTAGATAAATGGTCCTCCTCCACAAAATATCAGCGTCTGAAACTTGTATGACACCCAGTATGTAAAACACAATGCTGAAA
The DNA here is from genome assembly GCA_026212715.1 of Elanus axillaris. Classification (NCBI taxonomy): domain Eukaryota; kingdom Metazoa; phylum Chordata; class Aves; order Accipitriformes; family Accipitridae; genus Elanus; species Elanus axillaris. The sequence continues at coordinate 18,089,753 of JANZLQ010000029.1, forward strand.
TCTGCCACGTCTCACCTGGAAACTCCCCGGTTTTCTTGGTAACAACAGCTGGTGTTACCAATAAAGAACCAGGTCTGAACTGGCAGAAAACGTTTCATCATGACAAAGTGAGAGCGGGGAAAAAGCATGCTTGCTATTGGATAGACAAAAGATTGTCTGGAAAAGAAATGCTGAATTCCAGCCATGTAACTGCAAAAAATAAAATAAAGAGACTTATACAAATGGAATCAGAGAGAGGAAAAGAGAGCCAGAGAACGCCAGTCTCTCAAACATTTCAGTTTTATAGAAAGTCAGACACTGGTAGTCACAGCTCTGTCTTTCTAATGAACCCAAAATCTTCAAATCTGAACACCCCTACTCTCTGTCTGGAAACAAACCAACCCACCCCTGTGGCAAATTTCAGAACGATGCAATACTCTTTGGCTATGGTGAGAAGATTGAGAAATTACTGTATCTGAGGTAACTTCGCTTTCTGGTCTCTTTTTAAACTGAAACGTAAGAAAGTGAACTGCATGTTTCCACTGCAACCATTCCTCTTGTCTCCTTTGTTCTCCAGTTTGGGAAATAAAAATATCTTGCATACAAGTCATGGCAAGTTCATATTTTAAAAAAAAGGTAGTTTAACAGTTCTGCTTTTGAAGTTCACTTCTGTGTAATTGTATTCTCTCTTTGGGCCTTATAGTCTTGGACTGATGAATACACGATAGTTGGGAGGAAGAGGAAAGCTCCGAACGCCCATCACAGGAGGAGATGTGGGAAAGGTTTCTCTTGAACACGTGCCCTCTTCCAAGATACTTATAGCAGCTCCATAAAGCAAAGAACCTGAGGTAGGGAGAGGAGGGAATATTTTAGAGCAGGAGTAGCAGGAAACTCCAACGGCGTCTCTCAGACAATTGATGGGAATACCAGCTCCTCTTCCAAGCCATTAGCTGCTGGTGGCAGCACGTCTCCGAGGAAAACCATGATACCAACAGTCAGGGGAGTCCAGAGTCAGGCAGCTTTTCATGTGGAGGCCAGGGGAGGTTTCAAGCTGCTTTGCCCTGCTGATCCCTGAACTTCATGGGTGTTAGAGGACTTGCTCTCCTGCCCTTCCTGCCAAGAAAATAAACCTTTCCCTTCTAAGGAGACACTCATAAAATCCCCAGCTTAAAGAAATAATAATAATAAAAAAAATCCCAACAGGGGAAGCTTCCTATGTATCTTTCTGGAAACTCTTTCTAGTACCTGCGGAGCTCCTTACAGTCTTATAGTTAGCATTTTCGCAGCACCTTCTTTTTTCTATTTTTAGCTGGTTTTTTTATATTTTTCAACTCATTTATGGGAAAATAGTCAAAGCAGAAAGACAGCATTCAGATAGCTTTATTAAGCAGCTGCAATGGGTGGTAGTTGCCAGTTGCATGCCACAGAACCTCAGTGGCACTGCTCAAGATGTCTATGAGGTGAAGGAGGACTACTGGGAGAGATTTATTAGGTTCTCAATCTCCAGTTAAAATGGAAAGATAAATAGAGGGAAGTCTCCTCCCAATAGACCTCAATTACCTACCAATAGTCAGAAGACACATTGGAAACCTGACGATTTTTATCCCAAGCTTCATTAGTCTTTATGTAACCTTTCTTAAGGCTGAACTGAGGAATTACATTCAGACTGAAGTGCAGAGCTCCCTCTCCTTGAAGAAAAAACAAACCAAAAAGTAGAGCCAAGAACATTTCTGCATGCTCCCCCCCAGCCCCCTGCATGTACCCACACACGTGGTTGTGGAGACGTCCGCACGTGCGAACCTTTGTGCTCTTCCCTCCTGTTTAAAAGCCCTTGTGCACTCAACGGGCGGGTTTGGAAGCTTCATAAAAACAAAGTCCTTCTACTGATATCAGGAGGTCAAGCATCATATATAAGCAATTTGAGGAAAGAGAAACAAAAACCTATTACAACTTGCTGACATTTTTTGTACCCTGAAAAAAAATAATCTGAAATTTCTATTCATTCCATGTTAAAGTGGGAGTATGCAAACCTAAAGGTGACAACTTGACTTTCAGCAGCAGCAGCCCAATGGCGAACAACAGCACTTACTGATCGTGCCTCGGTGTTAACTAATGCGGTTTCTGTGCAACTTGAGGGCATAACTATGGGCTGTTTACAATATCCCAAATTTCCCCCACGGTCTTTAATGTTTACTTAAACTCTAGAAACTGAGATGTGGATTTTCATTCATTTTAGCTTAGAAAATATTGTGCTCCTACTGACTGTTACTATTGTCTACTGAATGCAGTCATGGGACGGAAAGCAAACAAACCCCAAAGATGCAGGTGTGTGATGTGTTGAAATCTGATACTTCTCACTGCCTGTAAGTAAAATAAACAGAATTGACTTAAATTAACTTAAGTGTTGACTGTAACCTCAAAGTCATTTTTTCCTTTTATCTCTTAAATATATATATTTTGGTGACATTTTAAAACCCTAGGTCTTAATTAATTTTCAGGGGGAGTTCTTCCTAAACACACAGGACAGATTCTGATCTTCTTGGGTGTTTGGTGGGGTGTAATGACAGAGGAACGTTGTCCTGTTTCATCACTGGCTTCAAGGGATTTTACAGAATTTCCCTGCTATAACAATTGTATAAAAGGAGACCTGGATCTGTCTTCTTACTGCCAGATCGCAATCATCACAGAAACTTTAAAACAAACAAAGAGCCGGAGGCTACCTGTTCCTTTGCGCAGTGACTGCAAGCTGCCAAGGCTGGACCAAAGCCAGCCTTCGGGTCAGGTTTACATTATCGCCAGCAAAGAAGAAAAATCAGGTCCTGAAAAAAAAAAAGGTACCATAGTTAATAAGAAATTGAAAAAATCTGATTAGCACATCTGTGATTAATCAAAGCCGTCACAAATAATTCAATGAAATGTAACTCTTTGCTGAAATCTATTTTGACTCAGTTTACAACAGCCCGAACGATTGTGCTCCCCTTCAGAAAAACAAACAAACAATCTCCCTAGCAAACAAGGCAGTATTATTTTAACCCTACACGGGATGACAGCTTCTCTGTGTACATATTACTACGAGACACAGGGCCTAGCACATTGGACATGCTTCCATATCACTTACAGAACAGATTTATATATTTCTTAAGGGATTGTACCCTTAACATGATGGACTGGGAGCCTGCGCGACTGAATGAAATAAAGGTGTGTTTGGTTTGGTAAGCACCTGGATGAGAGGCTGCCAAGGGAAGTTTGGGGCCTGCTGGAAATGTTGTACATAATACAATACACTTTCTCAAGGCTCTGTGTTTGATCAAAGCTCCCGTGTGGTTTGGGGAGAAGCTGTGTCCATAAGGAAATCCCTTTTTCATTTCATTTTTGTTTTATTTTATTTGAACGTAAACCCGAAGCTCTGAAAGCTTATTTTAAACCTTAAAGATCCCTTGCAGCCTTTCATAAGAAACTATAACATCAATAATGATGCTCTGGCTTCCTGAATTTCCCTTGCAGTTCTCTTGGATTCATTATTTTTCCCTCTCCAGGAGATGAAAGCCGGCTCTGTGGTACAGAATGGAGGCCCCTGGGGTTTTGGTGGGGAACAAGCCCTCCCTGGGGACCCGGAGAGGCCGTGATCCTATACAGCGTTGAGCAGCTCTTGGAGGGTGGGGAAACTGATAGACCCGGCGTTTTAATAACAACCCTCTGGTTCTCATCCGTCTAGCCACAGCAGGAGCTAGTGCAGCAGGAGGTCTCCTCCAGCTCCTGCTACAAAAGGAGAGTCTTAATGCAATCAAAATGGCTACATGCAACCCAGCTTCACCTCCCACGTCTTTCATTGCTCCTACCCCAGCCTACATTTGAGATCTGTCACTTCGCCTCTCTGCTTCCACGGCAGGTCTGCGATGTGACGGTGTCTCCACTTGGAACGTTCTCCATGAAGGGGCTCTGTTGTAGACACCCAGAAATGGAGACTGTACGCCAAGAGAACACCATCTAGGTGACAGAGGGACCATGTTTGCACACATATCAAGTGATGCAATACCAATGGGTTCCAAACAAACATCTGGCCCTACCGCCTCTTCTCTTTAATACCGATCCCATGACAGAAATGTTATTTTCAATACATGCACGTTGATGTGTGCCAACACCTACTCTAGAACTCTAAAGATGCAAATACAACTCCTTTACATACTGCACACTGCTCTGTCTTGGCCCTGCACGTGTTTTTTTCTTATTTCCTTTTTCTCTTTTGCTACATTACATCATAATTGAATATTTAGTGCTGCAAGCTGCCGAAAACCAAAGCGTATAAAGGGCACAGTCTGTAGAATAGCACTCCGAACGTGCAAGTTCTTGTGGGAAAGGACTATGCTTGTCACATCTAGAAAGCATCTTAACCACTAATGTCGTTGTGCAAAGATAGGAAGGCCAATAATAAATAGGGCAGTGAAGATGAAGTGGATGTATTTTAGAGTATTAATTCCACAGAACACAATGGCATACCCTTAGGATGACTTTTATGTATCGTAATAGCAGGTTTATCTCATCTTAGCCAAAGTGTAAACAAACAAGACAAAATTTAACAGAACTCTCAGTATGTTGTTAACTTGATATGACAGAGTGCAGTAAAATTGGATATAGTGTTGTTACACTTCTCTACAACCACAACTCTGGATGTTGTACAAGTCTTAGAAATAGCACTGCTTCGTGGATAATAAAATAATGTGAACAATGAATATCTGATCCAAACTTTGGTGGATAATTACTCTTAGAGATGTGAATATTCCCAGGAAGGCAGCTTTTATTATTGCTCATGGATACATTCTGCAACTCTTTTTTTTTTAATATATTGCTGGCAAAATGTCTAGGGTGGAAAATCATAGGCAATTGACATCAAGTAAAATGTGCAGGCCAGGAGTTTTGCGTTAATGTATCCGCTAGGCTGCAGTGAATTTATAACCCCTTAAAGCAGTACAAAGGGTTTTAGTATTGGATATAAATTATGTATAAAACACTCAGCATGAACTGTTGTCCCTGTATTAAGGTAGGTACACCAGGCATAAAAAATAAATGACAAAATCTACATTAATGTTAAGAGGTCAAGTTTAAACTGACAAAATCAAGGAAATGCAGAATTACTGCTGAATCCTTCTGTCACTCATTTTACCCCCTACTAAGTTCACACTGGGTCATCCCACTTCTTTCTGAGCCAGCGTAAAACCTCTGCTGACACAGGAGCAAGCAGGAGTCACCAGCTTGAGTACACATGGGGCAGGTGATGACTTAGGACCACTGCTACTGATCTGCTCATCCTTCTCCAGAAAGAAACCATACATTCATGCGACAGAAACAACTTTCTTCTTTTCCATCTAGGAACATTCTCCTCCTAGGTGTTCCTCCCTGCCCTCTTACCCTACCAGTGTGTGTTACGCTCACTCAATATTTAGCCTATCATCACCGCTCTTTAAAAAATTTTCTATTCTGGTAAAATGGAAGCCCAAAAAGTTTTGGCCCTCAGGACATTACTAAGCTGTAATAGTACTGCTAAGCTGTAAGTAATAGGATTTCAAATCATTTGGAGATGTTTGGGTTCTGGGAGGAGTGCTTCTTTCTTCAAAGCACAGGGAAATCAGGACAAAGCAAATAAGCGGATATTGCCAGAAGAAGAAATATGTGATACTCAATATCAAACCAAAACATCACTTCAAGGTGTATCACATAAATTTCTTGTGAGCTAAATAACAGCATCGTTAGCAGCAAGATGTGAAGGGTGAACGTGAAGCAAAGTTAGCGAGGAGAATTAATTACAGATTGCACCCCAATAATACACTTGGATCATCACAGTTGCACCACCACTAATTACTAACATACCAACATTCGTATTTTGGAACAGAGCTAAAAACATCAGAACTTGCTCTGATGCAGTAGCTCACTCCTCTCTCAACACAAGGATATAAACACTTCCATACAAACACACGTATACAGTGAACATAAGATACATTTTAAAAGGTGCCAGGGGTAAACTTGGCTTCAGGTGAGCCAATGGGAATATGGGTTGCACCCATACATTTCATGTTCAGGAGGGAAGGAGGGACTAATGTATTAACCCAGCCTTACTGGCAGGTCCCTCCAGATCACAGGGTTTAATTCTTTTCTGTTAAAGAATTGCTCTCCTTTGCGTCACCCTTATTGACAATGATTAGATCAGCACCCAAATTAGCGAATGTTATCAAACTCAGTAACCTGTGACTGAAGAAGAAAGATGTTCAGCTGAAAGGCTTCATGTGACAAAGACCATAAGGAATTATTTTGCTTCAGGGAGCAATTACATGCTTAAAAAGTAGTTTTAGTTCCACCTGTAGCCATTGGATTGTATTATGTTCTAGTTTTGGAGACCAAAGAGCTCCCTATTGCCATGTGTAAGTAGTTACAGATTGTGATCTTGTTGGTTTTGTGAGCCCAATAATCCATAACAACCTAGCTGCCAGTTACACATGGAAGGTTTCAGTCATCTCCTCCTGTACCTAAGTCAATAATTGTCAACCCAAAACCTTGACTTACTGCTTGGCCACAGCGTGGACTCACTCAGGTTTTCTAAATGGTTTCCACTTTTGTCTACTACAAAAGAGTTTGTAAAGGCAAAGAAACTTCAGGTTTTCCTTTCAGTGACTAAGACCTTTACAGGGGAAAAAAGAGCTGCTACTTGTAGTGTTAGATGTTGCTGGAGTTGCTGTGAGAACCTGGGCACGTTATTTTAGATGTGGCTGGCTGAAGATGCTGTGTCCAGCTGCTGGTTTTGGAAGGCTCTTTCAAGTCAGTTAAATCCAAATGTTTCTTTCTGCTGTATTTCTTTCTATAAGGGACAAATACACACCTGGCACCCATACTACATTTCAGAAAGATCAATATTCATAACATGAAGCTCACGGAAATGTTGGTAAATGTAATTTAAACCACTTGGACCAAAAACTATCAAGCTCTATTTTCAACACATTTGTGGCACTAAAGTGATAAAGACTAATCAGTGTGTCCTTCTGCCTATGTTTCAGGTTTGGGGGTGGGTTTTCCAGTGTGGGATACTCATACTCGGGGTTCTCAGCGCTTCTGCCCTTCTTATATTGCTATATATTGACAGGTGGGTCCTCCTTGTGCCCCAGAGAGCAGGATCTAGACGACCTGTAGACAACAGCATGGAAGCTGAGCACAGCTCTTCCAGCACATCCTTTCACAGGTCCCTCTCACAGAACCATGTCTCAGTCCAGGAAGCCTTTTCTGCTTTTAGAGTGGTCAGGTCATGAGGAATGCTAAACCAAAGACTAATTGTAATCTCATGCAATCAGTAAAATTTCACCTGATTTATTGGTGAAACTCCAGGACAGCAAAATATGCCCTGTTATAGTCTGGAGACAACGTTGTTAGAGATAAAGTGCTGGAACTGGAAAGGTACAGGACTTGGTAACAGAGCTTACAATATCAAATATCTACCCTGCTTGGCTTTTTTTTTTAAGACAAAATAAAAGAAAAAAGTTATTTTCAGGCTGTCATGACATATAATTTGGGCAGAAATGTTGGCGTTTGCTGAGAACATTCGTACCTTTCCACGACTCCTAAGAAGAAGAGTAGCTAGAATTGAAGAGGTTCTTGAAAAATAATTAATCAATAACCCAATGATCTGAGCTTGTGGAGGCCAGTGAATTATGAGGGGGTATTAGGTGGATGTAGTCTACAAACATTCAGGAGGAGAAATTAAGCTGCGATTTCTATTTGAAGTAACAGGAAAGGCACAACATGATGTCAAAAATTCTTTGTAGAAGTAGCTAATTAACCCTTCCTCCCAAGCCTAGAGGTCATGAATGAATTAGAAAAAGGTAATGATCCCTAAATAATAGTTATACAGCAGTGATGAAAAAGCATTGTGCTAGGAGAGGAATGATATGTGCAGTGAATTTACTGACAGTAAGTGATGCAACCAGCCAATACGGAAACATTCACAAAATAATTACTATAGGAGCAACCTTTAAGTTCTGAAGAAGCACAAAGATTCAGCCGTGCTTTTGACTTTTCTTATTTGAAGTGTAACAAAGCTTTAAATGCCGAAATTTAAAATCTGTTCTACAAATGTCTATTTTGTTACAGTCTTTCATGAGGGCATTATGGCTTTCAGGTGCAATAAACTACCCCTTTTTGTAACAACACCCCTTTATAAACACAAAGCAAATCATTATGTGGAAAGGGGAGAAGTTAAAAGCCCTAAATCTTCCATTCCCAAGGATACTGTTACCTTCAGATAGAATGTATTTTTTATGTATGTATTTACTGCTTAAATGTAGCCTATTTCCATTGGGTTTAACTGACAAGATTTTAGGGAGTTCTTTATTACTGATTTATATATATACATATAGACACATATATGTTCAACTACCCATACACTTTTTTGCTCCTGTTTCCTAGCAAAAAATTATTACCTTCCCTGGAACAATGAAAATGCAACTGCTTTCTAGACCAGTGACTATTCTTTCTTTGAAGAGGCTCATAATAGGATGCATGAAACATCTGGAAGAATTAAATCAAAGGGTGATGGAATTCCCACTGGAGAACACATGTCAAACAAGAAAAAGAGTCTTGTGGAACAAATGAGATTTTGCCCTGAGAATTAGCAAGTACAACAGCTAGGCTTAACATTGGATTGAGACAAAAACTCCTAAGAGGCCTATTGATACAGTTTTTAAACATTCACCGTGCTTAAAAAAGAGAAGAATTTGTGTAACTTAGTCTGCAAGCAAAATGTCTGTTTTCCCCATCCGCAGCCACTATTCAGAGCAGTTCCTGAGATCCACAATAATCTACGCGTGGGGAAGACAGTCTGGGAGGCACAGACTGCATCTAATAAGCACGCCGTTCAATTAGGAAAATACTTGACTATAGCCCTAAAGCTGCAATGGGGAAGGGACCACCAAATTTGGGAGAAGATTAAAAGCAACTTCAGAAACTGATACTCACACATGCGTCTGCGTGCCTTGCACAATTGTATTCACATCTCATTCACAGCTGTCAAACAAAACCGAATTTAAAATATGTCTGTACGCCAATAGCAATTGCCCCAAAACTGCAGTGCAATGTGATGAGTTATAGCAATTTGATAAGTAATTTAATGAGAATGAATTTACTTTTATTGAGGAAAGAAAATGCTCCTTCATCCGTATCCTAAAGGATCCCTCCATCCAATTTTGTTCTATTACTGTCTTTATATTCTTACAAACTAAAAAACTTATGGAAGCTGAGTTGTAATGAATGGGGAAGACTACGACTGGTCATATGTGACTTTGGATGAAGCAGAGGAGGTTTTCAAACCGCCTATTTCTCACTGTTTCAAAGACAGTTCAAGAGAGCAGGGATATGTTTTTTCCCCTCTAAGTTGCCTTTATCCTCACTCAGTGGAGAATCCTCTGCTCGTGGAAGAGGGAAAAGGGGGAGCTGTGACTGCAAAAAAACTGAGTGGTCTTGGATTGGAGATGCATTTGGTGGTTGGATTACTTAATGGTGTTCTACTAAAATATTTCAGCTTTTTTGGATTTATTAAAAACGAAACTCAAAAAATCTGCTACTTTTTTAATACAGAGAGTGTTGTCTTTACGCTACAGCTGGACTAATTTGAGAGGAAGGTGGTCCGGTGTTCAAGAAGGTAGTGGGGGAGCAGATGTTCTACTCTGGACAACGCAGAATGTATTTGCAGTACTGCAAAATGCAAAGTGAAGCACCTCCTGTATCTCATGCAGTGGTCCCCTTGCCTCTCCAAAGAGGCCATAAGATTTATAATTATAGATGTTTTGATGCCTTTCTGTCACCTGGTCATGTAGGGAGGGGATCACCAATTGCTGTATTCATGCCTCCATGCAAACCGCTGGATCACTGACATATGAGAAAAAAGATGCACGGTAGGAAATATTTTAAGGATAAAACTGACTTTTGGAACTTCTGAGGAAAATGAGCTTCCTATGCAGATGTAATAAAAGAAGTTATTTTCACCATAGTTAAATATTGAAACAATATGAACAGTACTCTTAACTGTATTACCTTAGAAGTGACTAGTGCAGTTTAGAGACTGTCCCACCACAGAAGTTCCACTACAGGTTAGTACACTGGACCCTGATGCCTTTTTAGCGCACCAGTTTCCTAGACTTTCATTCCTACAATGGTTTTATTTTTTCCTTGGAAAGCTTTCTTTACAGCTATTCTTCATGTAAATTTAAGAATTATTTCCATTTTTTAGATCTTCAGAAGCCTGTTGCTACATTTGCAAAAGTAAAGTTTTCAGACACGCTGGTTCTCTGCCTTCCTGTTTGCAAGTGCAAATTGTGCCAGAACGGCATTCTGCTTTTCTGTGATCACAGAACTAATTGGATTTGTCACCAGTAGTCTATCTATGTCTCCAGTTAAGTCACAAACATGTAATCAGTGCTAAAAGTGGTGTTGATAGGTTAGTGCAATGAAATCTTTCACTGATGCTTCACCTTCAGAGAAGCTTCATGTATTCAAATTGTCTAATTTCCTTCTGACTGCTTCATATTTCTCTAATCATCTCTTTTCTTAAGGTGAATTGATGATTTGTTCTACTATTGGCATCCTAAAAGCCAATGCTAGAAAACCGCTTTTTTCCTTCAGGAACGGTGTATTTATTGTCAGAAACACACAGAATAAAATGGCTCATGTTAAGTCTGAAAATCTTTTTTACCACCGGTTTTGCATATAGCTTGGAACATAACAATCAAACTGTGCTTTTTTCTCTCGCACACGAGGGATTCTATAAATTGTTACAGGTCAAAATTGATACAGTTCTTAATAATGAATATTTGCCTTCAGCGTCAGCAGACATTGTGTTTAAAATGCACAGGCAAGGAGGGCAGCAGCAACTCACAGGCATGGTATTTGCAGAATCAAGGTCCTAATTACCAGGTAGTACCACAAAGTACACTAAAAAACAAACCAGAGTGAAACGCTTCAGAAGTTTGCAACAGCGCAACAAGTAAGACTAATTCTGCGATTTAATAAAACGAAATATTACATTTTCTTCTTTGTAAAGACCAGTAACATTCATACTGTCAGCTGCCAACAAATGAAAGATCTTAATGTATTCCAGTGAAGTTTCTTTCAACAGAATTTCTGCTTCATAAGTTTTCTAAACAAGAAAGCATCTGAGCTGCTCCAGCACAGAGCTTTTAAAGGCTATCAAATGGCATTTAAAACACACATGCACTCTACCCACCAAACTCTACCCCTCCTTTCCCCCCTGTTTTAATGGTACAGAGTGTCTCCCAGTAATTAAACTAAACCCTGAAATCTTGACCATTGTGGCTGCTAAAGATCCCATGCACTTTTCGGGAGAGGAGGGGCACTAACCACAGTTTCCTCCACAAATTCCCAGCCAGGTAATTGCACTCCGCCTGCCTAGAAATCGCCCGTTCAGCTTCCACAGAGTCCTAAGCTATTTTCACAATTTTTACCCTCTCCCTGAAACTGCTGAGGGCGTTGCAGGCGCAGGCTGACAGCTGTGTTCTGTCTTAATGCTCTCTCGCTTTGCTGAATATGAAAACACTGCTACCATAACACAATAAAATGAACAAAGTGACGGGAATATATTTGCCATAAACTTTAGGAATAGCAAGTAATCTAATAAAAGCATTTGTAAACCAGGCCATTAATCTCTACAGGGGATACTGCTGTGTAGTAGGTTATCCGTTGTACCAGATAACGCAGCCGGGAGGTGAAAAGTTGGTGGTCGCCAGTTCACACACGCAAGGGTGCACGTTTCATCTGTATGAACTGGGCAAGACAAAGAACAGCCTGGACCCATTTCAGACGTCACCTGTGCAAGTAAGACGAAGAATTAGCAAGGAAGCTCGGCCATTCACCCAGCTGTATTTTCAAGCACGCTTAAGAAAGGCTTTTCTAGTTTCTGTCTTCTTGTAGCTTGATGGGATCCTACAGGACACTAAGATGTTCAGACAGAAATTCAATGATGGAGCTCAGAGTAAAGTGACACAGCTTCCCAGATACACTCCAGAGATATTTAATAGGTTCTGTCATAATCCATATGTTCTCTTCAACAAATAGGAATAAAACCCAGCTGCCTTACAATAAATTCTAACTGCAGTATGAGTTAATTTTAAACTGATGTAACATTCAGTCAGTTTTCATTTAAAATGACAGTGGATATCTTTGCCAGATTAAGCACGGATTTCTAAAAACAGATGAGGAACGGTAAAATGTTTTTCCTTCAAGACAATTTTTTTTTTTTTAACATGGAGCTTTTAGATAATAGATGAAGTGTTCAAGCAAAGAAAGACTTTACATTCACTGCCATGCCAATGTATTACTCAAGTACTGTGCTTTTGGACTCTGTCAGGAACCCCTCGGGGACGCGGCAGAGCAGAGGTGGTAACCTGTGCCATACGCCAGGTCTGCTGGGACAGGACCGAAGCCGTGGCCTGGCTCTGGTGCCGGTGGGGTGGGCAGCATGGCCAGTTGCTAGGCTTTTAGCCTGAAAGGGCTGCCTCTGTGAGGTTCCAAGTACTTTAGACATCTTCACGTATCACCCCCTATGAACGGCAAAAAAATAACAAAAATACAGATTGAAGTAACCAAGAACCACATTACAAAATACAGCAGGCAACTCACTAATATCTCCTCATTCCTACCATTCAAGCTGCTCTCCGCTTCCCAGAAAACCACAAATGGCCAAGGAAGAAAGTAGGCTTGTAGGATGTCCCAAAGATCAACAGATTTTGACTATGCAAGGCCAAGAATGCAGTCACTGCAGGAAAACAGTCCCAGTAGTATGGCAGCTCAGAGTGACTGGAACAGACATGTCATTTAGACCTATTCTGATATCTCAAAATGTCTTCAAAATGCTGTTTCACCTTAGGTCTCAGAAATAGATCAGACTCGTAACTATCATGTATCATCTCTGCTTGAGCCAAAGAATTTTTCCTTTTTTCCATCCCTGAGTTTTGGTCCCAGTTCCTACAGTGATAAGGCCACAATCTTTAATCATGGTCTTACACCTAGTAGCAAGGCTGATAAAAACAACATTGCAAAAGCTGTCTATATCCAAACAGACAACCTGAATGGTCCATACAAAAGGTCTAAATTAGGCTTGGCCAGTCAAGAGAGAAGTTTGGGAGTCATCGTTTGCTAGATGAATAGACCAGCTTAGTGCCCAGGACTGGTCATAATGTCATATAACGTGAGCAGTTGCGGAGAAAGAATTAGAAACAGAAACTACAATTATGGCAAATCTTGATGCTCCCATCATTTGAATACTCTCTGCATCCTGGCACCCCGTGGAACTAGACAAGGGTGGGTAGAGGCACACATCAGCTGCCATGCATGAGGGGCAAAGTAGTGTAGGATTCTTCTTCTGGGGAAAGAGTTGTCTCTGAATTCCCATAAGATGTGATAGGAGAGTTTGACAGAGGCCTGTAAGATTAACAAATGGTGTTGAGAAGGTAAAGAGAGGATGGTTATTTTCTATAACAATGCACTCAATGCAATTATTGAGCATTGCATTTAAAGAAAATCAAAGGAGGAATGTTTTGACCTAACACATGGTTAAGTTATGGAACTCATTGGGATAGGATGTTGAGAAGGCCAAAGACCTCAACCGGCTCGGAACGGGACCAGACAAATTCCTAGAGGATAGGTCCATGAATACAATTGTTCATATTTGACCAAAGACTCAGGAAACCCCTGAACTATTAATTCCTGCAAACTATGAAAATGTACTAAGGGATGAATTGCTTCCTGTAACTTGTATTATATACTCTTCCCTGTTGCAACTGACACCATTAAAGACTCTGTGGTGGGCTAAGTGGACTTTAGGTACAGAAAATACAGAAAGTCTGTTTCTGAATGGGAGGTGGGGTGCAAGAATGAACTAACGAAACAGGTCATGAACAGAAAATGCGAAACTAACTGCAATTTTAAAAAAGTAATTTTTGTGAATAAGCAAAAATGGACATGCTATCATGGAGAACCCTGCTATCCCCAAAACAACATGCAAAATTGCCTTTCCTCTGTGACAGGTAAACTTAACCTTGAATGGGTGACCTAGCTTAACTCTAAAATAACTGTTTTCCCTCTGTAAGCTTCCGACTATGTCAACGTTATACACATGCTTATCTTTAAGCATGTGAGTGCTCCCTTGAGAGCCATGTATCTTTTTTCTGTGCTGTGTTGATATGATGTCCACTGGTTTCCCTTTCAAAATTGAGTAAAGTTGACGCATCTCACATATAGATGGCCATTACGCAACACGCTTTCAGTGGCTAAGATCTACTACAAATCTTTCTGACCAAAATCTCAAAAATATTTCTAATTAGCAGCTCCAGGACAGTTAATACTGGAACAGCAGTACTGTATCAACGCCAGCCAAGGGTGAACTCAAATAGTATTATGTACTTGATTGATAAAACAAAAAGTGTTGGGTATTTTGGGGGATGCAAAGGCAAGCTTTGTTTAACTATTGGGCTGGTTGGCAATGCAAACAGATTTTCTTTTCTTTTCCATTTCTCCTTGCCTGTCTCTCTCTCTGTCTTTTCTTTCCCAGATGCACCATAATAAATCCATGTAGTTTCAGACCTCTGAAGTAGGCAGGACCCTGGGAGATACAGTACTGCTGATTCTTGCCACTCTTCTTAGTGAACTGCAGAAAAATGTGGTTATTCAAGATATTTCCTTGCTTAGATCTATTCAGTCCCTTTGTCACGCAATAACAGAATACCTGTATTTTTCATAAAGTCTCTTCTGTGGCTAAATCTTATGAGGGTGGAAACTTCTGGGCAAAGGACAGCACATTTCACACTAAAAACTCCCACTGACACCTTTGCAAATACTTTGGCACTGATCTGTAAAATATTACTCAGTATTTTCCAATGGCCTGCTGGCTAGATACGATGTACACTGTCAAAAATAAAGGTCAGTGGATTAGTGCTCTTAGGTTAAGGTAAAGGAATCAGGAAAAAAAAGTTAAAAGCAAATTTGAAAGTGCAATTCTTATTTGAGTGGGAAAAATACCCTTTACTATGACTAGGTACTGTACATTGTACTAACATGCAAGTGACTAGAAAGTGTCATTTAAATCAGAGTACATTGTTTCTTTCTGAGGTGTCAGATGTCCAGCTGGAAGCCTGGTGACTGAGGCTGGTTTATGCTGAAAGGCACACCACCTGAAAATGAGTGCTCTGTGCCTCCCTGGCATCTTCTTTCCAAAGTCTGAAACGCAATTTGCAAGTGTACAAGAGTCCTGTGATAGGGGGAAGCAGAGAGAAATAAAGGTCCCGACGGCACGTGGTGGGCACAGAGGGTGACAGCAGCAGGGACGGGGACAGAGCTCAGGTCTGCTGGCTCCTGCAGCCTTGTGTCAGCCACGAGACTCTCGCTCCTCACATCTACTGTAGATATTGCATTTTATTATTTATTGAGTGCTAACTGTGCGAACAACGATTCTGTTGCTGCCATTTACTGCAGTTAGTGAGTTCAGAGGAGGCCGGTAGCCCCCGTTACATGGGAAGTTGGATGGTAACACCACAGTGATTCCTTTTGACCTTGAAATCTATAAATCTATGAGACCTATAAAGTAACCCTTCCTAACACCATCAGGAGCCTTAACCACTGTAGGGAGCTCTGGATGAACATACTATGCAGGTCAGAGCTATCTGGAGCTTTGAACACTATTGTTTCCAGGGCATGATGGCCATCTCCCAGGAAGAAATTTAGTAAGTGACCTTGTGATGCTCATGTCACTGTTGTCGAGATGAAATTTGTATCTTAGCCTCTGAGTAGCAATCCTTATCTATTACTGCACTGGGTAGTAGCAGCATTTACTCTTCCCATTTATGTAGAGCATGTCATTAGTGGAGCCCCAGCTGATCTCTAAATGTATTGACAGAGTCTTAGGTTTTCTGAGCTTTCCATGATGGCCTACATCGATGTTGATGCTAACACTTGACGTGACAAAAGTAGCTTTCAATTTTGATTAGAATCATAGAATCATAGAGTCATAGAATCACAGAATCACAGAATCACAGACTGGTTTGGGTTGGAAGGGACCTTAAAGATCATCTAGTTCCAACCCCCTGCCATGGGCAGGGACACCTTCCACCAGACCAGGCTGCTCCAAGCCCCATCCAACCCGGCTTTGGACA
>JANZLQ010000029.1:18107865-18136245 GCA_026212715.1 Elanus axillaris
TACTGGAAGGACTCAGTAAGGTCTCCCCGGAGCCCTCTCTTCTCCAGGCTGAACAACCCCAACTCTCTCAGCCTGTCTTCACCGGAGAGGTGCTCCAGCCCTCCGATCATCTTTGTGGCCCTCCTCTGGGCTTGCTCAAACAGGTCCATGTCCTTCTTGTGTTGGTGCCCCAGAGCTGGACGCAGCACTGCAGGTGGGGTCTCAGGAGAGCGGAGCAGAGGGGGACAATCCCCTCCCTCGACCTGCTGCTGGTCAGGCTTCTTTTGATGCAGCCCAGGATTTGGTTGGCCTTCTGGGATGCAAACTCACATTGCTGGCTCATGTTGAGCTTCTCACCGTCACCCCCAAGTCCCACCTCTTAAGCCTGTCAAGGTCCCTCTGGATGGCGTCCCTTCCCTCCAGCGTGTTGACTGCACCACACAGCTTGGTGTTGTCAGCAAACTTGCTGAGGGTGCGCTCGATCCCACTGTCCGTGTTGCCAACAAAAATGTTAAACAGCACCGGTCCCAATACTGATCCCTGAGGAACGCTACTCGTCACTGGCCACCACTCGAACATTGGGCCATTGACCGCAATACTTTGAGTGTGACCATCCAGCTAATTCCTTATCCACTGTGTGGTCCACCCATCAAATCCATGTCTCTCTGATTTAGAAAAAAGGATGTCATGCAGGACAGTGTCAAATGCTTTGCACAAGCCTAGGTAGATGACGTCTGTTGCTCTTCCCTTATCCACCAACACTGTAACGCCATTGTAGAAGGCCACCAACTTTGCCAGGCGTGATTTGCCCTTACTGAAACTATGTTGGCTTAAGATGAGTCCCATAAAGAAAATGTCAGATGGTACATGGAGCCTGGCCCATGCCTGTTATGAGAACGGACTCCTGTCCTTGAAAATTCAAATGAAAATGTTTATAAGGAAGTTGGTAAGGTAGAATAAATACCTCTAATTGAGTAACCTAATCTTTCAAACAACCTTTCTCAATGCAATGTTATTTACTTTGGATTCAGAGTAAAAAGGGAGTTAAAGGACTGATGGGGCTTTAGGTTTCCCAGTAAAGTGGTAGCATTGTAGGAAAGGGGCAGAGTATGAGATGGTATTTATGGAATATAAATATCTGTTAACAAAGCATGAAAAGACAGCTATGCAGCAATGATCACTCCCTCACTGTGGGAATTCCTGTGGAAACAAAATTCACATAACTTTTCACTCCTCTGTTTAATGCAAGATGGGATTAAACATGGTTAGACAACTCTTCAGATATAAAGGCACTCAGTGGAGGCTGTAGGATGCTAGAGAAGAAGCAGCAATCGGTTTGCAGCTGCTGCTACAGAGGGGAGATCTATAGAGCCCCAGAGGACAACTTGTGAAAGTGCTTCCCTGAACTACCGAGCTGTATGCACTAAAATTCCTTACTTTTAAATTCCTGTGAGATAGTCTTTGGGTGTCCAGAGGCTGAAAACTCCAGCATCCAGCCCCAGGACATAGCCCCGCTGCTCCCCAGCCTTTCCTGCAGCCCTGTGCCCGGCAGCACCCTTCGCCCTGACGTCTCCCCACAACACACGCACTGCGTGGGGATTAGACAGAGCGGGAGAACACACGGCCCCACTTCCACACAGTGCATTTCTTCTTCCTGCACATCTACTTTGGCTCCTGTTCTTCTCCCTGCCACATCAGAGATGCTCACCTCTGCCTGCTTCTCCATCTTTTTATTCCACTTTGCATTCCTTAATGAAGTTATTCTCACTGCCTGCAAACCTCTGAAGCCATAGATGAGGGTGCAGTGGCAGCATATGGTCCAACCATAGGAGGAGAGTAGACAGCTTAAGTTTTCGTTTTTTAAGAGTGCAGAAGATCTCATTTGAGAATGCTTTGTGGTAGGGAGAAGGTACATAATAGATTCTTCATTTCCTTATGATAAGACCAGGACCACATTCAGCTTCCGTTTCTAGTGGTGTAAATTTGAGCCATGCACTCAAACCAGTGGAGCTATTCCGAATTTACACCAGTGCGAGGGTGAGTATCTTGACTGTGCATGTTTACTAGTGATTGTTAGCCACAGTTTAACTTTAAATGCATTAATAGCACCAAGCCTTTTGTTTGACCACCCACTGTTGACAGCAGAATTGAAGTGGTGGCCTATTCCCTAGTCCAAAAATTGACACAGATGCCGATGTAGATAAGTACTACATATACCCTTCAGTCTGTGTTGCAGTGCTACTTAGATATTAAAAACACTAATATCAAATAAGGTATAAACAATGTGAACTAGAGTGATCTCTAGTTTACAATAAATATCTGCCGTGCAGTTATAAGGATTAACTGACAACATAGCATTTGTTTAAATTACCTGCCAGCTATGTTTTGTTCTTCTTTGAAGGATTCAATATGTCTGTAATGCCTTCTGTAAAATTTGGATGACTCTCTTAAATGGCAAATGCACCCTACTGACCTCATTTGAAATGGCTGTTTGGACTAATATAAATTTACTGCAGAGCCATTTACATTTCCTAGCTGTTCCTTCTATACTATGTTTACTGAATGTGACAAGTTTAAGTAGATCTAAAGTGGATAATATTTTTCATCCTGTTGTTGCTTTAATTGTTACTATTCAAACTGCTGCTTCGTTTCCAAAATGAGCAGGAATGCAATGTAAAATATAACTTACTGACCCAAAATACTGTCAGGCAGCAGTCTTCTGCCTAAACAGTAAGAAACTATTTGTTCACAATGTATGTATTCAGTATTTGTATTCACAGAATACGTTCTCCTGTAAAGCTGAGAGACCCAAATGGACCGTGACAGATACTCTTGTCCACAACAACAGAAGCAACTGTGAGAAGGGGGTTAAACCAGCCTGCTTAGCCCGTGCGAACACCAGTCACAGTTGCTTTCCTGAGCTTGCTGCATGGCAAGTCCCTAGAGGATGTAGGGAGCAGGTGACATATAGCTCTGAGCAAAGGAGAATTAATTTTTAGGGAGCAATACTCTTTTCTTGGAGTTGGAAAGAGTGGTAGGTTTGGGGGTACTCTGTGTTGCAGTCAGGGGGATGGCTTATAAACTTACCTAGCTGGTGGCTTTTACTCCATCTTTACTAAAAAATATCAGAGCTCATAGCTTGGATTTTTTTCTTAATTTCTTCCACAAATGAAATAGTGGAGAATCACTGCTTCCAGTCATTCCCACATGCAGAGGCAGTGAGGATCTATGCATCCTGTGAGAGGTGATGGCTTCCAAGAGAGATGGAGGACTTTAACAGCACCTTCATTTGCAGCATCCACCACAGGGTAAGATCTGACAGGGATCGGTCTGAGCTCTCTTATGAGATGAAAAAGGTTGAAGAGTGAGTGGTCAGAGAAAAGAAAGAGAGCACTAATAGCTCCCTGAAAGTTCCCACTGACATTGCACTGCTTCATTGACTTTTCCCCCCCAGCAGGTTATATGAACATTAAGGTCATATCAGAAATCTCATATTTCAAGAATATTGGAAAAAAACCCCTTAGATAACTGTTTTAATATATAAAATGCAAAGCTCCAGTGATGGGGAAAGAACATTACATTGTATCTACACCATAAGAAGACACGCAAAGTGAACTTCAAAGTGAACTTCAAATTTCTGTATTATATAATAATTTAGTATTTCAGCGTAGAACCTTTTCATGTTCTTATGTAAAACTTATTACGGAAATGTCTGTACTAGCAGTGGAAAACTAGTAATACAGATTGAATGCTAGCATCCAAAACTAGTACGGCTTTATATTTATCACATTTATTCTTCAGTGTACGTTTCCCCTCTGAGTTTTCCTGAAACGTTTAAGGCATCATATATGGCATTCATTGTATCTTAATGAAAAAAAGGTTTTATTTTCATTTCAGTAATTTCTGTTTTCCTTTACAGTGCAAAATGATTCATCTAGTCAAGTTTGAGCCACTTATGAACGTTTCAAACACATAAGATTTGAATATTTTTGCAAACGAGACTGATTTTCCATAACCTGTCAAACAACCTGTATATAAAGCCATGCTATCAACACATCTGGATTTCTAAAACCCAGCAGGTCAAATGATTTTGTTGTATGACCAGAACAGCAGGAGACTCATGATGTGGTGACTAATGATAAATTCCACAACTGGAAAAGCCTTACTGAAAAGTCCTTGCTTTTAATCTGCTAGATAAATTAGACAGCTGTAACTCTTTACTGCTACTGCAGCTGTTATTATGAATAATTATTTGTGTGCTCAAAGCAAATAGGAACAATGACTAACTATGACTGCACTATGTGAGGAGTCCTCATCTTCCTCCCTGCCCCTGAAGTACAGCCTGTGCCCCAAAAACCTCATGTTCAAACTGCAAGACAATGCTAAGTAAGAGAGGTCCGGCCACACGGCTCCTCCTGGAGCCAGTCCAGCAAAGGAGGGCTTTGAGGAAAGACTCTTTATAGGAAGCAGGAGAGAAAATTTTGTTGTTCCTATGAGAAAGCATAGATTTATTTGTTCCAAAATATCCCCAACAGATGAGATCGCAATCGCATACTGCTCAGGGATGCAATTTAGTGGTGAAGGAGAGGTGCAAGTAGGCTGGAAGTAGGGTATGATGGCCTTGAAAGTGAAGGTAAGTATTTTTTATGTGATACGTAAAATAGAAGTGAGGGACTCCACAGAAGAGTTTATGCACTCAGAGGGATAAACTCAGCAGATTATCACAAGGCATCCCCCAAAGTTATGATGGCACTAAGGGTTATTTGTCAAGGCTAGAGAGATGAAAATTGTAGCAACCAAAGAGAGAGCTTGAATGACTTTTTGGCTCTCTGGCTGAATTGAAAAGGCCATTAGAACCTTCATACATACAAAGAAGTAAGATTAGATACGAGCTTGAGAGAGACTCTCCGGCAGAAACTGCAAATTAAGTCAAGGAGCAGTAGCCTCTACAGCAATCAAAGGGTATTCCACTATTTCCCTTAACTTTATTGAACCTGACTGGCAGATAAAATGAAGCATGTGGTTCCTTTTAAAGTCCCAGAAAAAAACATCTTGCTAAGGTACCTGCAGGTAAAATCAGCAAAAATCATCTCTGATGCCTGGGAGCAGAGGTTTAAAACCCTTCCAGCCTAGACGGGAGCACTGAGGTAAGAGCAGCTCCAAGGTGAGAAGTGGACTTTCAGAGCAGGACAGGTGTGCTACACTGCTCACTTAGAAGAGGGCCAACATTTTCTTTGGTTGCTACTAACTGGCTACTATTGGTCTGTTATTTTGGCTTAGGAGGAAATAAGATATTTTGCAATCTGATATTTGAATTATTGTGGTAGCCTTGGAACTTCTCAGTATAACTTGTCTAGAGCTAGATATGTATATGCTAGCAGTTGCCAGAATGACTACAGCTTCAATTTAGACTAAAGGTGTAGGATTTGTGCCTTCTCAGCATGAAGCTGGATGGTGAGCTTATGGATTAGGCTTCCTAAGGGAGAAAAAACTCTTATGCCCCTCCCAGACTCTTCAAATAGAGAGAAATGAGTTAAGAAAAATGTCCACCTACTTAAAAGAGGGTAAGACTAAAGCTGACTCTCTATCTAGTGCAGAGTGAAAGCAGAGGTGGAGAGAAGAGAAGGTCTGAGAGCTCAGTGAAGTGTGGTGTAAAGGCAGCTGGAACTATGGATATGGTGGCAGTTTGTTTTGGTTGTGGGAAATCTGCTCACGCTGCAGGACATCTGTAAGACAAATAAGAGAACTAGTTGTTAGAGATGGGTCAGGTTTGATTTCTTCATTGAAGAAATGAGTCAGTTATTGATGGAGAAAAGTGGTGGATGAAGAGATTCTTCAGGTATCTCTGCAGAAGATAGGGAAGAGGACAAGGAGAAGACAGATGGGGGAGCAGTGGAGAAATAAAACGAGTAGACTGACAGTCTTTAGGTCGAAGACGATGTGTTATATAGAGATCATGAGTGATTTCACTCAAGATCAAATAGCTTTTGGAGGTGAATTTGAGTATGTCACTGGACCTCAGTTACCATGGTAAGATGCAACCTCCCAAATGACTAGCCTTGACTGAATTCGAATGAACGCGTTGGACAGAAGCAGCTGTTGTGTTAAGGGAAAGAGCCATCTCCAGAGAGATTTCCTGCTCTGCTGTCTGTCGAGGCACAGTGTGCTCTGATTCCAGACAGAGCTCACCTCAGCCACGTGGCTCCTTGACAGTGAACAAAAGAAGAAAGTGAGGTCTCATGCTTAAAAGCTTGTAGTCCAAGAAAAAATATGAAAACTATTGCTTTCAGTGATTTTTATACGGCACTAATGCCAGGTTCAAATGTTCTTGTAAGTTTTCAAGAAAATAATCCTTGCATTTTTCCATTTGACTTCTATCTCTTTAGGTTATCACAGCAGTCATTTCGAGTGAAGAACTTAGAATCAGAAATGATGATAACTTTTGGCCAATGGCTAATGAAAATTTAATTGAACCGATATAACATTAAGGACATCCTTTTATGTCATTTACCTATTATTCACCACTCACTCACTGTCACACTGCAAGTGTGTATTTGGGGAAAATAGGCCAGTTTCTCAGCTGCAGAAAACTGTTACATTAGGACACTTGAATTAGGGATGCACTTCTACTGTGATCCAGCAGTATAGACTCTTGAACTCTGACTAGAGTCAGATTTGTAGAAAAATATGTTTGTATTTAACTCATATCTAGAAAGTCCACATACGAGCGAGTCAGGTATTCATTATGCCTTGATAAGTGGCATTTAAGTACCTGAATTAAGCACTTGAAGGACAAAGGGTCCTTCATATTTCTGAACCTCTAAAGTTAATTGGCCTCCAAGACTGTGTAGTCCATCAGATATAACTCAAATTATAGTTTTACATGAGTGAAATATCACTCATCTAAAAGGAATTGTTTGCAATATGTCAATATGAAAAAGCTGCAAGAGGACGTTCTGCATAGCTGTGTGGACTGCTGAGAACAACTTCAATGAAGGAAGGAGATCTGTTAGCTGGTGTTTAGTTGGGAACAATATGCAGACCTGGATGCATTCATGGTTTGAATGGGAGGGAAGAGGTGACCTGCACAGCAGCACAGCCTTGTCATATAACACATGCCTGATGGAGAACCAATAGGGTATAATCAGGCTCTGTTATCTCTAGTCTAATTCACTTCTGAAGCCATTAACTTGCACTGGCTCTGGTCTCACTCACGAGGGTATAAATCAGAAATAAACCAAAACCCAGTGATAACTCAGTTCTACAGGTGTAAGAGCAACGTTACTTTTCCTCAGACAGGTATGCACCTTGAATTCATGTCCCTGCGGTTTAAACGTGTTTTCTAGAAATGAACTGTCATGGCTTTTTTCTTGTTTCTGTTGAGTTTTGCCAATAGAAAACCAGCCTCGGGTGTGCATTGCACAGAGGCATAGAAAATATAGAGGCTGACATTATATTTCACACCATTATGAATTATATTTTTGTAAGAACTGGGACAGGAAGAAATCTCTTCAATATAGAGACATTAAATTATGATTGCTCTGCTCTTAAAAGATTATCTGAGGAAAAAAATACCCCAAATTGTGGCATTGGAATAAGTGATTTATATTAATTTCCTACTCCAAGGAATGAGCAAACATTATACTAAGGAAACTGGAAACTAGAAAATTTAAAGTACTCAATAAAAAGAACAAAACCGCATTTCTTCAATAGACCTATTGTTCTTTAAAATGAGAGAAAAAAGTAACTATCATAGCTATTCATTGCTCTCTATAAAAGTAAAATATTTTTTCATTATAAAGAAAATCACTGCAAGGATTTAACTTAAAGTATTTTAATTGACAAAACTAGACCATTTTCCTACCCCTTGAAATAAAGAAAGCTTAAGAATTATATAGGAGCTTAATTTGTTATATGAAAAGACTTAACCTTTTTATCTCTAGAGAATTCTCATTTCTCAAGCTGTTGATGCTCTATTTCATATACTCCAAAGACTGGGCATGCACGAGGAGGCATGCTAACTTATTATTATACATTACCTGGGGACAGAAGTTAGGCACGTGATGGCTATGCCGTACAGCAGACCTCTCCTGAGCGTCAAAGATGAGTTTGTCATATTTCAGCTGTATAGCTAGGGTTCACCTTACTACTTTAGGGCTGGATTGTGGGAGTCTTTGGCAGGCATGAACAAAGGCGGGGAGGAACACCGGACAGTCCTCTTTGTGTGGCCCCTACAATTGCACTTAGTTTAAGGAAGGAAGTGAGGTCCGTGACCCTGCCTTACTCCTCACTGTGGAGGGTACACCATCCTAAAGGCAAACATTAATTGGAAGCCTGTTTTAGTTAGAAAAGGAAAGACACAAAAATTGGGGGTGTGTGAAGGAAGCAGAAGGAAAAGCGAAGGGGAAAGCCAGTGGGGGTAGGCAGGTGAGTGGGAAGTGCTGTGTGTAATGTCTGTGTTGTTCAGGGCTGTGATAAGGGCAGACTTTTAACATGACATGCTAGGATAACACAACAACAAAGTTTAGTCAACTTTCTGAAGGGCTGACGGTGTAAAACGCTTGGCTGCAGAACAGTTCTGGATAGATTTGAAGAGAGAAGGAGGAGAGATAGAAGGGACTTATGTTCATCACGGCTCAGGGCACACGAGCTCCCACTCTCTGTTGCATTTTTTTGATAATATGCCTTTGAAATGAGCATGTGATAGACCTTCCCCTCTGCCTTTTCTCTGCCTGCTGACTGGCATCCCAGCCCCTGTGATGGGTACTCTTCAGCCGCCTCTTCATGCTGGATGCCCTTGCATAATTCACCATTATGTACCCTTCTCTTGCCATTGCTGGACATAGTCATTAAAACCCCTCCAGTAATCTGTCTTGTCTTCTTTTTCTCTGTGGTTCTGGTTTTGCTGCTGCTAGCCCTCCATTCACTTTGGAAAGGGTTTTCAGACCCAAGTGTCCTTCAAGAAATATGATCTTTCAACTGGAATATTATCTGGAGAAGACAGCTGGATTATTGTCCTGATCCTAATATAATTGTCCCCAAGTACACTTGCATATCTGTTACATATTTACGTTTTAAGGGTTGCCCCAAAGTGGCTGAATTTTGAGATGTTTTGCAGGTGACAAGTTCTCATACTACAGAGGCACAATGAGGTGTGAACAGTTCAATTGCCAGCAGGGAAGAAAAATTATTATAACCT
The DNA here is from genome assembly GCA_026212715.1 of Elanus axillaris. Taxonomy (NCBI): domain Eukaryota; kingdom Metazoa; phylum Chordata; class Aves; order Accipitriformes; family Accipitridae; genus Elanus; species Elanus axillaris. Next base: position 18,117,044 of record JANZLQ010000029.1, read on the forward strand.
GCATGGTTTATAAGGCTTTATATTTGGAAATCATATACTTTAACCCCAGCCTTCAGGTTATTAATTAGCGGTATGGAGCCAGTGGAGGAAGTGGATGGCTTTTGGTACTCATACACTGTGAGTATTTTACTTCCCACACGCGCCTACATCATAACCAAAAGCATCTGAACATAAAAGATTCTGCAGCATCTTCAGAAACATCAGTGAGCCTCAGTAAAATAGCTGAACCTTGACTCAGCCCCTGAGGAGCTGTTATAAAACCATTTTTGCGAAGTAAAGTAGAAGGATGGGTGGGAAAAAGAAAAACAGATTTTGTCACTCCCGAAATATGCTCAGATTCAACCTTCACTAACCCCATTGTGTAAAACATACTGAAAATTATTAAGAGAAAGCTTGCAAGTGTAAATATACTTATTCTCAATGAAATCAACACCATCAAACTGATTTGTAACTATTCCCTTAATACTGCTATAAACTTTACTGCAGTGAAAACACTGGCTATACAGATTGCTTTCCTCTTCCTCAGGATGTGTTTCACCTTTGTGGCATTGCCACTATAAATCTCATGGTCCAACAACCCCTTGTCTGCAAGTGATTTCAAGCACTATCATAAAAACGAAACAGACAGACTTAATTTGAGTTCCAGACTTAAGGAAACTCAACTAAAATATTAGCATAATTTCACTGAAGACGGAGGAAATTGTTAAAATATGTGTATTAGAGAGTGTCTGCAATTCAATACATCTCTTAGCTGGCTCTTGGGTGCCACCCAGTGATTGATTTAACAGCAGGTTTGTAATGGTGTCTGTGGTGCACCACAGGCCATGTTAATAAGCAGCACTGATCACAGGAGATCAGAAACAAGAATGTTAGGAAGTATAAGGAGATTCATGACATGTTAAATCTGAACCTGTGAATAATAAGCTCTAAGTCTGATGGATTTAGTGCTTGGAGAATTTCTATGTGGAACAATACTCCTATTTGTTTCACACAGAGACTGACCGATGAGGCAAACGTGCATGTTTCTTCCTGAAAGAAATTATGGAAGCTTGTAGTCCTTTGATTTGTTGTATTTTTTTCCTTCTGAAAATATGTAGTTATTTTTTTTAAGATCATAATGGTGCTCTGCTTTCCACCAAAATAGCAAAGCTGTTTTCATGCAGAAATAGTACATGTTTTTTCTGATGATTGTTCTTTAAATACTGTAAAACCATTGAAAAAAGTGCTAGATAAAGACTAAGAGGGGTGTGATGGCAATCTGGTAAGATAGCTGGTCCTGCAGTTGGAAAGGCCTTTCCAGTGATGCAGCGTGACAGTCTGCCTTTATCCCAAGAAAAAGTGATGGTGCACTGACAGCTGGGCTGGTCACAGGGCTTCACAGACAGCACCTGACAACCAGTTACAAATACTGGTGTGAAAAAGAGTTCTCCTACAGATAGCTATTTAATCTCACAGAAGAGGCACAACGATTTCTAATAGTTGAGTCAGAAAGACGTGGCATATTTTTCAAAGTGGAGGAATTGGAACAACCTCTCTCAAAGCATGACTGGTACATCAGTGCCGGAGCTTCAGCTGAGGGGGAAGACGTCTTTCACAAAGTCAGCCTGCAACTGAAACAGAGAGGATGGTTTTGCTGAGAAAAATAATTAGGTGAAAGAAGTAGAGTTAAATTACCAAAACTGGCCCTTCTTGTCTCAAAATGCATTGCTCTTTCGGGTGGGACAAAAGATTTTGCAGGGGGAGTGCAAAAGAGTTTTACCCTGTGTGTCAGCACAACGCCTGGCTGCTGTGCTACGTACCAGCGTCTCTGCAACTCTGTTCTCTAAAATAGTTTGCAGAAGCTTAACATTGTACAGGCTGCTTCTGGTGGTTCATTTGAAAAGTAGGTACTCTCTCCAACCTTTCAAAATCTCTTCCTCTTGCTCTTATATTCACATTAGCTGGGGTAAGTAGATGCTACCAAATGAATAAGTTAATTAAGAATACATGAATGCCAGGAAATGAAAGATTATGGCCCTTATTTCATATAGCATACAACAGCACGTTCTTTGTGGTTTCTTAGAAGGCTTAGCAGAGTTTATTGGGTAAGGAGACAACTTTATCTAGAGGTTTAGCATTAGATATCACGTTTTGTACAGTACTTTTCATTACAGAAGTCAGCTTGATGGAGTAAAATAGAAGTGTGTTTGGGCAAGTGACCAGTGGGTTCAATGTTAGCACCTTCCCCCCCCAAGTGAAGAAGGAGGTTTTGAATTGAATACCTTTGGGCTGCAAGGAGAGACCAGGATTCTGTCAGCCTAATCTCATTATACTTGTAGCCATTACAGTCAAAATGAGTTTCCTCTGCCTTAGTTTGGGTTGGAGTCAAAGCCAGTTCTCAGAGGAAAAGGGTCATTACATTAAGGTAGTAAGTTACTAAATTGAGCTTCCTATTATACTGGGGTACGTACATTCATGTTTTCTTTAACCATAGGGAGACGAGATTAATAATCCAAGTATTGTTCAGTGGTTAGAGTCATACAGTTTGTTCTGATGAATGAAATAAGAATAGACAATCAAATGAAATACATAAAATGTTAATTGTGCAAGAAGTGAACTGGGAGCAAGCTCTTGTTCAGAACACCCCCACGCTTTGAGAAGATGCAGCACTAGGTCACCACTTTGTGGCTCAGGCTCATCTTAAATGAAGTGAAATGAATAATTATATGTCATAGTAATCACTAGTCTTTTGGCCATGATCCCACAAACATATGTGAATAATTTTGTGCATGTGAGTTCAATTAGATTATTCATATGCACAGTGTCAACTCAGATATGCAAGTGTTTGCATTATTGGAATCCTGGTTTATGGATTTTCACAAGGAGCCAAAATCTACAAGGAAAAGCTGAAATACCACAAATGTTCATGCAAGTGAGTATCTACGCAGAGGAATACAGCCCTGTTGTAGTCGCGTGAAGTTGCTTACACGCTTCTACGCACCACTCTGCAATTCAAGAAAGGATAAGTCTCACATGTTGCAATATTTTACATGCTTAAAATATTTGATTTGATCAAGCACAGTTAAATTTTAATTAAGTCAATGGCCAATGTAGAAGCCTTTTATTAAATCTGTAATGAATTTCATACACCGTTCCTAAGTCTCGGGCAATTCACATGAATTCAAAACGCCTTTTTAATTTTTTCCCTTTGCATCAGGCTGTAAGAAATTTTGAGCAGTTCCAGTCTAGATTCAGTATACAGAATTGCTGGTTAATGAATTTCTAATTTGGATGAATACAATATTACCTAGCATAACCTTTCTGTGCTTCTTTACAAATCTGCAAACAATTGCAATTTCATGATTTAACCACATTTTTTAGATTGCTGAATTAATCATGCAAAAGTAGCTCTTTAAAGCACCTCTTTATTTAAAGGCTTCATAACCCGTAGGTTTAAAATAGCTCGCAGGCAGGGTTAAAGAAGCATCAGGCTGATGGGAGGTGCCAGGCAGCCCTGGGACTGGGTCAGCCCTGCCTTGCCCCGGGGCTTGCCATGAGGCTTGGCTTGCTCTTGGGGCTGGGCAGGTGAACAGTACATCTGTCTTTCAAGAAACAGTCAATATCCCCTAATTAATGAGGGAGCTGAATTTAAAAACAACTAAAGGCACTGGCCATGTGAAAGTCCAGCCAGGGGTCCAAACCAACAATATTTCACTGAATTCTGAGTCAAAAAACTAGGTGGATGCAGGGAGCATGATTAAATATTAGTTTGGTGGCATTTTGTTTGTGACAAAGGGAAGAGAAACTTATAGGGCCAGGAGAGAGAACTGGAACAAGCCCTGAGGAAAAGTTTGAAGAGGGAGTTTTTCAGTTGGGTGCTGACTTGAAGACGTACAGAGTTTTCTGCAAAAAAACTTTGCTTTGCTCTTCGGCTCTTGCCTGCAAGGATATGGGATTTTGTATAGTCTTCGGAAGCGAACAGAAATCACTGGATCTGTTCTCACATCCTTCTTCCCAAGTGAAAAAAAATTGCAAGAAATTCAATCTGTGGTAGCCACACGAGATGAAGATGACACGTCAGATTTAAGAGGATGTAAGGGCTCAGATACTACAGGGCTGTTAATGGTCTGATAGTAGCTACCTGTGTGATCACCTCCGGCTCAAGACAAGGTGAGCAGCTACGTTCCTATATTACTCATTCCTCCGCTCAGTCAATATTGAGAGCTTTGAGTCTTTCCCTCCATGCAGGACCAGGCTAAAGCTGTAGACGACTGAATGCAGGACTACAATGAGTTTCCTTCTGTTCAGGGTAGTCACAAATACTTCTTGGCCTCAGTGTCTCACCTCAGCCACATGTAACTTAACTAGGTGTGGTAATGATACAGTAAATTCCTCAGCAGAATATGCTTTAGATCAAATTGTTATTAAATCATTGTTTATCCTTGAGAAACACTTTGTTAGCAAGAAACTTTCCCCCTATCTCTCCAACATCTGCTAACTGAAAATGCTGAAGTCTTTTTTTCCTTTCCCAGTCTTTCAAACTAATATTGATTTTGCTTCAGCTAAAAATAGTTCAGTGGGAAAATGTCATTCAGAAGTGCCAGCTGACTAAAGAAGAAAAAGGATAACATCTCATAAAGCACAGAGCAGAACTGAAAATTAAATTTTGATATTATTCTGCTACTCTCAGTGGATCATGTTGAATTTTACACGCAAGGAAGTATGTATGATAAAATGTGGCTATGATTCCTTTTAATTCCACAGCAGAGAAAAAATTTGTTGGAAAGACTGTTTTTAAAACTGAAAAAACATAGCAGATTTATTTTAGTTTTGTCTACCAAGATCCATACATTTCACGGTAACTTTGCAGTGAGGCATACTGAAAAGGCATCAAATTCAATAGACTCTGACCCTCACTCTGACAGTTTTTGGATTAGCCTGATGTATATTTAAAGCAATACACATTTTAGTAGAACACTGCACTGCATCCACTCCTGCCACTAGGATTTTCACAACCGCACAAGATCACGATCCCTACCCCGTTAATTGCTGTCTGTGCTGTCTATTGAAACCTTCTACCAGAACAAATCTCTCCCCTTTAGGTATAAGCCTTCTTCACTCCAGTTGCTGTACCCTGACCTGCCTCGGTTAGTACCTTTCTCGGAGACAGGACAACAAACCTTGCTCAAACCAGGGCTTTTTCTCTACTTGGAACACAACTGTGATGATTGAAACAAAGTTCACTCTGTTCAGGTCATTCCAGCAGTAAGTAAAGCTGTTCCCAGCAGTGTGCTGTGTGCCCTGACTGACTTTTGTTATGTTTGCTTTGTTTTTTCAGCCTTCTCCAGGAAGAGAAGGCACAATGTGGGTTTTTTCTATATGGTTTTAGTTATTTCAATGTGAACAAGACTGTATCTGATGTTAATGGTGGCAAGGTTGAAGGAACTTGCGTTGCAGGTAAGGAAATGGATGCAGGACCTTATTTTGTAGTCTTGGAAGGAATTTTTCTCTCCCTGCAGATGAGTATTATACCTATGTAGGAAGTTATATCGTTCTGAGGTATAGCTGTACTGGCAATTATCTCGTTGTCTAAAGCTGTCTTGAGATATGGGGAAACAAGCCCACTCAAAACCTTAAAGGTATGTGCTGAGCATTTGAAGCAGTAAGTACCTGTGTTTTCCTGGACAATCTGTGGGAACTTAATGTCTGTATTGGATCATGCCAAAGATATGCTAAATTTACTAGTGGCTGTGGCTACTGGGTCGTCTTGCTTTCTGGAAAACGTCCAGAGCTGAATGCTTAGGAGTGGCACAGGTGTAGAGTGTTACTTCACATGATATTCCTCCCTCTCCTATGGCTTCTGGCAATATTCTGCTTGGGGTCTTCCTGAGCTGAGTGTTGCATCTGCATCGCTGTGCTTAGTAACTGTTGGCAGACTTCTGTTATGTACCTTTGTTCCATCTACTTATTAAACAACTCATATTTTTGATGCTACCATGTCCTGAGGTAATGGAATATAAAAAACTTACCTTTGAGATTGATTCTTTTAAAACTTCTGGCTAGTCATTTTTCTTGATATGCCCTAGATTCTGCATCAGGAAGGCACCCTGGAGAGTATAAAACAAGCCTGATGTGCTTATAGTAGCCAGTGTTGATTGAAAGCTACGCTCTAGAGTTCCGTACTTGGTTTTAATTAGTGCATTATTCACATAGTCCCAGCATGCACCTATAAATTAGCAGAGAAGGGGGTATAAGCAAATGCAAATGGAGAAGTCCACGTTGCTCAGCCCTCAATTTAAAGAGTAGCACTGAGACCTGCTTTAAATAAACTCCCTAATACTTCGTGACCATAGATGGATTAAATGATCCATCCTTGAACTCACAAGATCATAATCCATGATTGAAACCTTTTGTAGCAATGAATTTATTCGGGATCATCTGGAATGCAGAGCATCCTCCTAATGACAAAGATACATGAGAGAGAAAGAAATGAAGGCCTCCCTCCAGGTTTCTCTGTTGAAAAGTGGATGGGGAATAAGACAATCCCTTCCCACCTTCCAAGGCTGCCTCACCCCAAAGGCAAGCAAGGCCTTTGTCACAGTTTAGGCTGGTGGGACCTGAAGGTTTCAGTTCTGCTTGGGTTAATCTATGTGGTTTTTTTCAGAAAGAAAGTGTTATTGCTGAACTAGATTTTCTTTTGTTTGTGTTATTTTGCTAGTAGGCATCACTGCGTCAAGGCTCTCTTTTTGACCTCACCAACTTCAACTGAATTGAATGTGTCTTTACTTTGGAAAAACTCTACTGCTTCTTGTCTTATACTTTAAACACCGATTTGTTGACCATGTCCCTCACAATAAGGACTAAAAGTGTATAAGTAATCTCTCTCATCAACTGCTATTTTAGAAATTCTTCTACTGTAAATGAGTTGGAGTAAAACCTTTCATTTATGAGCATCCGCTGTAATATGGCACTGGCGAATTGTTAGCTAGTAACTGAGGCAAGACCATTCACTAATGCCACAGAGGCCACTGAGTGACTGACACACGACAGAGACACACAAGTAACAAGCCTCATTCCTCTCTGCAGATCTTCAAATCCATCCAGCTGTCTGTACTCTATGCTCTTTATTTCTATGTAATGTCCGAAACTGGAAAAAGTCTGCCATTACTTCTAACCCCTTGCACTGCCCAAGTATTTCTGACTAATGCTTTCAGCTGTACTGGCAGTGCTGAGGGTGAGGATTGCCTCATTCTGCAGGTATATATGTTTTGCTGTTTCTGAATTTGACGGCATGAGAGAATTCATTTAAGAAAAGTCATATAAGTAGAATACAGTAAGACAGTGTGATTCCTCACCATACTATCAATGTATTGGTACCTGTATTGGAAGAAGCAAGTCAAGTTAAGGAAAAATCAATACTGTCTTCAATAAAGTTTCCTGCTCAAATAAATACCAGACTTTTTTCTGTTCGTGTTAGACTCAGCCAGATGAAACAGCCTCTTTTACATTTATCTCCTACTCCAACCAAAGTTACTCCATCACCCTGAAGTAGACTGTAGTATACCAAATTGCTATCACCAATGATAGTAAAGTATAGGATGCAAGAATATAAAATATGCTGTGTTTAAAGTTGAAAAGGTAAGATAGGCATGAAAAAAAAGTGAGGTTAATGCTCATAATTTTCTCTTCTCTGAAACAGTGTTAAAATGGACGAGAAGAGTTGAATGTTTGTCTCATCAATTATCCAGAAACATTGCCTCTTTGAATGTTTTGCCTGTGAATCCTGCCTGTTGTGAGTCTTAGGTCCATATATTAGATTTGTTCTTCACCAGGCTCTGCAGCTGATTTTATTAGGCAGTATCACACAGCTGGATGATTCCCTTAAAAAGGAAAGGTAAGCCGAGTAGGTTCTAAAGCATAGACTTCATTTGCATACGCTTGGAGTCTAAATGTTTGCTCTTAACATACGTTTCAGAGTGCATTCTTTAGTATGACCAACCATACAGGAAGTATGCAGGATTTCAGTTCACACTTACGATTTTCAAAGGGGCAAAAAACCTACCATAAGTTATATATCTTTCTTTGTTCCTAGACCAGCCCACTGGGCACACTTGAAGAGAATGCAGAATTAGCATGAATATGCATGTTGTAGAACAGGTATGAAAAGCTGTATAAATTGATGCACATAACTTTTAGGTTTATTGAAACAGCATTAAAATGGATGAAAACAGACAAATGTTTATCTGCTGAGTGATACTGAAAACTTGCACCTTTGAATGTTTTGGCTGTGAAGCCTGACAGTGATAAATCACTTTCCAACAGCTGTGGACAGCTGTTTAAGTCTGGGGTCTAGAGAGCTTAATTGGGGAAGTGTGTTATAAAATTAAAGTGCCAATGGCTCATTAAGTTATGTGGCAATTTTGTGCGGCAGGCCAATAACACTGCATTCCAGGCTTTGGGAAAGGACATGCCTAACTCTCTGTTAATTAAGGGCTTGTCGAAGAATGCAGGTTGGCCAAACTGCAGTGTTTTCATAGGAGAGCATCTGTGAAGGAAGACGCAGAGGGAGAAGCTATTTACAAGTAAGAATTTATTGTAGCTAGAGCAGATTTCTATCTCTTCATATACTGGTGCCCTGAGCACAATTACCTTGTTTATAAATGACTGGGATACCCGACATGCAGAGAGAGGACTATCAAACCTGCTTTGATAAATAACCATTTCTCTGGAGAGATTAAGTTCTTCCCAAAGCAGAAACATTTATTAAAAAAACCCCACCCAACTGTTACTGCAGCCCACCAGCACAGAGAAGAAGGTTTTCCACGGTGGTCAGTGGATTAAAAAATAGAGACATGAGGGAAGCGAAGTGGGATGGAGGAAGGAAAGTGTGTTAGAGCCATAAGGATTATTTGCAGGAATGTGTCATCATCTTTTAAATACGTAGTTTACCTTGTTTTTTTATATAGCAGGAATTATATTTGGCTGTTTTAATCTTTAGTGGGCTACAGAACAAGGGCGAATCACCCTTGCTAGCGGTGCTATGAACGGTGGGATGGGAATGGGGGGACTGTCGGCTCCGAGTGCCTTAATTTGGATGCTCATTGCAAACGTGCTGGCCACCGCCTGTGCTGAGGGCAACCAGCTTCACACTGCCTCCTCTCCGCAGGGGTTCGAGGGCCACCAAACCTGGATCCGAAGGTTTTCCCTGTGGCAGCAGAGGGCTAAGGCCACAACTGCGCAGAGCAATTTGGCTTAGGCACAGGCTGCGACACGTCCTCTGTCAGAATTGCCTTGCGTGAGCTCCCTAAAGTAACTACAAGTACAAAAGTGCTGAAGGTAGGACCAAAATGGGAACAATATCATCAGAGGGATGATCACACCAAATTATTAAGCAATTTTTCAAGTGGCAATGTGGAAATTTGAGACACATTCTCACCATTTCTTTCATTCCTCCGCCCAAATATTTTCCTTCATATTTTAATTAAAGTTTTATGTCAAATTGTAGAACATAAAACTCATTCATGCCACTGTCTTGTTCTTAAATTGCTTACTTGCATTGCTTGGGATTTTCCTATTCCCTATTTCTGCCAAAGTCTTTGATAACATTTAGCTGGGAAGTTCAGTAGCTGTTCCTCTGTTTGCCTCAATCCAAACGTCTTTGGCTAATAAGGCCAACTGTCAAGGACATCTTGCCTAGAGTTATTAGAGACTTTACATTAAAGATATTCACACTTGCCTAATCATAAATCTGAAATAATCCACTGATTTCAGTGCAGTTATTCAGGATTTATATTAATCGAACCGAGTTTGTCCTGAGTATGCTGAGCATGCAGCAACAAACAGGATACCTGAAGGTGTTTAAATTAAGGTGGTTTAATGAAGCTTTGGAGCATGGCTGTCATTCTGTAAAATTGTAACATGTTGGAAAAAGGATGGATTACTTCTGCATATGCCAAGAGAATGTTCTCTGCAAATTGGTTATTGATTGTCTTGCTAGTAGGCTATATATCAATTTTATTGTTAAGTGCAAAACTGACTCTTCTAATGAATTTGAAGTATCATGCTCCTGGTTAGAAAATCAGCAGTTGCTTCTGCTGAAAAAAAGAAACTTTGCAATACCTAGGGACTGGTTTTAATTTATTGTAGTCTTTCCTGTATAACTAAGTCTGAGGAGTCTGTTTCTTCAGGAATCTAAAGACCAGCTGATGTGTTTGTTCACACGTTGCTGTTCTGTGAGCTATTTATTGCTGCTTGTAAAGTGATTGAATGGATATACTGTAAATATTTCCACAGAAGGTAAAATAGTCCTTTTGTGGCATCTAACTAAAATAATTCTGTGTTCTACCCATACTTTAGAAAGATATTACACAGAACGAACCTCAATGCTGAAGTGGGTATATTATATATATAAAGTTATTTTCTCACTGAGGGGAACATAGTTTACTCCAGTTTTTCAGTTCTAACATTTCTATACTGGGAAAATCATCCTTGTGGTTGCTAAGAGCTGGTTGAGCTCCCTCCCTTGGGAATTCACTGATGCATCTCATTAATCAACTGGCGACAATGCTGTTGAACAATGCAACCTAGAAATAGCTGTACCTCTAGCGAACATCTGGTAGAACGATGATTTCCCATGCATTAGTTACAACGCTTGGTGCTGGAGTATGTGGCCGTTCCCCCTCCCAGGCTTTCTGTCCAGTATTTTCAAGACGGAGTATGCAACTGTGGTCATATCTTCACTGCTATGTAAACTTTGGACTGGTACCAAGGCCTGACTTGCCAATGTCCATTTGTATTTGTGTTTGAAACTCTCTCAGGGGACATCCCTGGTCTCTCAAGGAATAATTTGAGCCCTGTCATTTCTCACAATAGCTACCGTCACCCCCCATGGCACCAAGGTTTGAGGAGTCAAGATTTCAGTACTAAAGGTGTATTAGAACAAGACTTTTGCATCCTTTATTTGTTAATTAACACTCTTCCAGCAAAGACAAAGTACAGCCGGGCTCTGTTTCAGTGCAAATAACATCAGTCAGCTCAAATATCTTTCAACAATGAATTAATCTAATCTTTTCTACTCTGTGCTGACATAGATGAAGAGCTGTCACAGGGACATGTAATTCATCTCAGGTGAAGGATTATAATGAACTGATGAGAGGCAGTAACCTCTTAAAATGCTACCGCTCTTTTGCAAGTGAGCATCTGACTGCAGGCTGGGTTTCTACGTGGCTCATGCCATTATTTTCCGTCCACGCAGTCTTTAAGGAGGGAACACACATCCTTTCTGTGGGATAGGCAGGTCTGCACAGGCATGTGATTTTTTGCTTGCAGATGGTCCTGACCTCGGCCAAAATGTGTAGCAGGTACAGAAAACAGAGTTGATGTATAGCCAAGCAGATACTGTAGGCACGTCCTACACATAGATTTTGGCAGAACACTGCAAAATAGGGATGCAGCAGTCTCTTAAAGCTCAGGTCAACAAAAACAACAGAGCACTGGACATGCCTCAGTGTAAAAAGATTACGAACTGTTCTCTGTTATATTTGGGTTTACTAAGGAATGTGTGTTGCATTCCACATAAGTCATGGTTTCAGTGTTCTGTATTTTCCATCTCGCTGCAAGTTATTAAGAGGACCTCGATGTTCATTTTCAGAAATACTAAAGAGAAATATACTTTCCAGCTATTGTAATACATTGTAAAAAAGATCTCAGAATTCTCTGTGATTACAACAAAGGAATTTGCAGGTGCTTGGGCAGCCTGAGTATACCCAAGAATATAATAAACTGGATAATCAACTAAATATGTCTGGTGTTCTGGGTTGAAAAAAATATTTTTAAGAAAAATATCATGAAGATAAAAACGCAAGCTAAGAATAGCACCAACAAAAATCATATTAAAAGAAAAAAGGTGCAATAATAAAAGGAACAAATACGTTTTCCAGCTTTGCCAAGTAAATGACAAACTGGAAAGGAAAGGGGGGAAAGCAAAAGGTCAAGTTCAACTTTGGGGTTGTAACCATATTCACCTTTGGTTATGTTTGCTCTTGAACTGGGAACTTCAAAAGTGCAGACTGGTGACTGACATTATGCAGACAGAGAGGCATTAAGGCTTCTTAAGCTGATTTTGATGATATTCAGCTATTTGACAACATTCTCCTATCAACATACTTGGCAATCAGAACAAAAACAGAGAGGGATTTTTTTTAACAGCATGGCTTTGTGGGCAACTGTTGATGGTTTTAGTCCGATAAAATATCCTGAGCAGTAATCCTTTTCACTTTTACTTCACTCCTTTCAATCCAGACCTGGAAGTTTACACAAAGGAATTTTTGTGGTCTTTCTGAGGGAATAATACTACTATGTACCCCTACACAGAGAGGAAGACTCAACAGAGACAGGTTAAACGTGTTGGCCATTCGCTTGAACTAGAGCCTCATCCAGGTAAAGCTCTTCCCGTACTCACGTCTCCACGCAGTGGGACACATGTGCCTAACATGAGGCCCCTGCTAAAATGCTTTGCTGTGTTGACAGCAATGGAGCAGGGGCTTTGCCATGTTGATCCACTGTTCTGACCCCAAAATCACATTCTTTCCCAGTAGTTCTGTAATTTTCTGCTCAAAATGTTCCTTTTGTAATGCAACGAGGGAAGTGCACTCAAGGAATCAAGAGAGAGTGTATTTAAAAGAAAAAAATAAACTGACAAAAAGATATATGTGTTGAAACAGTATTTTCATAGATACCTTAAGCTAACAGATTTATAGAGGACATTGACCTTCAAATATTGTCCATTGTAGCAACCTCCGCTCTTTTACATGTAAGTTACAGTATCTATGTAAGCCCAGAAATTTTCTAGTAAACTAGTATTTGAGCACTACAGAGCTTTGAAGGACTCTTCAGTAAACTAAAACTAAATCTCTTTTTCATGGTTTTACTACTGCTTCTCCAGCACAATGTCAATCATTCTTCTCTCAGCAGTCACTAACCAGGTTATTTGTGTGTTTCCACACTGCTGCATCACAAAACATCATGCCCACTTGCCTCAAAAAGATAATATCTAACACATATGGAGATTGCCTTTGATCTCCACGGTCTATCTAGAGGTCACAGACCTGTCTTCTCCTCTCCCTCACTTCAAATAGCCCCTTTCATTTACTGTGAAACTAAACATTGGAAAGACAAAGGCAGGAAAATAAAGGCCTTGATTTAGTAGTGCTTATGTGCTTGGCTATTTCAAGGTAGATTTTACTCTCTTAGGTCATGTTATTAATTGCCCTGCATTTCTGCATCATGACATACTGTATTTGTTTTCATGCATGCAGCCTTCAAAATTCAAGCTGCTATTTAAATCAATATGTGCTTTGTTCATAACTAAATACCCATTAAGAGACTACTAATCAATTTGCAATAGTCAGCACTGAATCCAGCTCTGTGCGATTTGCATGGGAAAGTTTGGCAATTTTACTCGGGTTTTGGAAAATAGATTTGTATTTATTAATGTAAAGTTGTTAATGCAGAAGAAGTACATTGGGTGATCTTGTAAACTGTGGTGAAGACAAAACTGGATGGGAGGTTGAACGAAAAAGTGGCTCTGTTAGAAATCACAAGAGTCTTAGGGGATAAGACTGTCCCACCCTATCTCGTACTACAGGTGAACAATTATGTGGCAAATGATTTAATAGCATTTGCCAAAGAAAAAAAAATCTTTCACATGCAAAAGCCAGATGTGTTTCAGTCACAACCACTTTGGTTTTTACTCATGGCTGATTCAGAAAAGCAAGAAGGATCTGAGCAACATGTAGTCTCATGAGACCAAAACTCTAGTCTTGAAAACGGCTCTGCCATAAAGACCCCTCATTATTGATCCTACAGCTCTGCAGGCACCTCAAGATCTCCTTGTTCTCACTCGGATGCTGAAAACCTCCTCAGTCATTACCACTCCAATTACTTACTGACACTTAGTAGACATTTATAAACAAGGAACTTATCTGCATAACTCCTTTCAAGCCAGTAAGAGTTTTCTTAAGCATATTTAATGAATGAAGGTTTTGCGTGAAGTATCGTATCAATTACTGGGGTTTTTTTTAACAAGAGTTTAGCTGAGAAGGAAGCAATTGTCCTTTTTTTTTTGCTTAAATACTTAAAGGCCAGAGCAGTCACCCAAAGTCTGTTACCTTCAATGATGGAAGAAGCCAAGCTTCCATGAAGAAACCCTAGACATGAGGTGACTGCATGTAGGATACTGGGCATAAATGCTGTTCCTCTTCCATTAAAAGTGTCTAGAGGCAAAGAGATCTGCCTTCTTAGAGGCAAAGAGATCTCTATCACCTCACAGCTTAATGGTTAGGTCATGCAGAGCGTGCATAGTAGGGAAGCCCTGGTTCGGGGTACACCTTCTCCTACAAGTATTTGGGGATTATTTCTGCATTTTATGTTAAATCTCCATTGGAAAAAAAAATAGACCTTATGAAAGGTCTGGCATTCAGATTATTTCCACTTGTCTTAGGTGATTATGCACCCTTTCTCTTAGAAGTTTGTTCTGACCCCATCAAAAAAGTATGCAGTAGACAGAAGAAACAGGAGAGGTGAGCTCCAGACTGGCCCCTGGGTCTGGGGAGCTCTTCAGGGAGCTGAGAGAGAGAGAAAGAGCTGATGAGGATGAATCTGGGTATCTGGACCACTCACACCACGCATGATGGCTTCAGCAGCTAGAATATTAATTGAGAGCTGTCTCCATCCCTCTTCTTCCACCTGCTTATTTTTCAAAATAACTACTATGTTGTTCTGTTTGACTTTAAAAATAAGTGGGGTGTAACCTTTGGGAAAAGATTTTATACCAGGATCCCAAGCAGGGCACAAATTATGTTGGAAGAGGATGAGATTTAAAATGCTCCTCAATGCTTTCTCTAATTTAGTGCCTGCTCAGAAGGATGATAATCTTCATTTCTGTCCTCAGGTGCCTGTGTCTTTTCTGAAAATCAAGCACCTAGCAGAGAGAGCTGAAACACATCTGGGAGCAGCTGCCTTGGGGCAAGCACAATGCATTCAGCATTGCATCGCCTATGTGACATTCTGCACCTACTTCGAAAGGACCGAAAGAAAGATGCACGTATGTAATGCTGTCAGGAGAGAGCTGTGTTTGTCTGTACTCTCTACAAGAAACTGTTTTACACCAAACGAATGAGGGTCTCCTCAGTCAGCAATGTTTTAAGATAGAGTTCAAGAGTAAGGAAAAAAAAGTTACTTTGTGTACATGTAGATATTTGTATACACCCCCCCCACCCTTTACTTGAAACTTCCTCTATAGAACATTTACTTCTTAAGTCTCCTGCTTTACATACAGCTGCATACAGCTTTAATCCTCTTGGCCAACCAACAAACCAGAGTTACTTCTGCTTGTGTCTCAATAACACGCTGGGAAACTGTTGGATGTAATTACAAAGCTAGCTAGAACTGGAATTATCTCCAGCTTGCTTCTGTGGTTATAATAAATTTCAGATGCATTTGTTTTTCATGACAGAGCTAATTGTTCTTCCTTTAATTTACATCAGATATCTCTTGGTAACTATTAGTCAATACGTTTCCGAGCCCATCACTTCTGTATTAAGTCAGGGAATAGGTATCAGCAGCTGATCCTAATCATCTTTCTATACACTGACAAACTTTGCTGATGAAAGCAAAATCTTAGGTAACATTAATACTTGAAGTGGTATAGATAGTTCACTGTGATATTTAAACACATTAAAGGAATGGCTGAAGAAATAGTTGATGAGTTTCAATGTGAGGAAATGTTAAATGATGTATTCAGGAGCTAAAAATAGGGCACTGCCTGTACATTGCTGACTAAAGAGTGGAATGCAGAGATAAAGAAGGGAACTGAGTGGGTTGGAAGAATAGATACGTGAGGATGGAGTATGTTGCTCAGCTGCAGTAAAAAAGGTTAATACTATAAAAAGAGAAGCTGCGCTTGGAGAATCGTCCTCTGAAGTTTTTTGTGCCTAGATTTGGGCTAATGAAGTGTGAGAAAACATTTACAGGAGTGGAAACTGAGTAGAGGTTAGTGAGGCAATGACTGATTTTTTTTAGAGTTTAATCCTAATATGCAGATTATACCCGAAGAAAAAAAGAACAAAAATAATTAAAGTCATGGGAACTGGAAAGACCTCAATATGAGGAAAGATTAAATATGCTATGACTATTTTGTTTGGAAAGTAAAAGGAAGTAGGACATCAGAATTAAAAATAACAATAGCTAGAAAGCAATGTAGTCCTTCCAAAATTTAAAGAATGAAAATAATTAAAGGGCAGCAGATAAAGAATAGCAAGCTTAATATACTATTCATCCAAATAACAAAATCAACTCCCTATTTTAGAATGTTATTTTTAAAAGTTGCTTAGTAAAATCAGAAGGAAAAATAGACATACATGAAGAACATAAAAATTTCCTGCTTCTGGAACCACAAGGACAAAACCAGAAAGGACAAGAAAAGACAGTCTTTATTCTCCATGCAGGAAAAGTGGCATTTAAAGGCAGCTTTCAGCATGAGGTGACATTTCTGAAGTCATTCAGGACGTAAGGCAAACATTCACATACTAGCACTTAAGTTTCTCATGGCCTAGCAAATGCAGCCTTTCATGCTATGGGTCATTCAGCACAGATTAAAACTAGTTTGTACTTTTATTCGGTTAATCCAGATGCTATTTTGACACCAAATGTTTGCAGCCATTTCTGAAAGACAGTGACAGTAGACAGGACAAATCAAAATGCTGTCTGTAAGCCCTTCACATTTTTCTAATGTCTGTCTGAAAGGAAAAAGCTCGATAATAAAAATGAAAATAATATTCCAAGACTAATGAAAAAGACAAAAGAAGCTGATACCCCATGCTAGAAGTGCAAACCTAAAACCTAAAATTATATCAAGTATGTTCAATATCAAATACACAAAGTGCTGCAGAACCAGCTGTGTGTAGCTTGAGGTGGTCTGTAGGGAGTTGTTTCCAGTAGCTCTAATTCATGTGGGAAGGTCACCTCCTCCGGGAATTCTGCTATACAGTATTAAGCAGAAACCATATGCCTTCCTCTGTGCACTGCTGGAAGAAGAAAATCAGCTGGTTTGGTGCCATTACTGAATGATCAGTATCCCGTACCTTATTGTCCGCACACTTTCACACCTGTGGCCTTGCATGTAAGTATTTGTGTGCCGGAGCAGTAGAAGCCCTGTCTCTTACAGATGACAGCTGGAGAACCTACTTTTGCTTTGCCTGCTAGGTGCCACGTTATGAAAACCTTGTTTACAGCTCCATCTCCAGAGAGAAAATTAATTGAACTAATTAATGAACTTTGCAGAAGAGCCATAAAGAGCAACACGCCATCCACGTGTGTCCAAACAATACTGAAATTCTCTCAATGCTTGGTGTCTGAGACACCAAGTAGCAGAATTACAGGGAGGAGGGGTTACTTCTTCAAGGTGAGCAGGGCACACTGTCCTATAATGAGAAAGTTATTAGCATGTGCCAACTATTATGGGCATTGGTGCTCTGCTCATAAGAAAGTGAGTATCAAAATTTAAAAGAAAGGAGTATGTCTCTTCTTTTTGCTCCTGACTTTCTACGTCAGTAGCTATGCCAAATTATTGCTGGTTTTATTTCACCCTTCTCTCTCGAGTTTTGTTTTTTAGTGCTGAAAAAGAAAAGTCTTAGTCATTTTAGGCTAATTTCCCATTGGAGTCGGTCTTATGCAATCACCGTGTCTCTGTGTGAATGTGGGTTTAGATCCGTATCTCTGTGTCCCTCCCCTTTGCAGAGCAGCTTCTGCACCTGCTGCCTGAGATCAGTCAAGACTGGCAAATGGACTTCTTCTGATAATTAAGTTCCTGCAAATATTATATGCAGGTAGAGGAGGAAGGCCTGAAAAGTGACCCAAGTGAGGGGCAGTTTGCAGCATAGCTTATCAGTCACGGGAGCATACATGTACGACAGAGATCTCTCATAAACATGCCTATCGGATTTCTTAGGCACCAAGTCAGTCAAACTCTAGAAAAAAAAAAAAAGCCTTATTAACTCTGGCTCAAGAGAACTGTGTTCTAACAAACAGCAGGCTGTGACTGCCCCAGTTTAGACTCACTTTCCCTACTGGGGCTAAATGAAGAAGCACAAATCTCTCTCTTCAAGCCACATGTGCATATTGATAATGCTGTCCTGCTGCTCTTCATACCCATCGCTTTGTGTATTCTAAAACTGAGCGTGTAAATAAATCAATAGTACACAAACTTTGCTGTCAGCTCAATGAAAGGACCCTGCTAAGCAGTGATGAGCAATATATGCACACACTCCAGATTGTATCAATTAAAATGTCAGTTCTTTTGACAATAAATTTCAAAGGAGGTGCAGGTCCAAGTACATAACATAGTAAAGGTGATTTATTAAAAAATCAGCCACTATATAAATTAAAAGTTACTAAGAAGACTTTATCAGGGTTGATAAATTCCAGGTCCCTCATGAAGATTTACAGAAAATCCACTTCTGAATCTGGCGGGTTTTAGATTTGCACATCTCACAGCAGTTACTGGAACATAGGGCTGTGTAGTGGGTTGACCTTGGCTGGATGCCCAGTGCCCACCAAAGCTGCTCTATCATTCCCCTCCTCAGCTGGACAGGGGAGAGAAAATATAACAAAAGGCTCGTGGGTTGAGATAAGGACAGGGAGACATCACTCACCAATTACCGTTATGGGCAAAACAGACTCAACTTGGGGGAAATTAATTTAATTTATTACCAATCAAATCAGAGTAGGATAATGAGAAATAAAACAAAATCTTAATAACACCTTCCCCCTACCCCTCCCTTCTTGCTGGGTGAAACTTCACTCCCGATTTCTCTACCTCCTCCCCCTGAACAGCACAGGGGGACAGGGAACAGGGGTTGGGGTCAGCTCATCACATGTTGCCTGTGCCGCTCCTTCCTCCTCAGGGGCAGGACTCCTCATTCTTCTCTTGCTCCAATGTGGGGTCCCTCCCACGGGAGACAGTCCTCCACCAACTTCTCCAGTGTGAGTCCTTCCTACAGGCTGCAGTTCTTCAGGAACTGCTCCAGCGTGGGTCCCTTCCCCGGGCTGCAGTCCTTCAGGCACAGCCTGCTCCATGTGGGTCCCCCACGGGGTCACAAGTCCTGCCAGAAAACCTGCTCCAGCCTGGGCTCCTCTCTCCACGGATCCGCAGGTCCTGCCAGGAG
>JANZLQ010000029.1:18136904-18184903 GCA_026212715.1 Elanus axillaris
TGCTCCCCCGGGGACCTCCCTGGGCTGCAGGGGCACAGCCTGCCTCACCGGGGTCTTCCTCACCACCGGCTGCCGGGAAATCTCCGCTCCGGCGCCTGGAGCATCTCCTCCTCCTCCTGCACTGACCTGGGGGGCTGGAGGGCTGTTTCTCTCACATGTTCTCACTCCTCTCTCCAGCTGCAATTGCTGTCATGCAGCAACTTTATCTCCTTCTTAAATCTGTTCTCCCAGAGGCACTACCACCATCCCTGATGGGTTTGGCCTCGGCCAGCAGCGGGTCCGTCTTGGGCTGTTAAAACCAGCTCCTATATATGGAGCTAAATATTTACATGGGCAAAGGTTTTACTGAGTGGCTGCACAGTGTTTCCCTTGCTGTGACCATGATTACTAAGACTTAACAGCAGATCTGTCTAAACTCCCCAAAATGGTGGACTGCAGAGGGAACGCTGGAAGGCTGAACATGACAGTCCCTTTTTCTAGCACATGACTGTCATTAAAATAATATTTAGGCAGCCTCAGTGGGTGACCGGACAGGCATCTGCGCTCCAAACAAATGCCGGGAGATGTACCTGCCAGGCGATGGAGATGCCTCTATTTCAGCCATGGAGTGGGTGCGCTCCGGGTCGTGACAGGGATGGCCACTGTCTTCTTGGGAGAGGAGCGGCAGTGAGCAGTCTATGGGACAGCCTAAACATCAACAAGTTGTATTAACCCACTAACACTGAGATTCCCTTTGCGGCCTCTCACTTTACTTATGATAACAGGCAAAGAAAAGCAGAAAAATGCCCTATATTGTAATGCATAATCCCCACTTTCATAGATATCTTAGAGGTTCTTAATGGCTCCTTCTTTCCTATTTCAATGAGAAGAGTGAAGGTCAGCCTATCTCCCCCCTTTATCTTCCTCCTCAAATGCAAAATATTGTTCCCCTTCCTGTCAGAAAGATTAAAATAATGTAGTTGTTAGCTAAGAAATTCTTGCTGGTCACAAGCTTATTATTCAATAAATGAAACCTTTTTGTCTTACTTAGTTCCCGACATTGTGCTATTTTCAATAGAGCATTGTCACCAAAACAAGCAAAGAGAACAAGGCTGCAGAGGAATAGTTATTTTACTGTTCAAACCAAATTAAAATATTGTCCGAAACCATTTCAAATATTGATTGAAGAGAAATTCTCTTTATTTTGTAACTTGGTGAATGGAAAACTGGTTCTGAAGTAGGTGAGCACATTTTACAGAACTACTCACCATAAACAGCTTCCCCCCCCCCGCCAGAAAAAAAGTAGCCACTGATAAATAATTTTCCCATAGCTACAAAACTGATTTGTACAAGTTAAATTGTTCAAGGCTAATCAGGCTAATCTGAGGGAGAGGAAGTTTACCCTCCATTTCCCAACAGATTCTCTTTAATTTTGCAGTCACATTGACAGGTGGCCTCATCACTCAGGCATTACAGACCACCTTGAAGATATCAGCACCATTGGCCTTTGAAGTCAGAATAATCAACAAGCCATTTGATACTCTATCAGATGAAATGGCCCTGTCAGAAAAGGCTGGCTCTCAGGTGTACTGATTGTCTATCGAAAGGAGATAACTTGATACAGTTTACTATGGTACAGATTCATAGACCTGTGGGATGCTATAACAGATGTCTTTTTAGATGCACTTCTTCACAACATCTCTTAAAAAATATTCCCAAGCTGCTTTTAACAGAAATTATAATACTCCAATTTCCTGTCTACAATATTCCCACAATACTCCAAATTCCTGTGAAGACAGGGAAATCTATTAGCTATGGTTAGGGTCACAGATGCACAGATTCATGTGACATATCCATGTATAAATCCTGTTAAAGCCTTAATTCAGATACTAGATGGTAGACATTATTAGGGAAGTCCCTATTGTTTTACAACTGATAATGTTCTGGAAGCTGCCGAAATCTGGCATGATATTATTTGCAGAAAAAGACAATCTTTTTCTTTAGGATTATCCAGGATAGGAAGAGTTTTTTTCTCAGGTTACTTTGACCTCTCAGCATATGTCATTATCTTTGATACTAATAACATGACATGCACTCAACAAATATTATATCTTAAAGGTGAGTGGTTTAACAGGACCCAAATTTTAAAGATCATTACCTTAAGTTCCACCTTCACATGCCCATATAAATGTTTATTTTCAGAATTAATCATTGGCTGGAAAGATTCAAGTGCTTTGCAAATCTGCAGGACAGTGAGACTGAAAAGTACAAAGTTTGGGGGCTTTTTTTCAGTTTTAACAAAAATCATGGGAATAGTTCTTTAAAAAGTTAAAGATCATTCATTTATGTTTAGGGCAAAGTGGAGTTGAAAGCAAGAAGAACAAAATTATGCCAAAAAGAACGTTAAACATCTTACTGTTTAATTGAGCTTTTGATTAATCCATAAGGTTTACTTGGGCAGAATTGAATAAAATATTTGTTTCAACATTCGCAGTAAGTCCAGCAGTAGCTTATGTCAGGGGTTGAGCAAGTTATGCTATGGCTGTGTCTATTTATAAGACAGGCAGGAAACTCTCTTTTCCATGAAAGACCCTGGCTTGTCCTAATAGTAATTATTCATCAGGAACAATCACAGAATGTTCATTCAGTAGTAAATAGTCTATTTGATATCATTAGAACAGCCCAAGGACTTAAAACCATCCCTTTCTTAGTGTGCAGGTGTGTTAGGTCTTGCAGTCTGCATGCAGGATCACACTGGAGTCCCTGGCAGAGGACAGCTGCTCTGATTTATTAGACCTTTGGAAACAGTATTGCTCCTGTTATCTACACATAATCCCTTAAATTTGTTTGACAGCTAAAGCCTGAAGCAACACGACTGGACAAATCTTCAAGTATCAACTTCTGTGCTAACAATGAGTACGGAAAGGAAAGGAAAGGAAAGAAGGAAAACTGGAAGGAAAAAAAAATTGGACGTTAAATATAGATCACTTTCCTCAAGGGAAGATTAATAACCATTCTCATTGAGCTGCATTAATGATTTTTAAGCAACTTGCTTCTGTTAGTAATTATTCTTCATAATCTCATCTCTTGTAACAGCCAGTTTCATGGCAAATGATGTATTGGAGATTTTCTGTGCAGGGTGAAAATAAATCAAGGAAACATACACAGACAAACCTTCTGCAAAGATGGAATACCTGGAGCAATTCTGTGGATTGACTACAACTGAGGCTTGTCACAGAGGCCTTGAGTGATGTAGCTGCTGACTGCAACGAAGATTTATCAAAGGTGAATTTGGTGCACTACGTGCAATGCAACATGCCTGACAAGCAAGACACGAGGCCCTGTGCTTACATCCTACTGTCCAAATGATGTGCATGACAGATAAGTAGGGATAAAAATGAGGAATGTGTTCTGAATTTATTTCAGACAAACATATATTGGTGGTTCAGACTGAGATTTTTTTGGCAACAAAATAGAGAAAATGTGCACAAGAAATTAACAAAGGACGCTGCCTCTCAGTCCTAGAGAAGGCTGAGGCCCGCAGGCTGTTTAGGAAAGACAGGCAAAGGTGACGACAACAAGGTGCATTTGCTGTCTATGCAAAGAAGTGGCTTGAATGCATAGAGCTTTGCCCTGTGGTTGAGAACAGGTTGGGAGGCTGTAGGTCAGGGGTCCAGAAAAGGAGATGGACAAGTCTCATGATCACAGGCGCTGGGTCCCAGCACCTGCAAGCAATCCAGGGGATTTCTGGAGATGGCCAGAGGCAAGTTTTTAATACAGATGCTGGACTAGGGAAGGTGTTTTTGTGGACCTGCAACTCCTGATTAAAGTAGAACTAGTTGGAGATGCGATAGCTGCAGCACTGCCAAGGAGATGGTAGAGTTTAAAATCCAGAGGGCACAGAGCAAGACAATCAGCTGAAAACAGCCTTGGACGTCAGGAGACTAGATGTTGGGTTGTTCAGGGAACTGGTAGGCAGGATCCTGTAGGAGACAAAGGAGCCATGAAGAGCTGGCCAGTCTTCAAGGACATCATCCTGAAAGGACAAGAATCATCCACCCTGACCTGAATAGGCAAGAATATGGACATGCTTGGCAGGAGGAGGGCTGGCTGAGCAGCCTGAATGAGTTCAACTGCTAAAAGGAAATGTACAAGAGATGGAGGCAGGAACAGGCAACCAAGGAGGAAAACAGAAGCACCATAAAGGCAAGCAGAGGTGGAATCCTGGAAGGCTAAAACTGGTGAGAGATGTGAAGCAGGAACAAGAAGAGCTTCCGCAGATATATTGGTAGCAAAAGCAAGATCAAAGAAAATGTGACTCCACTTCTTATTGGAACAAGTGATCTTGTGCTGAAGGATATAGAAAAGGCTCAGGTACCAATACCTTCCCTGTTTTAGTCTTCACTGCTCATAGACCTCCCTGGTCTCTATGCATTACGGAAGAGTTTAAGGGAGACAGATATTACCCAGAGCAGAGGAGGATATAGTTAGGGACTAGTTAAGTAAGCTGGACATATATAACTCCATCAGACATACCAGGAGATATTCAAGGATGCCAAAGGAACTGGCTTAAGTCATTGAAATGAATTTGGTAAGCTTGTGGCAGCTGTGGTAAGCTCCTGCCTACTGGAAAAAGCCAAATGCCACGCCCATATTAAAAAACAGTGAGAAGGATGATGTTCATCCTAAACTCAGTGTCTGGGAAGATTGTAGAGTACATCCTTCTGGGAGCCTTTTCTAGGCATATGAAAGACAAAGTGACTGGCAATAGCTGGCAAGGATTTATCAAAGAAAATTACACTTGATCAACTTGCCTATTTTCTATGCTGAAATGTCTAGCTTTGTGGATGAGGAGAAAGCAGTGAATGTCACCTAGACTTCAGCAAGACTTTCAACACTCTTTCTGACAGCACCCTTGTAGCTGAACGGAGGAGAGATGGATTGTATGGGCAAACTATAATGTGGCTGAAACACTGGCAAGACACTTGGGCAAAGAGAGCAATGGTCAGTGGTTACAAGCCCAGCTGGTGTCTGGTCATGAATGCCATCCTTCAGGACTGATATGGTACCGCTTATCTTCATGTTCTGTTCATCTTCATCATGCTCTCTCATATCTTCATCAATGACCAGGACAATCGTACAGAGGAACCTCAAGAAGTTCAACAAAGAGAAATGCCAAATCCTTTATCTGGCATGGAATAACCCCATGTACCAGTACAGGCTGGGGCCAACTAGGTCAAAAGCAGGTTTGCAGAAACAGAGAGGGGGTCCTGGAGGGTGTCGCTTCGAACATGAGGCAGCAGTGCAATCTTGCAGCAATGAAGGCTGCCTGCATACTGAACTACATTAGAAAGAGCATAATCTGCAGGTTTTGTGAAATTATCCCTCTGTCTGACTCCGGTGGGTCACAATTGGGATGTTGCACCCAGGTTTTGGGCCTTCTGCAAGAGAGAGGTCTACAAACTGGAAAGTCTAGAGTAGGTCCACTATAATGGGGAAGGGGTTGGAGAACACCACGCCTTAGAAAAAGCTGCTGAAGGAAGAAATATTCTTTAGTCTGGAGAAGAGAAGGTGGACATAGTTGCAAGTTTTTAACTACCTAAAGAGGGTCTGTAGAGAAAACGGAGCAAAAGTCTTATTCTGTTGAGGTGTGCCTATGAAATGAGGTTAATGCCACAAATGACAGGAATGAAAACTCTCACTAGACATAAGGAAAAAAAATACTCACAATGCAAGTGATAAAACACCAGAACAGGTTGTGGAATCTCTGTTCTTGGATGTGTTCAAAAGGCCCTGGTCTAATTTTGAAGTTAGCCCTGCTTTCAGTGGGAGGATGGACTAGATGGCCTTTAGAGATCCCTTCCACCTCAAATTATTCTATGGTCAGTTGCATGCTCAGCCTCACTCATGTCAGGACCTGAATTTACAACTTTACTGCAGAGATATAAACTATGTGACTGAGGATTTTTCAAAATTATACAGTTAATTGAACATTATATACAAAATTAATCTCTTTCATGCTATCTGATATATTTATATTAATCCTCCCCCAGACCCTCTTTCCAAGTTGACTGGTTGCTGCAAATCCACTTGGTCAGACCTGAAAATACATACTCACAAATCTGGCAGAAGCTGTCTTCCAGTGGTGTATCTATAGCAACTGAGCAGGCAACCAAACCAGGATCATTCTTGAGGAAGCTGTATTCCTCATCCACCTGAACATTCTGAATACTAGCACGTGTTCATCACCACCCATGTTGACTTCTACGGGGTTTCAGTGTACAAAATTGTAACACTACAATTTCTAAATTTTATATTTTCTGTTCTTTTTTTAGGTCAACTTTCAGTCTGCACCAGCACAATTCTGAATTCTGCCTGAGTTCAGAATGTGTAGTTGACTGTAAGTTTCAGTCAAATACCAGCTGTCATCTCTAATAATGTATCAAGCACAACAGGCAAACAGAGAAGTTTTAATAACAAGCGAAAACACTGTCGAACTGAATTTCTTTCCAGATGTGGAGAGGGAGGCTTTCACTTCTTCCTTCAGCAGGACTGGTGCTCTAATGCCTTTCAGCATGATTTTTAAGGCATTCATTTGTTACGTAACATCCATCAATTATAAAATATATTTATGAGGTCTTGCTAGCAGTCGTTAACAGCAGTATTGTGGGATCACGTTTACAAGGCCTAATGAAACGGGAGAGCAAGAGTAATTGGATTGAAATTGGTAAATGAAAACTCATTCTGGAGGAAAAAAAGGTGTAAAATTGATGAGGTCTGACGTGTCATCAAATGTTGAGGATTAAATTAAGATCCAGTGGAGACATATACAGTGCTTATTGTAAGTGTTTAATTGCAAGAATAACAAATGCCTCACAGAAATGCACAGTTAAACATTACCCCTCTTTCTACTACTAAATGGAGTCACGTGGATAAATCTTTTATCCTCAGACTGAGTATTTGTCCCACATTTTTATGGATTTTTTTTATTTATTTGTAAAATATAAAATATAAAGTAAAATGTTCTTCTTTCAAAGAGAAAGTTAATTTGGTGAATTAAAATCAGATGCTTGGAAATACTTTATCTGTATTGCTAGGAAGAAACCCAAATTCATTCCAGCTCATTCTCAGATGAAAAATTAGGCATTAGAAAAGAGAGAAGTATGAAAAGTTTGAAGTTTCTTCCCCTTTAAGAAAAAAGCAGTTACTAGTAATAAAAGTTGTTAACCAGTGAGATGAAATTGAAGGTTTCCAGTGAGTACCAATTATCTCTGGCCGGAATGAAAAATGGTTTCAGTGACATAAATTGCACTGAAAGTTTAGGGTGTCTTTGAAAGAGGCTGAGTGGATCTAACAATGATATTTTGGAGTAATTACCTGTAGTGTCAGCAGGTTTCTTTCCCACCCTAATCTAAACCCATGAATCTATGCACTAGAAATAAAAGGTTTCAATCCCTTGGCTTAATGGAGAAAATCAAATAACAGTAAACCGATGAATTATGATGAATTCACAACTTCACACAAGACTAAGGTGCTCCGTTTTCAGGGTTGCTAGACCTACAACCCGTCTTCTCAAATGGCAACTCTCACCTCTCATATAGATTACTTATCTGAGATCCTTTTCTGCAGCACAGACCAGTACAGAAAATGACCAGAAACTACTGTTTGGTGCGTGTTAGGTGATGATGTAAGAAACAGTCCATAAATACCTGATCAGCAACCTCAGTACTTTGTCCGTCTCCAGCCCTGAAGTGACTTTTATAAAACTATGACAAAATAAAGCCCAAACAGCTGAAGTAAAAAGTCTGGTTTGCATGATGATAGCAGCCATGAATGGTGCAGAAGAGTAGTAGCTGTAAGTGGTGCAAAAACCAAAATTCTGGTTTATCTAGCCAATTGACTGTAGCATCAAGCCATCTTTTCCCAGAAAAAAAGCAACAGCCAAAAATGTTGTGTGGATAGTATATTCTGACCACTGAACAGCATGATAAACAGAAGAAATAAATTTATTTTTGCTGCCTGGAGAGGGTCTTTATGAAAGATGTCTTGCCTGCTAGGAGATGTTACTTTAGAATAGGAAGTGACTTGTGTGATGAGTACAGAAGGAAATGATTTTTCCTGCTGCCTGCAATGCACTGGAGGCCTGTGTCTTCTGCAGCATCTTGACAAGCATCCAAGGTTTACTGCATAACCCATCATGCAAGGTTGCCCAAAGTTGCAAAGGGCTGACTGTGGACCTCTGTGGACAATTGTGCCCTCCAGTGCATAGTAGGTCAGCTATATGCATTTTCTATAGCATGTTAATAATAGTCCTAGAAAGGACTGCTGTAATCATGCCACTCACAAGAAAACAGCAGTCTGAACTACCGTCTAGCAAAAGTCAGAAAATTCTTGCTAGTCAGTTCCACACTGAAGGCAATTATTTTTCCCTACAACATAACAGAAATCAATAGCTTGGTGGTTAAAACGGAGCGCTTATTTTAGAAAGACAGCCAATCTTGATTTAACGATGCCAAGTGACAAATTTACAACATCCCTTGGAAATCTGTTCCAATGGTCAAGTACCCTCATTTAAAAAGCTGCATCCTATTTCTAAATTTGTTTAAGTTTAGATTCAAGCTGATTGGGTCCTATTATAGATTTGCCTCCTATAATCAAGTTTCCACGGTACCAAAAATGTTCTCCCTGTATAGGGGTTTTCACTTCTACCATGCTGATTTTGCTGTGAAAGGGGGAAAAAAAAATGTAGAAAAGGCACACATTTTGAAATGGGAGTTCTTCTCAGTGGGGAATCTGTAACACCAACTACTTTATTCCTGAAATACTATTTTGCATGCATGTGCTAACAAGGTAATGTTTGATCACTCTGGTCATGAAAGTCAGCTCAGAACTATGACAGCACATTACCAGGGACAACAAGTTGCTTACTTCATGCAGCCCAAACTCTGAAAATCTAGCCCAGGTGCTACTCCTGCTATGAGAGCAAACAGCCATGACGGGGCAGCGGCTCTTGCTAGGAACTGGGACGGGCCCCCTCTGGTACCAGCAGTCACCAGTGCTCATCAACATCTCCAACTGCTGTAAGCAGCAAGACTGATTTTTCACCTGCCTGTCTGTCCTATCTTGACCATTTCTTTCTCCACAGCCCCTATCTTACCTATTGGAAAAAAAATATCAATTTTGCTTCTGCTGCTAAGAAGCCTTGAGCCTTGATATCTGACATTTTGCTGTAGAAATTCAAGTGCCAGCACTAAAGGATGAAAGAAAACAAAAATCTGTTCCTAATTTACTAGCTGGTACAGTAAATACATTAATTATATTACTGCTATGTTAGAAATACTGCCAAGGTGGATTATACCTCTCACTAGCTTGCTAAGTGATTACATAAATACCTTTGAATATTTGCTCTGAAAAGTCCTTCTCAAGCTGCCTGTTTTTCTGAATGGTCGTTTCACATCAGAATCTGTCAGCAAGATAGAAAAAGCACAGACAATGCCAACTTGTCTGTTTGTTTAGGTCGCATTTAAGTAATTTTCCTGTGTTTATTCCTCTTCTGTTTTCAGATTAACACAGCTGTTTTGCTCAGGAAAATCATTACTCACCAATCATAACAAAGAGCTAGTAGCTAGGGACAAAATATCAGCAAGTTTACAAGTTGTTGGATTCCAAATTGAATGAAAGGAAGCACCTTGGGCACTATCCCATGCTGCAGGTTGACATGTCATTCTGCAGCCTCTAGCCTGACCTTTTCTTAACATCAGCTGAAAAACAAAGAGACTGTGCTGTTAGAGCAGCTGCTGTACCTCTAGGCAGGTAACAGTATCATCTTCATGAATGACATCTCTGTCACATTTGTGGCATGTCAGGAAGTCCTTAAAACTCTGCAGGTCAAAACAATGCAAGATTTTCATATTGACCTTGAGGTGATGATCAAATATGGTCACTTGCGAACGGCAGATATGTGGAGGCCAGCCGTGAAACAATGGATTTATTAGAAATTTTTGTTATGTCAAAGATCTGTTTATATCCTAAGTGATATATCCATTCTATTTTCAACAAGGAAAACAGAAAAAGCACTTTTATCTGTGACAATTATTCTGTTTCTATAAACATACACATCTGTGTTGAATGTGTTTGCTTCTTCATGGAGTTTTTCACAGCCTTCTCCAATTATGACCTGTTTAACACAAATTGGTAAATATTTCTACTTCATTCATTCACTCATTTATTTAAAACAACACTAACAGTCAACAGGCAGATACGTTCTACATTGTTGAGATCTTTAAGCAGTACTGGAAGTTGACTGTTTAATAATATTCTTTTTTTCATGTATTTTGTTCAGTTCCTAATCTGAGGTAGTTCTTTACCTTTCCTGTCTTCATTTAGTTTATTAGTCATTAGATATGTTTCATAGAAACGGAAACCAGAAATGTGGCAATGAATAGGTCAGCACTAGTATTTGTGTAATATGTGATTTTCTGGAAAACAAGAATCACATGCCCAAGAAAAAAAATGCTGGAAGGATTAGGACTTGTATGATTTAACAGGCTTTAACAAGCTACACCACTCCCTCATCTGGAGCAGCAATATAACCAAACAGAAGGGTTAGTGATGTACAGCTGTTTCACCACCTAATGAAACTTGTAACTAAGCACTCTAAATTGTGCTTGGCAGATTGGTCTTTTAGGAATGAGAACCACAAAACCCAGTCCTCAGAACAGTAAGCTCCTTAAGCAGATGATAGAAACAGTAAGGAAAAAAGGCTGCATTGTAAATGCGTTGCTTTCTTGAAGACACAGGCCTTTGCTGGTTACAGGAAGGCCTTCTTTTCCAGTTGGGTTTCATAATCCTCAGTCTTCTTCTGGAGCTGGAGCGCTAAAGGCTCACAGAATCAGAAAATGGTTCATGTTGGAAGGGACCTCAGGAGGTCGCCTAGTCTAATGCGCTGCTCATGATGAGGTTGGTGCTTGAAGCAACCTGCTAATGACAGTCTGCCTGAAATCTTTGCCTCTTCACCTCCCGTCACCTGGGCAAATTTCATAAGCTGGGGAATTCTGGGTTCTTTCAGTCCTTTTTGTGTCCCAGTGCAAGTCAGTACCTTTAGCTGGTTTTCCACTCATTAAGCAATGTGCCGAGGCTTAAAACTTCTCAGAAATTAAAGGCAAAATTCAGCAGAGTTCCAACATGCTCTAGGACCGCAAAGAAGAAGAAGGGGTCACAGCACTTGTTCTGAGGGGCTCTAGAGAAGAATGGAGGATGAACTATGACCCTTTGGTGTTGTTAAGAGTATAGGGATAGAGAAGACTGATACTAGTTTTCAGGAGGCGTCAGTATCTCTCTCAAACTTGTCCTACTCCATCTGGACATAATTTACCATTTTTTTCCTCTTCCTACATTCATATTCAGACTGTGCCACTGAAACAGTCTGTATCTTGCAAATGCCTTCAGATTTGTCCAGGGAGAGGCAGGCAAGTGTTTAGCGTGTAGAAGCTTAATGGAAATGTGGTTTAACATGGTCAAAGATGTGACAACCTAAGTATATCCAGATGCCCCAAGCAGCTATGAAAATCTACTGGTGAAGGTATAGACATGTATCATCTAGCTCCAGAATTAGGTAGGATTGGATGACTTTAAGCACAGGGCCAAGTCCTGCTAACTGGTTATCATAACTGACCTGAATTTTAGCAAGTTAGGAGGGGTTTTTCTTACACTTCAAAGCAATTTCACGTATTCCGTGCTCTTCTCTTTCCATCATTTTTCCCAATAAATTGCCACAGTGTTCTTATACCATTCTGAGAAATATCAGCTAGAAAGTGAGTCTAAGCAACGAATACCACAACGTTGGTTTCCATAGGAATCGTAAATACATGGAAATAAAAGGAATGCAAAATAGGAGACCTGTTCACAGGCCAAGTGGATAATCTACATCGTTGAGGACCTGAATACTCGAGTTATGGTAAAGTCTGTATAAAATATACTTTTTCCTTCTTTTTGAAGAGGATTTATACTGGGAACCTCCCATTATAAAAGCCCCACTCTGAATGAGGGCTGGAACTACATTATTTTAATAAAAGTGATTTCTTATGTTAACTCCAGTGCACTGGCATCCTATAGGGACTTAAAGTACAGGTATCAGTTGAGACTTTTCAAAGTAAAGCCAGACATTTTCCTGCATTGACAAAAGAAACTTGGGGGTAAATCAGCTACAGGTAGTTTTATAAAAGTAAGGGCCAGTGTATTAAAAGCTCAGATTTTTAGATACAGCAACTTCAAGAGAGGTTAATAAGAGTTAATTAGATATCAAATGCTGAAATTTAATATAAACATTCCAAGAGACAATTACTTGCATGAGCTTATAAACCAGCCAAGGAAGAATATGCAGGATGGGAAATTAACACCTATATGGTAACACTCAGCTAGGACATAACTATCTAATACACTGACCCTTCTAAAAAAAAACGTCAGCCCTACCTACAGGACAATGCAACTTTAGAACTTGCTAATTAAAGATTTTTTATTTCCCTCAGAAGGAGAGATCTTTAAAATAAGAAAATTCTGCAGTACTGCTTTCATGATCGGAAAAAGAATGAAAAACACCCCCTCACACAGTAGTCTTTTTGTAAAGATTGGATGAAAGCCGGGCCCTGGCAGTTTGGGATGGGAAAAAAAATTAATTGTGTACTGAGACATGAGACAGTAATAACTCACACAGGCTTCATTGCTTCATGCCAGACAAAATAAAAATGAAGCCAAGTAAGGGAGAGCTGCTGATGCAACTAGTGCCATCCATTTTTTCCCCACCAATTAGAAAGACCAAAAAGAGGAGAATAAAACCCCTAGATACAAGATTATTCCTTCCACTCTCCCTATGGATGGTCCAGCTAATCTGAAGAAGAAATACAGTTAATGCACCTAGGAGATGTTATTTTGGTTGGATGAGCACACAGACCTGGCCTAGGTAATCAAAGTGAGGATCTTTGTTCAGGGAAGAAAAAAAAAAAATCAAAACTATGCTTTGTGTGTAATCTGCAGAGAGCTACTGTCCTGTGAGAGCCAGCTGACATGGCATATTGAAGAGGAGAAAGACAATTGTGGGGAAAATAGTTATCATTTATTAGCAAGCTTTTGGCACTCAAGAAGCTCTTTTCAAGACATGGACAAATGCAAATGTGCACACACACATAGTATCCTCTTGTGGATATTTCAGATTTGCTGTTTCTTTAACCTAAAATAGATCTTCCAGATCTGTTATTAGTACAACAAAAACAGAAGAAAGAAGAAAGAAAAACAAGGCTGTAAAATCCAGCTTAACGTGCATGTGTTTTTAA
The DNA here is from genome assembly GCA_026212715.1 of Elanus axillaris. Lineage (NCBI taxonomy): Eukaryota > Metazoa > Chordata > Aves > Accipitriformes > Accipitridae > Elanus > Elanus axillaris. The sequence continues at coordinate 18,150,212 of JANZLQ010000029.1, forward strand.
AAATTGTATTATTAATAAATGTATGATCCCACTGTCTTCAGCACTGATGTAGCTGCTGAGACCCTGAAAGTGAAATCTGCCAGGAATTTGTAGTAAAATACAACTGACTAGGCTAAACATATTGTCCTTGCCTGCAAAAATGCAGCAAAAACCTATAAAGTTGACCACTGTTTAATTTTGAATGCAGCTGAGTGAAGATATTGTTTAAACTTCTACTCAAGTTCTTGCCATTCTGTTCAAATAATAATACATTGGTAAGTCAGTATCTATAAATCTCCATAACTTTTTCTAAGGTGAAGATACAGCTTTAATTTTACTGAGCACAGGTACATTTTGTACCCAAATTTCATTCCTACTCTTTGCAAAATGTATGCATGTAGGCATATTTTAAGTGTGTGCGGATATACACACAGAGGAATCCATTTAGTGTTATTGAGGAACAGAATTAAATATGTTACAGTTGTATTTAAATATAACTTGTGCAACCCTCAGAGAGACAGAACTTCTCATCTAAAGTCAATATCCATGAAAAGGCAGAAAAGATTCCTAAATTACTAGTACCAATATTGTGTACGTCTGTACTGAATTAAAACCCCAAAATATTAGGAACTTGTTTTGAAAAATAATCCTGTAAGAAATACAGTAAATAAGTTTCTAAAGGGATGACAGTACAAACATATTTATTTTTAAAATGTTCCTAGTACTTCCCTGAGTACTTATCTTACTACTGTCATCAAACCCCTATTTACAAGGAAACATCATATCTTTGGGTTCTTTCCTGAAATACTTCTTAGAGTATATTCTGAAGGTAAATGTAGCAGAGTTTGCGCTTTGGTCTCAATTAAAAATTTTAAACTAGCATTCACATGCCTCACCCAGAACTATTACACAGATAAAACATTTTTAGTGTCTCTTCTGTGATGACTTTTTAGTGACTTATGTTCCTTCCAATTTGTGCTGAAGAGCATGCAGTGAGCTGCTGAAAAATAACATGAGCTTCTAGGTTCACTTCCTCAGTGGCTGCAGGGAGTTAGATAATCTAAAGCTACTCAGGTGAGTAGGAAAAAAATTTCAAAGTACAAACTTGTGTGATAGAGAAGTGACTACTTGGGTATGTGTAAGGAGATCCAAAAATAATACATTTCTAACCAGGCTAGCTCTCTGTTTTTCATTTATGAAAGTACCTGAATCCATACGTTTGTGTACCTATAACTTAGAGACATTAGCTATCTATTCATGAGTTGAGAGCTCTCCCTCAGCCGTTCCATGAGTGGGCTGAGGCTGTTCCGTGACAGTTTGACAAAGAGCCGGCATTTGGCTTTCCACAAATGTCTCTTGCTTGTGTCACGGTTTTAACTGGAGATTCTTTGATCACATCAGATCAGAATATACCCCTGATGGGTGCAACATATAAATCAGTAGTTCACAGAATGGCCTGCCTTTCCTGCCGCAAGTATAAATATTACTGCTGGCAACTGATGTAAACGCAAGTGACTACGCCTTCAGGTGTGTTCTACAGAAAACCTCAGAATATTTATTTAAAAGTTGCTATTTCCCTGTCAACTAACTTTTTTCATTTGTAAGTTTTAGCAAAGCCTGTAAAATCTTACCACGGCCATCTGAAGCCTTTGAATGAAAGCTTAAATGTCCTTTTAGCATTTAGTATTCACCCAGCTCTCATTTCAATATACCTGAAAACCTGACAGGATATACAAAAATGAGGTTCCATGTTGTTTATTACTTTCACTTTTAAATACATCAGTTAAACTAACTCTTACACCAGAACCTCACCTTTTAGATACCCTGCCAGGGTTTGATATTTCCAGTTTTTATAAGGTGAAAAGATTTTCTTAAAGCTTTCTGCAGCTGCAGCATTTCTAAGCAAGTGTAAGAGCAAAGGCGCAAATACAGAAACTTTATGAGCCCCACAGTCCCTGGCTGTGTAATTAAATGGAAATACTTCTGAGCTTCAGGAACACCTGCTGCACCCTCCTCAGATATTGCAGTTTCCACTAGTTTTCAAAATAGGAAGAGAAGGTCAAGGGTCTCTGTGCCAAGTTTAACAAGGTTTCTGAAAGCCAGGGCTAGATTTTGCGCTCGTCTTGCAGCAGGACCGCATGCAGCAGCAAGACCCCACAGCAGGAAAGCCCCCAGCCCCTGCCACGCTGGAGGAGGACCAGGCTTCCCCACGGCACAGGAGGAAGGGGCACGGCGGGTATAGGTCCTGCATACCCCCAGATCCGTGACAGCGGGAAGAAGTCCTGCTCTGGGAATTGCACCAGGCAAGGCTGAACGAGAGGGCAGCGAAGGAAGAAGAGATAAAAGCAGTCCTACTGAAGGGTGAGGGGCTGCAAGGCACGTAGCTGTGTTAGTATTCTTTGCACTGGGTTTTTTGACACTTGCTTTTGTAAGTAGTGCTGCCAAAGGAAACATTTGTGAGGGAAAGAGATGAAAGAGGTGTTAAAGGCAGTACCAATTGATGCCCAAGTTAACACCGTTGCTCCTCCAAGTAGCCTGGTGGGACCTTCAACAGCCAACCTGACAGAGTTTAATGTTTGTTGCCAGCCTTTCAAGCAGCATAGCATCCTTAACAGTGCGTTGGGACCTCACTAATACTGAGAGATTTGGACATGGGGATCACCAAGCTAAATTAAGAGAATGGAGAATCTTGCTTCCTTATTTTTCCAGGAAACTTCCTCCTAGTTCTTCCTTGGAAGGAACAAATTTAGTTGGTTTAGAGTGTATAGTGCATTCAGTCCAGCGGCATATAAAAACATGCTCCAGGTAGACACAGTACTGAGAATTTTCAGCAACAGTGTCCAAATTTCAAATGGCTTTACTGGAGCATTCATAGCAACGTAAATATAAAGGACCTTGCCTTTATCTGTCAGGCACTCCTTACCCACAAACTGCTTTAGACCATTATAGCTATGACAGTACAACTAATAGAATATTTTAATTCATAGAGTACGATTTATTCTCCCCATGCTAAGTCATATTTGCTCAGACTCTCCCAGGAAATTTAGCTTGATATAGGCATCCGGTATTTCAGGCCAAACAATTAAAGATTTGGCAAGCAGAAGAAAACTGTGTCTTTTAACAGAAAGTTTTACCTAATTTTAAATCAAGACAACATTATGTACCATAGCTTTATAAGCATTCAAAGCAGGAACACAGTATCACAACCCCTTGAAAAAAAAAATAATAATTTGGAAAGGTGGAAAAATTTCTGCAGCAACACTATTTTTAAAGGAATGTCCAAATAAGTAAGTGTTACTTCAAACATACCAAGGCCTGCATCACATCCTATATCATGAGATACTATTTCTGTTATGAACAATATTTGACATCTAGTGAAAGGACTGAAATTCCATTTTGCATGAAAATAGAGCACAAATACAAGAAGGAACTATTATTAGCCGAGCCTCCAGAGCAATATTAAGAACAGTTTGGAAAGACCATCTAATTAATCTACACAGGTATCACCTTCTGAAGAGCATATCTACCAAGAAAGTCGCTAGGGCGTGGAATAAGTCAGCTGATGGAAGATTTACAGGAAATTCATGTATAGGGAATGCTCGTGAGCTTAGTAATGATCTCAGGTGATCAATAAGCTAAGGAGATACTACAGCTGCTTGAGATTTTCTGCTAACGTACTTCAGCCACACAGCCACAGGTGTATCTGTGTTGGAAGAGAACAAGCACAGCTCTGTGTGTATCTCAGCAAATCCGTATGTGGCGCAGACCACTGCTTCATTGCTGTATTCAGCTGTGTCAAAATGCCTATGTACCACGGAGATTCAGAGACATACAAGAAATACTCCTCATATTGCGCTCTCTTGTCCTTTATATAAGCACTCAGCTGGTCAGATTAATTCAATGTGTTTACAATTAGTTGCATGTATAGAAACTCAGAACCAAGTATTTCTGTCAGAATATGTCTAGCAAAATTGAAATGTGCCATTAAAGGATAATCATTTTGCCAATTTTCTGGTAATTCTTCAGGATTCTGGAATTCTGTGGGAAAGGAAAAGTCCAAGGTTTCTATGAGATGGAACATTTTGTGCAACTTTTTCCATTGATTTTTAAATTTTCTGTTCCGTTCCATTTTATAAAACAAAATGAAACATGGAAATCAACATGGAAATGGAAGGTTTCTATTTTCCATAAATCTCTGTTTCTTGTAACCTGAAGCAAAAATCTGAATCTTCTTTCTTGACAACGTACTGCTTTGAGTCAGAATTAAACAAAATTTTGAAGCCTTCCAAAATATGAAACATTTTTGTACACATACATTTAAAATATGTATCTATATTGTATATATACATCTAAATATATATATATATTCTGATTTAACAGATTGAAATTTAGGTTCTGGATCTTTGAAGATTATAAGAATGGTGCTTGCTTTCTATCTTCTAGCCAGGAACTGGCAGGTTTACCTTTAAGCCTGCGTGTTAGCTATTCAACTGTGAATCAATTCACTCTTGGTTCCTTGGGGAGGAACAAAAGGTCCTCTGTGCCCATTCAGACCTACACAGTACCAGCTGAAAGTGTCTCCTGGAACTGCACATAACTCATTTAGTGGGAAAGCTCCCCTTGCCACCCTTGTAGAGATGAGGAGGCTGCAAGGAGGGAATAGAAAAAAGCAAGAGCAGCTGTATGATCAACAGGAGTTGTGTGATGGGCACAGAGAGGATGTGAGCAATACTTCAGCCACTAGCACAGAATAACAACCCTACGCGCCACAATTTGACTTGGCTTTCATGCTCCCCAGTCAGTCCACCCACACAGAATCTGAATACTTGGGCCAAACATTTCCAACGGGTGAGTGCTCAAATTCTGTGCACCTGCCCAAGTCCTCAGCATGCATCAGAGCCAGTGCTCTGCAAATGCACCCCAGACCAACCTTCACGTGGTCAGTGGGTGCTGCAAACCTCGGCTTGTCCCACGCCAAGGCCTCTATCCTTAAGGAGAAAATACTTTAAAAAATGCGAACCCACTTGCTTTGCCACAGTTGTGATATAAATTGAAATTGCTAGAAGGCAAGCACATTCTGAGATGGAATTTCAGCACCTCACTTATCTCAAGCAAAATGTAATACTGGCAGCTAAAAAACAAACATCTGCCAATTCAAATAGACTGTAGAAATAATGTTCTGAAACACAAACAGCTTCTGACAGTTTAGGGAGTCTGGGCAGAGCTGGTAGCGACAACTACAGCTAAGCTGCCCAATGCCTACCGTTATAAGATGCTGTTTTAAGTTGTTTATAAAACTTTGCCAAGCTTTAACTGTTTGGGCTGAATTTTCCCAGACAAGGTATCTGTCTCAGGCTGCCTTATTTTGGAAAGTTTTATTAAAATGGTTCAATCATTTCCAAATCATTTAAAGAAAAGTGCAATGTTACGCTCCTGCTAAAACTTAAATAAACCATACAATAGCTTTGCTGAGAAGTTCTAAGATACTTGTACTTTGGAAAGGGAACTTGAGAACAGCCTCAGCATCCAGGACGTGCCTTTTGTTGGTCCTGTAAAAATCCACCTACATTTTGCCAGGACATAAACTGCTTAAAAATTTTAGTTTGCTTTGTGCTCTGTAGATGCTTGCTGAAGACTAGTAGCTGAACTCCTGTGAGATCTCATTTTCAAAGAGCACAATCCCACCCTCATCCCCTTCTCCAGCACAGCTGTGACAAACTGCATGGGGAGGCAGTTTCATCTATAACTAGAGCTCTGGTTAGTTCAGGGTGTAGAGCTCAAAGCCAATATTTTACAGTCAGTCTCAAGGTGGGCAGCCACTAAGTTTCTGTCCCACTAAGAGGTCTCTAATGAAAAAACATACGGGGCAGCTTCACAAGCATTTGCATCAGGTCCACTGTCAGCAGGTCTCTATTAGGGCAAGACTGACTACACAGACATACGCAAATGAAACCAGGTACCTTGCTTATGCATTGTATTAGCCAAATAGATAGCAGCACTGAGGAATAAGGGTGGATTAGCACAGTGCTGTGCCTGAGCTACTAAATCCAGCATCTCTGCAGGTCCTACTGGCATGGGCACAGAAAGCTGCTAATGTTAAAACAGCTATATGGTTCCCAGGTCAGAGGTTGCTTGTATGTGGCCAGCTTGAAGGTTGAACAGAGGAATTCAAGAGCACTTCCATGCAGCCGTACGCCCCTATCTTTCACATCATCTCTCCACAGCCTGTACTGTGGGTGAGTGTGGAAGTGACTTGGACATGGCTCTGTAAGGATATCTGGTGACCTAGAAGTTGAAAGTCTTTAGCCAATGTCTTTGAAACAGAAGTAGTTCAGATGAATTGTGCTGCACTCTGAAGGAGACATTGTAAGTCATTCACCAGAAGCTGTTGTTTTCATGGCAGCATTGAAGAAAATAATCTTTCCTCATTTGAAGGTTGATCTTGATTGAATGTTTTGCTCTTTCCTAAATGACTTGTGTTTGTCTGACTTGTAATACTCTTCTTTTATTGAATCATCAATGCAGTTCTGAGTTTTTCAACATGTAAAAATGCTTCGATTCAGTCACAATTTATTAGGTGTGCATCAGATCTGCCTGTATGAGGTTCTGTGATTTACTACACTGGTACCAAATCAAACATTTCTCAGGGTTTCCTGCCAGTTTTAAAAAGAATAACTATGAAATTTTTCCCCAGTTTTATTTGGAAAAATAGATGAGTGACACCATTGAAATACTGTCTTGCACAGTGTGTGAGAAAGGTTTTACTTCTGTGGCATCTTCTCTCTATAGATCCTAAAGAATGCCTCTAAGATCATAAAGTTCTCTTTCTAAATAGCCTATAAGGTAGAAAAACATGATCTCTATTCCTTTCTTACAGGAATAATATTCCTGGACTTCTTTGAAGATCCATGCAAAGGCAATAGGAGGTCTTGCCTCTTGGTTGCCGCTGCTGTCACCACATTACCATTCACCCGAAAAATGTAAATCTGGTGATTTACAAGACAGGAAAAATGTGGATTTATTGTGCGCATCACAGCTCTTCTGTAATGTTACTTCTGTAGTAAAAGTTTGAGATTACTTTGATGTATCATGGCACAACATGACAGGCAGTAATTTATGTCAAATGGCATTAGATGTAAGAGGTCAAAGGTAAAATTTTGTGTCTGCAATGTGTTTTGCTATTTAATTAATACCTGCTAGACAAGAAAGGTAGGACCTGCAAATGTGTGACAGGGTTCTGGTCTTATACAAAGCCAGAAATAAAATGGGTTTCCGGGACTGGTTGTAGTCACATGACCTGGAGCAGTGTTTGAAGGAGTTGTTTAGAGGCATCACTTGCTTCAGCATCTATTGACACAAGTAAATCACATGCTGTAGGGTGCTGATGAGCCTCAGTTACCCGAGTTCATATAATTACAGATTTTTTTTGTACTGATTGCTCGTTTGAAGCTGGTGTTCTCAGGGAGCAAAATCAGAGAGGGGAAAAAGAGGAGAAAGAGATCAGCTAACTGGCTCACCATGGAATGGTGAGCTAGGCATAAGAGGACAGAGACATCTCTGTATGTTAGTTTTTCTCTAGTGAGGTGAAGAGCCAGAGATGTGTATAAGGAATGGAAACTCTTTGTAGGTCATTCCAAAGAAAACCAATATGGGAGAGAAGACCCTCACCCTCTTCCTTAGGTGGATCCTCCGCCAGATCCCACATGGATGTAAGCAGACTGGAAAAAGGTGGATGCATTCTGCTGCTTAAAGAAGAGGAAAATCTTTAGAGGACGTGGCTATAATACAGTCTCTGTACTGCAAATGACTGAGGAGAACAGGGTACATGCAGGATTCACATGTGCTGCTGGGATCAACAGCTTCTGGGAAGCCTTTGCCAATGTCTTAAAAAGGAAACCTGGTTGTGGTACAGAGGCACCATTTACTCTGAACTGCTTTGTGTTGTGCAGCTGGAGTGCAAGCCAAGCCTTTGAAAACCGAACTACCACCTTTATAAGAATCCAACATCATCATTATAGGGAAAAGATCAGGACCCTATCATCTGAAAGGCAGCTTATCCCTGGAGGAGGAGACACCACGTGACTGGCTTTTTAGCCTAACATCCCTTTCTGTTACACTGTCTTTTTAGAGACTGCATACAATCACTATTCTCTCAAAGGGGATTGCAAGGTTTAGCACCTACTTAGTCTACCCAGACAAAACTACCAACTGAGCCAACCTCTGCTGCTTCTGCTCCAAGCTAGGACATTCTTTCAAAAGATGAACTGGCATTTTCCTGGATAAAGCAGAATGGTGGCAAAGTCACTGCAACTTTAAAAACAGTGTTTTTCCCTAACCATATTAAGACAGACACACAGAGTGTCATATTGGGAACCCACAGTAAAGACACAGTAAGGGCAAGCTTTTGCCTTAGGTGCAGTATGTGTAGGATCACAGGATTGTTCATTCTGCTCTCATCATTCCTATCAACATTTTGAGATCTTCTTCAGCTGCAGTTTTCAACACACATTAAATGGTATTTTTATAGTGTCTAGTTTTGAAAAAAATTGAGGTATGTGCTCAGCTGAAGCAGTTGCTTTAGCCTTCCCCCACTTATCAAAGTGCTTAAGCATGTTTGGAGTTCAATAGCTTCATGTTAAGCATAGGCTTCAGTGCATTGTGGAACTGAAGCCTTATAACTTAAGCACAGTACAAAGTTTAAAATCTGTCTGATACGCAAGTATTATAGATATATCAAAGAAAACTGCAATAAGTGCACAGGATATGCATCAACTTGAAACTGAGATTTTATAGATATCGATTAAAAAGAAAAAAGTGAAGTCAGTTCTTAAAAGTTAGGCACAGTAAAGTCAAGAGAGAGCTATAAAATATCAAGTTCCTGGTAGCTGACCCTTTTATTTTCCATGACTACACTGGCAGAAAAAAAAAAAAAAAAAGAAGAAATACACTGCATACTCTGGCGTATTTCTTCTGAGCAAAAAGAAATGCCTTCCATCCCACAGAGCCCAGATTCACTGGTGAGGGACTGACAAACTGAAGGAACCAACACTAACCAGAAAGAACATGCAGACTTGTGCTCAACAGTTTCATAAGGAACTGAATGGGTGAATTATTTATCCAGATTTTAATATCCCATATCCTTACAAAAGCATTTTATTTTACAGAAAGAAAACAAAAGTAACTATCTTAATAAAATTGCTGTGCGTATAGAAAACAAGCTCACGTTCAAAAACATGAGTGTTATATGTAGACGTAAATAAGGAACTTAAGTACAGTGTATTTTTATACCTCATACACAACCTCTTCTAATGCTGGATGCTAATTAATGTATAAGGGTTTATCGGAATACTAATTAGTGAGAAAGAGAGAAGGAAAAACAGAATGTTTGGAGTGAATATAGAAAGCAAACAGAAAGAAGACAAATTTTATCTAAGTAATATGCCATCAGGGGAAAAGTTACTGATAAGCCTTTAATACATTTGATTTCTCAATCCAAGTGTCATTAAACTACTTCATGTTGTTTTCGCTTTCTTTCAGAAATGAAAAAATAAAAGAACAAGGGGAAAAAAAAAAGACCAATTAGGTTTGTGGAGCTTGTAAATCTCTTGAGAATCCAAGTAGAGTTACTCAAAAATGTCACAACAAATGTTCCTGGCTGAAAACTGCTCATTAAATTACCAGAAAATTAAGCAATCCACCCTCTTCTCATTTTGTCCACATTAAATATATCTCCATATTTTCTTACCAGTTGCACTAAACTTTACCAAATCAGCCATTTTGTCTGACAAAAAATTTTCAAGACATAATTGTTAAATTTTGTGTTTATTTTTGGTTTTCTGCTATTTTAAAATTTTTTTTGCAGAACAGATGAATTAAAATCCAGTTAATTATTAATTGATTCTGAGAAAACACAAATTCCATTACTCATTGCTGGCTATCAACAATCATATTTAATGATAAATACACTGTTTTTTCCTGAATATCAGCCAATGATTTGGTATATTTTCCCTAATCTATACACAGTAAATTTTCTTATCGCCATTATTAAATAGGATTTTACTTTTGCCCTAAAGTCGTAGTTTCAGTGCAGTGGAGTCTAAATTTGAAAGAGAAGTCACAATAGCAGGAAAAAAAGTCATTCAGACATGTGAAATGTCAACATTATAGCTTCTTCTTGCAAAGGAGATGACTTATTACAGGTTCTCACTGTTTCTCCTTCAGCAGCAGCCAAAAGAATCCATGGCAGAAAATAGATGAATACGAATGATTTTTTTTTTACTGATCCTTTTCATTTTAGCTATTAGGTAAGGATTTTCCAAAATCAATGAAGCCATTGTCAACCTGCCCTTATATTTCTGGGTTGGGTTTTTTTTTATTTGACTTTTTGGGGGGTGTTAGTAAAGGTTGGGGAGAGAAGCAGTGTTCAGGATGAAAACACATAGCTTTCAAAAACAGGAGAACGATCTGCTCATATATAAACACAGTGGGTCCTTTCCTTAAGAATAAAAATACAATAAAACAAACAAAACAAAGAAATTGTTATTCGCCTATGAGAATGCCACCCACTAAGTCAACCAAACAGCTTTCCCCAGCATAGATCTGACTCTCTGACAATCTGGCCCTGTGTCAAAAGGATAACCTTAGTAAAAAAATCTAAACTCTATCCTCCACGGTGCGTGAACATATACAAACCAGCTATTTACAGATGTTCAAGGAAGTCAGTGACAATGTCCTGAAAAGGTACGTTTTAAGTCTCGCCAGGTGGAATTTCTAAAGAGCTACTCGGACAAATTCTTGAGAGCAGTCAGAGCTTGCCTGCACCACCCAAGTGGCATCTGTGGTCACAAATCAGCCACATATTGTGGGTCAGGAGCCCTCTGCCACTAAAAAAAACCCACTTTCCTGGCATATCATGTGCCTGCCAGGTAATTTTTCCCCTTCCAACATGCAGCGCGACTGGGGCAGTGCTGCCATAGGGCCATTTTGCTCAGTCACAAGTAGCTGTTTGTAACAGTGACTAGTCTTAGGTCTGGGACTGACCTTCATAAAACCCTGGCTGTCTGATCTCCGCCCCTCACTCTGGCAACTGTAAAGCAGAGCAGTGCTTGATGCAGAGGACACCATGACCCACTGTGCCTTCATTATCTCTCTGTCAGAGGTAGCTGTAAAGGATAACTCCTGGTCACATTAGTCTTACCCAGAAGCAGAATTTCCAGAGGGATGAAAGGAGGAGGAAGAAAAACACTCTTGTATGGAAGATGCTTTCAAGCCATGGGACTGGATGGCAAGGGGATGTATTTCATATTAGTAAAAATTGTTGGCACAAACTTTTGAAACTTTTTTTTCCAGTGCTCCAAGGTCTCCATTAATCTGATTCAAGCATGCTAAATTTTTTTTGTGGGATTGGTACAAGTGCATTGAAAATCAACCCAAACCATTTTGAGAAGAGAGTTCAAAGACAATTAGATTAGCACAAGGATGAAATTTAGCTTTAAAGACTGGGCAATACTCACTCGTGCTACTTTACAAACAGGCAACTGCATGAGCCTGGACAGTTCTGGGATAATTCTGCTGAACAAAATACCTATGCTGTACCAGTATCTTTGCAAATAACAGGGATCAGCTCAATTTTACAGCAACTTACACATCTCCATCCAATTTATAAAACTACCTGAGTGCTTGAATTTTCAATACATATTGTATATTAAAAAAGCAGACAGTATTGAGAGCAGGTATGGTTTCTTGTCCTCTTTTCCCCTCCAGATTCCAAAGGGTCTTCCACATGGGGCTTTATTATGACATGCAATGGTAAAAATTAGGTAGAAGCAAGGCAGCCAAGCCCTGGCAATATTGACTATTGATCCAGCTGTACAGAGTCAGATTACTTGGAAAACAACCCTTCAATTTTTCACTCCAGTGACGCTGCAGGGCAGTTGCTTTTAGGATCATTACCCTTGTCTGTAAAATAGAGGAATGTGAGAATGTGTTTGAGTAAATTCTGAACCCATTTGAACTTTGTGGGTTTGAAACTTAGTCCTAGAGTCAAATCATTGCTTTCCATGAACACATCACCTCCACAGCTAACCAGGGCATTCACACCAAGACTGTGGTTTAGCTGATCCATAAATCATCCATAAATCACCATAATGCTGTAATGAGTGTACTGAGAAATACCTACATTGCCAACACCTTATCACATATGAGAGTTACTTTAAGACAGGAAAAACCTGAAGGCACATGCTTCCTTCTTACACTAATTGGCAAAGAAATTAATGTCACTGATGTGCTAGCAAGGGATGCCAGGACCCTGTCTCTTTAGCAAGGCAACTCTGCACTGAAGAATATAGGCACTTATGCAGTGTTTGGAAAGCAGAAGCTTTAAGCTTAGGGGCAGAAGTTGAATCGAATACAGCCATAGGCCAACTAGTGTAAAACTTGCCTGCACTATTGAGTTTCCCTTTCATTTTTGTGTCCCCCAATATTCTACAAAAGGAAGACAAGTCTCCTGTAAGGGGAATGTTAAAGGTAAGAGTGGCCTTAATCCATGAAAACTGCAAGGCCCAAGTAGCAAGAGTGTGGGCAGGCCAGACATACAGTCATACAGACAAGAATCACGAGCAAGGAAAGTTCTGGGGATGTTTTGATTGATGAAAGTTAGATGAGGAAGATTTTCTCCACACATTTTTATTTCCTTTTTTTTTTTCCATATCTAACTGTTGTTAATTTAGCTTCTGCAATGAAACAGTCCCTTCCCCTTCCTCTTTAAAGATAATAATGAGATGTGGCTTTTTCTTTTTTTTTGAGGATTAGTGCCGGCCATCTCTGAGAACTCAGCTTCCCCATATCTCAGCAAACCAGATCACCCAAATCTGGTTTTCATTGGACATTTCATTTTAGGATATTTTTTTGGAGAGAACATCAACACAGAAGAACATCAGCAACTCCTGAAGCACATACCTTGAAATACAGAAATAAATATTATGAAATACCTTGGAATAAAAATGAAATGGATATAGAGTTGAGGGGGCATAGCAGTGCATTGTAAAAGGGCTTTTTTTATACACAAGTCTAGGAAGGATCCTCGATGGAAGTGAAACTTGGGCAAGGTCTGAGTCTCAGCTGGCACCTGGGCTTATGACAGAAAGCAGGGCATGATTCTAAGACTGAGCTGGCTTAACTTCTTATGAATGGAACGAAAAAGACTTAATAAAGAAAATCAAAAAGAAAGGGAAAAGGGAGATAAGAAAAAGAATGACAAAAGAAAGCAAGCTTCAGGAATGGAGAAAGTCCATCTCAGCAAAACAGTCCTTAAAATCAAACAAGGAAAATATTTAAATTGTCTTCCCAGCCCCAGGTACGCCGAGCACATGGAATGTCCTCAGAGGAAAGAAAGAGTGGCTGTCAAGATATGAACTCTAGCTCAAGAAGTTGCTGTTTTAGACTAGTGACTGCTGGAAGGTGGGAAGGTATTTCAGACAACAATCCCTCTGTGTTCACCCTATTTGTTATATTCCTTCCCTAAGCATTTGCTATTAACCACTCTCAGAGACAGATTACCAGACAATGCAGACCTTCAGTCTGACCCTGTGCTGCACCTCAGCATTTAAGACCAAAAAGTGATGCATGAAATAAACTCAAGCAGCAAGGATTTAAACAGAAGTGGCCATAGCGTCTAGATATTTCGATCTATTAAGAATTGTGTGATCAAAAGCCAAATCCCTGCTGAGGAACCAAAATTGATGAGATCAGTCCAGACACAGGGCTCTGATTCAGCTCGGCTTTCACACTACAAGTTGTAAAGTAATTTATCACTGAAGAAACCCACATATTTGTATCGCATTAGCAGAAATTTCCCATGAATAAAACAAAGGATTTTATTTTGCAAGTTTCCTTCAAACATAAGAAGTCTCAGAGTAGTCTCCCGTCCCCCATAAAATGAAGAACAAAGATTAATTTTCAATTTATGCAGTAATTTTTACAGTCAAGCGTAACAAATAAGGTAACAGATTTTCCAGATGGCCAGAGCTCCGAAGGCACTATTACCAGGATTAGGCTGCCCTCTCTTGTACAGAGGGAGATCTACACCTGCACATAGCGTTTCAGAGTTAAAAATACATGAGAGGCTGCTGTGCTCTGTACAGGAGAAGGGGAGGTATAAAATGTCCATTGTCACACCAGAACTAATCAAATTAGGCTATAGCATTATTATATAAACCCGATCTTGTTAGTAATTAATATATTCATGACGTTTTTAGAAAATATTTCATTTCAGGCATTTAATCTCTGCAGGTTCACCAGGCAACACACAGTTCCCTCCTTGCAGACTGTACAGTTTATCTGCAAAGCCTATCTACCTTAAATACAGAGGCTAAAATACACCCTACAGAGTCTTTTATGTTTCCACTCTAGAGGGAGACTGGAAGATCTAAACTTCAACTGCCTCAGCTGTCCTTCCTTCAGCCTTGCTCCACTCCCTCCATACCATAGTCATCCATGACCCCCATTAGAAACCTGCTGAACCCCAACCCGTTCTGTGCTGTGCAAAGTAACAGGACACTCCATAAATTGAGGGATTTGCCCCTTTCTTCTGCAGCCCTTTGTTTTTACTCGCTGCATGATAGCAAATCAGAGGAAAAAACAGTAAAGCTGTCTGGGTCGTCAACCTTTTTAATCCTTCCTGAGAAATGAAGAAAAATTAACTTTTTTCTTTCTTAGATCAGATGAGATGTTCATTTCTATGGTGATTTCCTAGACTTAGTCCCTCTATTCTTTAAATTTTGTCAAAAAGGTAAAATTCTAACCACCCAGCTAGAGATACTGAACCAACGGGGTATACTAAGAGTTTTCTGTTACTAGTGATAATTTCTCTAGCTCTTGACTACCTTTACATTGGAAAAGGTGAATTCTTAGGGACTGCATCTATCAGCCTTCCCTCTGTGTAAGTAAATTATGTATTATGACCACTATGTCTTATATCTCTGCCTTGGTTAACTCATTTTCATTAATCTGCTGGCTATTGACCCAAGGTGCTCCTATCATCCTTAATTTCATCCTAAAAGCTGGTAGACTGACTGAATAGGATTTCAAGTATTGTCAAAAGTTAAAATGGCAGCTCCTTAGATAAGAAGCAGACAGAAAAAGCTAATAAATCTCCTATTCCAAAGACAGGCTTTGTGCTACTGAACGAAGACCAGAAGCATGAGATGTAAAGAAGAATCAACTAGCACAAATCCTCTGAATACCTCAGACAAGAAAGGGAGGCCCTGTTTGTTTGGGTGTTTTTTTTCTGCAATGCCCAGCACAGCTGACTGAGGCGCAGGGGCAGAAGGTATTCATACAGGAGACACAGGTAGGTAGAGTAGCAGAGCTATAGCTTAGGCAGTGAACCGAACCTTGACTTCACACCCCTAAAGGCCTGGCCAGGATGGCTGTGGAAACTTGGTGGTAACAGGTCATTAGCGGACTACCTCCCACCTTGAACCAGGGGAGCCAGAAAGGAACTGTTGAATCACAGTTCCCTCCTTGGTCTTCTAAGGTAGAGAATGCAGTCTAAATCTAGACCTGCTTTGGGAAAATATGAATAAAACGGCAAAAACTGCAGTGACTTGAGCCTTCTCACTGGGAAAACTGTTCCCCACACACACAGCCCTTCATTTTCCCCAACAACAGTGTCAATTAATGTTCTGTATGGCTAAGCATTTGCTTTAACCACACTGCTTGTAATTAGCAGTGTCTATTAATACTAGGCATCCGAGACCTGCAGGGTTTGAGTAAAAAGTGCCAGGGCTCAAGTGTTTATGAGCAGTTCATATACAGCAGGAAATTTCTTGTTTTTCTTGAACAGTTGCCCTGTCTCTACTTGCCAAAAACTGCACGGTGAATAGTCATTACCCAATTTAATAGAGATGTGGGCTAAAATTTCTGCTACCTGGTTTTACACATAGGCTGTGGTTAGAGGGGAAAACAGAGAAAAGTCTCATTGCTTACATGTTTGGTATGTAACTTAAGTGAAAGCAAGAAGTTTAAGTCACTCTGTCTATGTCTACCATCTTAAAGTAGGCTTTTCAATTCTTTGCAATGCTTTGGATTAGTGATAAATGGGAACAAATCCTGCAGATGCTACCATCATCAATTTTTATGGCAATTCAAATGCTACTCTTAAGATGAATTTTGCCTTTCATGTGTATATTTAATTTTGATAACCAGTATGGATTTTTGTTCTGATAGTTTCATTTTGCAACAAAATCCATTAAAACTGAGGAGCTTTGTCTCCTCCCTTTCTTTGTGTTGTATCTTTAAAATAATTGCTTCCATACCTTCTTATTCTCTGCCTCCCCAGCATTTTAAAGTGCTGGGGTTTATTCAAGATAAGAATTAGTTGATTCTAATTCACCAGGAACAAAGTAACTCCATCACTACCCTGTTTACTCCTATGCTCTACAGGACCACAGACACCTTATGGCAACAGGCATTGACACTGTGCTAACAATTTGATATATCATCATGCTGTTTGTTCTTGCATAGTTTGAAGTCTGTATTTTGAGTTTGTTTACAGCTCTGCTCAACAGACTAGGAATTAGGTGAATTAACTGAGCTCAATGCAAAGGCTCAGGGCAATTTACTATATAGCTCAATGCTCCTTTAAAAAGAATGGCAGACACTGAAAGGAAAGTTTCCTGAAGAGTGAGACAGTCTACCTCCAACATAATTTTATAAAACTCAGCCCTCCATCAAGAGGTCTATCTACATGGCACAGATAAAGACTATACAGAAAAAGGATTTGCTGTACTCTTTTTTATTTTTTTTTTTCATTTCTCTTTACCTTACATCTGGATATTTGGAGTCAGTCCATTTTGATTATTTTAAAGTTTATCATTCTTCATATGTAATAAGCCAGGGAAAGTTTTATTATTCATGTTAAGTGTTTTTCAGTGTGGCCATAGATATTGAAAAGTTTTTGTTTGTAACAACAGAGAGGGAATGAAAGGCACAGGTTTGGCAGAGCACTAAGGGGTATGCAGTCCCCTCATTAATCAGTATCGCTTATATACGTCACTCTTGTAGAAGCAGTATAGCAATATTTTTTTTTCTGTTTCAAAGAGCACTAATCAGAAACCAACAGAGGCAGAAATCAGTTTCAAGTTGGTAGTGTTGACTTCTAGAGCAATTATAGCAAACCCAGAAAATACGCGATTTAAGAGCCTCAACATATGAACATGCAGAACAAAACCACACTAGGCTTCTTCCACAGAATAGCTCAGCATTACAGCAAGGATAGTCACATTTGCAGAACATCAAAAAATGAGACAACAAAGGCAAAGGAAAAAGAAAATTTAAAAAAAAAGGAAAAAGAAGGAAGGAAGGGAAGAAAGAAGGAAGGAAGGGAGGAAGGAAGGAAGGAAATTTGCTTGGCACACTGACAAAATATTTCAGACAGCACAAGTTGATATGAATTCATATTGTGTGCTCACTACTTAGAAGGGAAAACTAACCTTATTTTCCTATGTCTATGCAGTCAAAAATTGGCCATAACACTTCTTCTTTCTGTTAAAAGAAACAAAGAGTATTATGTGAGGGCATTTGCTAGATGGTTGTCTAGGAAGAAATTACTGAGGCACAGGTTACTTATATTCATTTGCAGATTAGAGGTGGTCTCCTCTATGGATGTCTTCTTCTCTGCCCAAACAGGCATTAATTATCTCCCTAAAGCCAGATCAGAATGAAGATTTGATGGCCATGAGGGCAACTGGTCACTGGTGCAGCTTTACCTGCACTGTGTGAGAAAGACTGGATTTGTATCACTGAGGAGAGCAGGAGAAAGGTGGAAAATGGATCGGTGTCAAATTTGTGTCTGTTATTCCTGGCAGACCACAGGGGGCTCTGGGGATCAGTGCCTGAGGGTAAGTGGGCAGAGGATTAGTAAAATAGCTGGGAGAAGACAAGAGGTGGACTTAACTACTTTTTCCACACAGTCTGAGAGCAGTAAAAAATAAAAACTTACTTTCAACCTCTGTTTCCCTCCTTTCAGTCTATCTTTCCCTCCTACAAAATTCCTGGAAAGCATATAGTGGTAGGTGAAGGAGAAGCCTTGCAAGAAAAAAAAAATCAAGGTCTACTGAAAAAAGGTAAACCCAAAAGTCAGGGCTGGATGACTTGGCATAATGCACATATTTTTAATAGCTGCTGCAACAATTGCAGAAGGTAGTAGTGGATTTTTCATCTCTTGCTGTAGTGAGATAGGTACCAATTCCTCTCTGGAAAACAGGCTTTAGTAAGACTAATCTCTGTGGAAATGGAAGTAGGCAAGAGCCTACGATTTATGCAGTCTGGTGAGATATGCTAGTGTGCCTTTTTTCAATGTAAACTCTTTAAAGGTGAAAGGAATGGCAAGAAAACCCAGACCCAGTCTAACTTCACACTGGATAGATAGTATTTACCCATGAGTTTGGAGAGTGAAATTGCTTTTCCCTTTGAGATTTTCCTCCCTGATCTTAAACTAATTCTAAAGGGAAAGAAGATGATGACAGCGGTAAAGAAAAAATATTCAGAAACTTCTTAAGCTAGCAGAAGTAAAAAAAAAAATAGAAACTCCAAGCAGAAATACTGTGAAATATCACAGTGTATAGCAAAAACCAATGGTTTAAGCAAAGAAATAATTGAAATGGATACAAAAGGCACAGGCAGCTGGTGCAACAGCTTTTCTCTCCAGCTATAACAAGAAATAATTTCCATCTTAACTTCTCTATGGCCTTCAAGAATCTGGAAGACTTTCTGCTCTCTGAAGCCACTATTACAATTAAAGGTCATTTAAATTTCTAGCAAAGACAATATGGATAAAACTGTATCCTCCACCCTGAAGGTGGATTTTGATGTACAATAGCAGATGTTTTGAGAATCCTAAAGTGTCATAACTGTAATTCATCAAATAAAGAGAAGGCTCGGGTATCAGAATAGTACTACAAGCACAACGAAAAAAACCCCTGAGCCTTTAAATTTCTGTAACTCATAGTCTTTTGCGCTTAAAGTTGCTTCATAAGAGGATGGAAGCCATAGGGAAATAAATCTAGTTGTCTGACTGTGGATTAAGACCTGGAATGTGCAAACAAAGGAATTTTTTATGTCTTTGAACGCTTGAAAAGCCAAGTTCTCCCAGATGCCAACCTCTGAACACTTTATATACCTTTATCTTTTTTTTACTTCTGTGTAATGTATTTCTAAAATGTTCTTTCACATATGCCAAATAGAGGGGTAAAATGTGCCTTATTTGAAAAAAATAGAAGATATAGCATCTTACTATGTTATTTTTATACATTAATATATAATATATGAAATAACTACAAACATAACATTGCATAAATTTAGAGAATAATTTTGAGAAGGATTTCACATAAACAATTGATTGGGATATCAGAAAAGTTTCATTACTTGTGTCTATTGGATTCTGAAGCACTGAGAGGTTGATTTTTAAAGCAATTTTTCTCCCACCCCAAAAGGGAATTAATTGTTTTCTCACTCTGTTGCAGCCCTTACCAAACAGGCAGGCCAGATAAAAAGGAAGAGTGAAAACTGTACTAGTTCAGACTGGCAATGAAGTGCACTGTATTAAAACAGACCATTGTACAGTGGGATTCAGTATGTTTTGGTGATACACGCAGACATTATTCACTTCTAGCCCCAGCATTTTAAGTACTTATTTTGAAAATATGTTGCTTTGATTAGGGAAAAGGTGTTTAAAATTATTTTGGAGGTTTTTAATATATTCCTTCTCAGTTTTTTTTTTTTTTCTCTCCTGCATGATGGGGTAATGAAATTTAGTATCAGCCACTATTTTAAACTCTAAAATACATGCTCTTGAATAAGTGTCACAAATAAAGCAAGTTGTGGTATGCTGTGGTGTAAAACTGTTAATGTCACGAATTCAGGCAGAACAACATTACATCGAGCCAGGAAGCGTGGCTTGTGTGAGTTGTGTGAGAAGTGTGGCTTGTGTAACTGAGCAAAAAACCATAGCTCTTTTTACCTTGGGTTTTATAAAATGACAAAATATGAGCATCAAAGTGCTTAGAACTAGCCCCTTACAAAGATTACATTCTACTCCCTTTCTTTGCTTGAATTCTTCCAGACTTCGTGAAATAAGAACCAAATGATTGTTTGGGCAAATTACTTCAACCTCCAGTTAAATTTCACATGCTCATGCTCTGGTTGTACCATTTTCCCACACAGCCTCAGTGCATCAACCTGAAAGATATTTTCCACCATAACAAATTCAGCCTCCTCAGAAAATTGCCTTCACATTAAGTGCCCTTTGACATAAATAGTGAATTGCTGGACATAAAGGGTTGCTCCAGGTACAAATGAACGTGAAAAAAATGTTACTGTTAAGGTAAAGGTCATACAAGTACCTTAGGGCTCTAGGGTGGTTTGGTTTGAACACATTTGTCTACACGTGCTCATGCTACTTGGAGTTGCTGCTAGACAATTCCAGTGAGTGTCACCCTTTGACTCTAAGGAGAAGCTCATTAATGCATCCCCTCCTCCCTCACAAGTCCACTGTGGTTCTTGGAAGTCCACCTCTTGAACAGCAGGCGCACGATATTCTCCACCATCACAGTGAGATGCCTTCATGCTACCACACTTTGGAGGTGTCGCAGCTTGGCAGTATCACCGCTTCTGACCTGCAAGGCATAAAAAGATACGTGCATATTATGCCTGCTAGGCATAAATAGGAAAAGTGCAGTGTAACTGAGCTTGAGCTGCATACTTACAACGTGTCAGCAAAATAATTTACATTAGCGCCAATGACTTAGACTTCCTTATTAAATCTGAGGGTATGAGGTGGTTATTGCTTGTTGAAACTTGTGCTTTCAAAAAGTCATGCTTTTATACAAGTTCACCACTCTCTATATACCTGAAGCCAATTCCACTGCTTTTTTAAGGACATTTTTGGGGGCCAGGAGCAGCAGCGCTGTTGAGTAAAATATGGCAAGTGCCCAAGGAGCAAAGAGGTAGGAGACACCAAAAGAAAAAGAATGCCATATTATTTAACTAAAGGCATCCAAAATATATGCTTAAATTAGGAAGGAAACTAGGCATCTCGTATATAGTCACGAAAAGTAGATCTGTCTGGAGGGCAAATCAGTGGGCTTCAGTTTCTCTGCAAATTATCTTAGCTGCTATCTAAATTATATGCCTAAAATGAGAAGGTGTGCATACGCCCTATAGTTTTAGAAGTGAATATATGGGAAACTGGCAATCCACATTGTGAATTTATAGTTTGCTGTTTAAAGGGACAATTTTTTTCACGGAAGCATAAAACTTTCAGTGACAAGATTATTATTTTTTTCCATTCTTACTGACTTGAATGGGAAATACATGGCTTCTGAAATATTCTGTAATAATTTCTTGCAATTGTTTCACCACTTTGGTTATGCACAGGAACAGGTTTATATTCTGAGATTCTACTGAGTCCAAGGTACTTTCAGCAGCCACAGTTTTAGGATGTTCTACTCTTGAAGAACCCAGCTGAGATTCCACAGCTAATACCTTGAATATCATTCTGAAAACTTTCTTGGCCTCTTCTTTTTTTCTTGGATTAAAACCAAAAAGAATAAAGATTCAAATGAGCATTTAATCCCACAGCAGGACTTATTACGGTGGCAGAACGATTGTTTCAGGCAGATGTAAATACCAACATATGTAAACAATAGCTACTGTGTTTAGCTGATGTATAGCCTTGAATTATAAAAATTTATTCTGGCATAAAATGTGCTTTTACCCTGGCGTCCATTGTATGTGGTAAGATAGAACACAGATGGACAGACTGGAACTAGGAGGAGCTGTGTGTTAGAGACACAGGACTCTGTGGCGATACACTGATTTGGAAGCCATATACTCTGTCCCTTCCCAAGATAAAGACTGGTCTCCTTTTTCTATCCCCAAGAGTCCACCTAAGAAAACTGGAAAGAAAACAACAATTCCACAGTTTCTCAGACACCCTTAGTTATCAGTGGACCAAGACTAATAACATCTAATGGGGCAGATGAGAGAAGAGAGCTTTGCAAATCCTGAATCACCTTCCAGTCAGGGCAAGCCAGCCTTTCACCTCTGAATCTTTCATAGACTGTATGAAGTGGGCTTGCCTACAGGCTCTCACTACCAACTCTGTAAGGGCCGTTGCAATTTAAGAGATCTTTAGTCCAAACCTATTGTCTATGGATAAAATCTGCAACTCTGCCTGGACAGTTTTCTCCTCTTTGGAAGACTGTTTTCAACAAGGAAAAAGCCAGCCTCTAAGGCAAGCTGGAAGGAGTTTGTTAATGAAGCTGTCACAGTCTTTCCACTTCATGCTTGCGGAACAAGTGTCAGAGGATCATAAGGAAAACCAAAACAAATGAGAGAGCCAGTTATCATCTGTATTTTATCTGTGCTCCCACAGTGCAAGGAACATTATTTGCTCCATATGGTCAACCTGTAGAAGTCATTTATAGGGTTTCTTTTGTCCAGGAAATTGCTCTCCAGCATCAGGGACACATTCCTAGCAGGGCAGGGACTGACATCAAGTGATGCACTATCAGGGCAAGATGAGTGATGAAGTGGGCCCTCCTTAAAGATGCTCGATTGTTTATATCTTAAAGAAATAAAGGCTAAGAAGGTAGAAGTGCTTTTTCTCAGGAGCTGAACAAATTTGTTTCTTAGGCATTGAAAATAGTTTTTTTTCCACACCAGCAAAAGTTTTCATGCTGGATCACTACTCCTAACATAAACTAGAAGAGCAGAAAAAGATAAAATCTGAATTTGATAAATTCTTAGAATGGATCCTATCCCACTGCTGTCAAAAGGATTTTTGACAGCAAATTTTCATCCAAGTCAGTATTTCATTGCTACAGTTTCCAGTCAAGATAGGTTTTAGCCTATCACCTCAGAGTCCAACTGAAAAGATGAAGGTAGAAGGTGACATCTCAAATTTCTGGGATGATTAACTTAAGAAGTAAGAACAAAGAGACACAGTAATTCTAGGTATCTTCACAGTGCCATTTCCACTCTTCCTACTGGCTGGTACTGATCTAATACCAGCAGATTTTGCTAGCTGTAGTCACTGTATCCTTGTTAAATCAGTCTCTGGATACAGCAGGAAGAAAACATTTCTATATTTTTTCTTGATCTGACAGATCTTCTGGCTTAAGAAGTGGTATGCCCCCTCCTCTATGTTCAGACTGTATCCCATGTACTGTGTTTGGAGAGCTAAGACTGAAAGTGCTACCTAGGATGAGCAGATGTGAGGTAGCTGTAATAGGAAGAAGTTTTGTTTCTTTAATACCTGTGCAAGGATGAGCAGCTGTCAGACAGGACAAGTAGCAACGGAGCAAATTTTATTTCTTTCATTCCTGTGCTTAAGGCAATAATGGGGAGAAATATGAAGTGACATCCACTATGCTGGCCATTAGAGGAAAGATACCACCTTCAGATCTGCAGGAATGGATGAGGCTTGGCTCCTGTGCCTAGGCACACAGCTGAAACCAGCCCCGCTGTACAGCACGAGACTGCATTTGACTCCTATCCCTCCTGCCCCATGCATATTCCCTGCGTTACAACTGCCGTGTCACCACCGTTGTCCTGGCCCCAACCCTTTTCAGAGCCAACTCTGAGAAATAATTCCTCGCTGGATGTTGTGATCGCCTGAAATCTAGTTAGCTCCACTTTTCCTCCCTCTGTACTTTATGTGGGTACAAAACTAGTGTTTAGCAATGAATGTGTAACACTGTTTATTCCATTAAAAGGTTCAGAAAGTTATGCAAAGGGGTTGATTCAAGCAGGCCTCTTGTTGTACTGCAGCCACAGAAAACAGAAAAATCTGTTTCTCTCTTATCTAAGGCAAAAGAAGGAGAGAGAGGAGAACTAAAAGGGCTATTCAGGCTATGAAAACATCAGCAGATTGTCCTGCCATGACTCTCTCTCAATAATTTGATATCTGATAATTTCTAATTACTGAATGATAGTCATAGTAGCAAAATATTGCCATTGCTTTTACTTGTTGTTCTTATTTTCTCCTAGAAGGTCTGAAAAGTCTTTGGAGACCAAGAGATACCTGAACACGATCAGGCAAGCACGGCGCCGAGAAATTAAAAGATACGTATTTACGTAGCCCAGGAAACGAGAACGCTCCCTGTCTCTCATTCCAACTGCAAGATGTAGGTACCTCTTTCCACCCTGACCCTTTCATTCTAGATTACAAGCTTTCATGACTTACCAAATAAAACGGGCAACGTAAACAGAACAGAGGATGCCTCGGCGGGGTTTGCTGAAAAAAACACCCCACATCAGGAGGCAGAGCCCAGGGTCAGCCCCAGCGCCATGTCCCCAGGGCCCTTCACCACAACAAGATGGTGCCAGCCCTGGGAGACACAAGACCTGCTCAGGCAAGGGCCACCCTCCGGCTATAAACCGGCTCTGCTGGGGATGGCGTGGGCCTCGTACCCTCCACGACGGCGCCGAGGCCACCTCACAGCCCTGGACAGGCCCCTGCGGCCTGGCAGGCTCCCTCCCCTCCCACCTTAACACTTGGGTTTTGTCCTGGGTAAGGCCATAACCCGACGCGTCAGGGAGGTGCTGCCTGCTGCCGCAATTTGTCCCACGATACCCCAAGCAACGCAAATCCCTCTTTTTTGGCCTCCCTTCCTAGCCCCGTATTTCTTCACCGCCTTGGCCCTGAGTGGGGACGTTCGGGGCGCAGCGGGACGTCGAATTCAGGCAGCGCGGGGAAGCGCTGAGCCTGGGGGCAGTCGGTGTCCCCTCGGCGGGAGGCTTCCCGCGCTTCCCCTCAGGCCCGCAGGCCGGTTTAGAAACCGGCGGCTGACAGAAAGAGCCCCACAACCGCCCTCGCAGCGAGCGGCCCTCCCGCCCTTCCCAACGCCGGCCGCCCCGGCCGCGCACCTCGGCCCGGCAGCCACCGGGTGGCGCCCGCGCCCCGCCTGAGGGGCGGCCGCCATGAGGCGTGAGGCGGGGCTGCCCCCGGCGGCCATTACACCCGCCCTCCCTCCGAAGTCTGCCTTCTCCCCTCGGGAGGGACCGCGCTCCGCCGCTCTCCGGGTGGCGGGTGGAGTTCCCGCCGGAGGAGGAAGGGGGCAGCAAGGGGCCGGGGGAGCCGGTCCTGTCACGGCTGGGGAGGCAGCGGGGCGACCGCTGCCCGGCCGGACGGGACGTGGAGAGGTGAGAGAGGGGCTCCCAGAAGACCGACGTGGGAGAGGTGCTGCCGAATGCCTCGCACAGGGGCGCCCGCTCCGTGCGGAGGGTTCCTGGTATTTTAGGCTGATAATTCTTTATTGAATAAAGTAACGCTTGGCAGTGAGTGAACAAGCGTGCCTAAGTGGGTAGTCTCCCCTAGTACTCTCTGTAGGCCTGTTTAAACATTTTTGCCTGAAGAGGTGAGTAGGTTCCTCCCGCCCCGACATCCTTCCAAATCTTTCCTCTACCAGTAAGAGGCCAGACCCACCCTAGCCCTTTCGGTGGCACCTGCAGCTTCTTTAGGAAACCATTTTTCTCTTTCTTTCACCTGAATTGCTTCCTCTTGCCCGCCTCGCCCAGCCAGCTGCCGGTTCCTCACCAGGAGTCACCTCAGAAGAGGGGTGCGATGGCAGAGCACAGGCCCCGTCTCTGTGGCGGAGAGGGAACGCTCGTGCCATTCCGAGGTGCTGGAGGCCGCCCGGGGCTCGCTCCCGGTCCCTCAGGCCCACGGGATCGGTCAGGATCAGAGGCACACCGGAGGATCTTTTGTGGGGTGGTAAAAGTTTGAGCGTGAGTCTAGCTGCAGCCCCTTTGCACAGGGAGTGTGGGAGTGGAGACTCTCAAGTGTCAGTCAAGCCCTTGGCGTCTGTTCCAGGACTTGAGGTGGTAGTCAAAGTGATGAGAATTTTGGCAATACCAGTGGTGTTAATTTATGGTAACGACTTCTCTCTTACAAACTAAGGATATCCCCAGATCATACAGTACGTACAGTTTATGGAGAAAACTGGTGTTTTTACTTACAGTGAGGGAGGGCAAAAAGCGTAAGTGGGTTTGTCTGCACAGCTGTTCCATCCACATCGGGGCTATATCTAGCCTAGAAGGGGGAAATTTTTTTCTTACATGTGAAGCCTGATGAACAAAAGTGTTTATGGCATAATTTGCATCTCAAGTTCAGGGGGAATTATATGGAGTGGGAAAGAAAGCTGAAAATTGTTGTTCCTTGAGATAAAGGAACTGTTCTGGGCTGTATCATAGGATGAGCAAACACCTCAAACAAGGCTACTGTGAGAAACAGACTGGTAGCAGGTCCCATGGTTATGAGTGTTTTGTTACGATTAATGGCTTGAGAAACCATCTTCAAAGCTTATGTATGGTCCACAGTTACGCCTTAGCCAGTACGAGACACCTCAGCCCTTCTTTCAAGAGAGTTTTCAGTTCATGCTTCATGAATATCACTGTCATGCCATTAAACATTAAACTTGTAATCTGAGTATCTTTACAGACAGCTAGATTTTATACATATATCTCCATGTATTAGCTGCCACTGTCATTTTTAATAGATGGGGACAAATTTACGCTTGAAGGGTTGTTCCTTACTATGGTCTGTCTACCTGTACATTTTGGTCTGCTAGCTTCTGTCTCCAGTTACTCTTATGCACAGAACTTCACCAATATGGCAGTTTAGCTTTAATTCAGGGGCCCTACAGAAAACCGCTTGATTTTTCTCTTTGTTTTCTTTCCCTCTTTTTCCCATGTTAAAATGTCATCTAGTCAGTCCTTCCCCAAATACTACAAGTTTTGTTCTGTTTCTTATGAAACACAGCAAGAACTGGGCACAGCCCAAATGGATGTGTTGTGTGTTCTTCCTGTGTTGAAACCTAACTGTGATTCTGGGGTTGGATAGCCCCAGGGATCTTCCTGCATACAGAGGGGTGGCCTTGTTTGACCTCCACCGTTCTACAGAGCTATCCTCATAGGCCTTGGAAATCTCAAACATACCCATATGTAGCATGAAAATGTCACACCCAGGAATGTGTTTCCTCAGGACTTAATATCACCTTCCTAGTAAATAGCAATGTATCTCTCATTATTTTGCCCCCTTTTGAAGGTTATTGATGTCCCACTGGGACCCGGAGGAGGAGGAGGAGGATGAAGAATGTTTTCCAGAGTGGACACAACCAGTCCGATCTAAAAAAGATTAGAGCAACGGACACAAGGCACTCTCTGCTGCTTGGAGTGGGGTCCGCAGATTGCTGCCTGGAGCAGATGACATAAGTAAATGTATTCAGTATCTCGCCAAAAGGGATGCAGACAGGTCCAGACCGTACGTGTGCCAGAGTGCAGTTAAAAAGATTTGACATTGACCATCTTTCCAAGATCTCCCTTCTAGATAGTGGAAAACATTTGATGCACATATGTTTATTTGGAGGTTGGGATGAGATACTTCTACAGGAGAAATGAGTGACACTGGGTTTGTTTTGGTTTTCCCCATAGTGACCACAGACTGTATCTTTTCCGGCAGTTCTTCTGCTTTCTTGAGGCTTCCCAGAACATTGACCTACTTCACTCCTCTTCAGCCATTTTCATAGGGCAAGAGGGACTTCCCTGAATAAATGAATCACAGGACAGTTGGAATCTTTCAGCTCCTTGTTGCAAAAGACTTCCGATTCAGTTCGGTCACCTTGTACTACTCTAGATGAGATGCCCTTTTGGTGAAACTAAGGACGTGAACTAATTTGAACTCCATACTGCGTATATTCAAGGAATACAATAGTTCCTTGTGCTGTTACAATCTCGATTTTCTATGAATGTTCATGCCTACGTTTACTTATTTTACCAACTATGGGATTTACAGTGCTAATGATGTTGCTTCTGCCATCACAGCAACTTGGAATAAAAGTGATCCATTTGTTTTCAGGGTTAGCATCCCTTTGTCTTATTCTTCTTGTTCCTATGAGGATTCCAGTAAGCTAAAGCTGCTGTTGTCCGTCCCCTTCATGCATGCTGTGCTTGCTACACAGGCCTTTGTAAAGTCTTACGAAGTGGTGCAATCCTTTGCTATTCTTGTGACTTTTTGTTCCAGGTGCTGAGCAGCCTGGTTGCTTGGGTTGGGGTTGTGTCTGTGTATATATTCTGACTCGCAGCTCTGCCTGCTTTGTTGTCATAAAGCACTTTTGTCGCATTTTGAATTCTTTTTAACACTGGAAATCTGAGTTCTTTTTAACAATTTCACCAGCATGAGCAGATTGGGTGATTTCCTTTGCTTGCTAAATTCCATTCACATCATCAAGGTTAATTATAGTTTGTTGAGTGTCACTACATCTTTCTAGTCCCAGACCCTATCAGACTGCCAACACCCCAACATTACAGGAGTGATTCTTCAGCCCTGCATCAGCCACAAGTTCTTCTCGGTTTTGCATGTCTTGTTGGATAGATCCCAGATGAATCTTTTCAGGTGCCTTAGCTTTTCTAGGAATTTTAACTCTAGTGAGATTCTCATGTGCTGCATTCCAAATCAGGCACTTGCTATTTTAGTCATTTTTTTACTAATTTGCATTTACAAGTTTTTCAGAGCCAAGGAATAGACTGAGACCTGTTTCTTCTTAGCACCTGAATCCTAACCAGCCTGCACTGTGGCTCTGCATAAGGTAGCAACTGATCCCAATGCACTCTTGTCAGAATATATTAAAAAAAAAAAAAAAAAAAAAAAGAAATTCAGGTATTGTATTTAAGGTTTGGAAGGCAGCTCAGCATCTGTCCTTTGTGCACTGCAGAAAGTATGTGTGTACACATCTTTCAGCTGGAGTGGAGTGTGATAAACGCTGCCCGGTGGTGGCACTTAGTTCTTAGGTACAATTGCCATCAGCCTTGGTGAGAATCTGCACTGTTGTACCAAATGCATATTTGCTATTGTATAGAATTAGCTGCCTGTGGAGAAATTACTTTTCCCCAGTAGAATGGACAGTTTTCTGTGTTGTTTCATTCAAGTGATGTAATTATTATTTGCTTATAATATAAGGTTACTATAAGCTTGTATTGCTGGGTAGCTCTAAATTCCACTTCTTCCTTCTTTTTCTCTTACTTGGCTCATATAAAGTTTGGTCATTTAAACCTGGCTTTATCCCTCCCAACATTAGTTAACTAAAACATTAGATATTTAACTGAATCACACAGCTGGTCACCTTAGGGTCCTTCTAGAGTCAATGAAGAGAGACAGAGTAACTTTCCGATAGGTATTGAGATCTTAAAATCAATTTCTTCAACACCCTCTTTCACCTGGGAGACCCCTATGACAACTGTACTTCTTCCATAGTCATCTTTCCTTAGCTGAGAAACTTGAATTTTTATTCAGAATCTGTAGCATATCTGAGAGTTCTTTAAATAGTATGTGTATAAAATCACTAAATGGGAAAGGTATGGCTTAGGTATTTCTTACATGCAAACCATGTTTCTTTTGCTCAGATCAGAATCGGTAACATTTTCAATATGAGAGATGTATTTTCCTTGTGTAAGCAAACACACGTGTCGGAAAGGAATGGCTTCGCGATGGAGACATGAGCTTTCTGGCTAATGATCTGCTCTACCAGAGTACCACATAAAATAGAGACAAAGTTCTACACAACATTTATATAAGTCTAAAGTCATCAAAATATTTTTGGGAGACAAGTGTTCCTCTTTATACGTGGACTGCCTGCCAGGAAAGCCAATGCAGGTATCCTGCCTTTAAGATTTCACATGAAGCGGGTCTCAGCCGAATGTGGGTTGCAGATGATTTGGCATTTTATTTATAAAACAGCTTTAGCAAGATTTGTATTCGTTTATGGGATCAAGATGGGTTCACCTTGTACCTTGTGCCAAGGAACGAAGATGTTGTTAATGTAACAAAAAAATCATCAAGCGTATGCTTGCCAAATCTAATAAAAATGTACGTATTTCTTACCTTCCGTGCTTGTGGACTGTGGAAATGTAAGGTAGTTTTTCATTTTAAGTCTCCCTTTCACCCAGCTCTGTAACTCATACCCAGTCAAACAAAATGCTCAGACTTCAAAAATGAAATCATTTTATTCTACCAGGTTGGCAAAATCTTCATAAAAAAAAAAAAAAAAAAAAAAAAATAAAAAAAGGACCAAACCACATTATCTTCCTATGGAATCTGTTAATGCTTAAAAGTAGCATTTTAGAATGTCGTGGTCACCTCATTCATATAATGCACTGATCTGAATTTCATCTGTTCGTGAGTTTAAAAAAAGGATTCAAAACTGCGTGCTTCTATTTTTGTTGTGTCTTTATAGGTGAGGAATGCCAGAATAGATGACCTACCCGGCACTTCCCTGGCAAGACAGCAGCCTTCATCTCAGGACAAACTCACAAGGAGCCTGTTCAATTGTCTGAACTTTTTCCTAATCACATAATGCCTCTCAGAGAGAAGAAGAAAGATTAATTTACTTTTTAAAAATAATATTTATGAACCCAATGATTAAAATTAATTATGTGAAATATCAGATCCTTGTTAGAGAAATCCAAACATACCTAATTGCCATATTAAGATAAGTGTACACTAACATGTGTATCTCTGTATAGAGGTATTTACAAGAAAGAATTGAGTCTTATACAACATTGGCTATCTAAAAGCTGTAATTTTCTCTCCAGATTTTGATCTGAAATGTCACCTGTGGCCATTGTGTACTTCTGTTCTAAACCCAGTGACAGTCTGTTGGGGCGTCATCATCATACGGATGTGTCCGTTACAGTAACAAATGCAGTAAGTGCATCCGTTATTTTATGAAGGAAGTATTTGTATGTATTTCGTAGTCACAAAGAAAAAAAATGTATTTGAGAGCATGTAGTATGGTGCGTGGATGGAAGCAATACTATGTTTTTCTTCACGTTACCCTCCTCATCCCCGATTTTGACCTACTGTATTTACTTGATATAAACCACTTCATATTTGAGAATTTACCCTGAACTTTTTTTTCCATCATTTTGCATGGACCTTTCTACACTGTTTAAAGTTCTCCGTGCTTTCCTTGTTTTTCCGATCTCCTAGAGTCGTTAACCAATTACAGCTGGGATCAAGGCCAAAACCAGCTAGGTACCACAGCTGAGATTATCTCAAGTGGCACCTTAGTTAAATTGCTGAATGATCTTTTCTCTAGGGTTCTGATAAACCTTAGTTGAGTTTTCTTATACTTTATGCCTTCCTAAAGCTCCCTCCTTTTTGATTTACTGTTTATATTCTTTTCTTTTTATAAAGCTTCCTAGAGAGGGTCAGTTGGAGTCCCACCTTAGTTACATAACTGCAAATTAGGATAGCCCCACCTTAGTCACATAACTGCAAATTAGGATAGCCCCCTTGCCTTTGCAGCCCTTCTCTGGCTAAAACTGGAATATAAATTAGATTATGGTCTCTGTACAGCTTGCCCTCACGTCATGAAAAGCAACAATTTCAGCAGATCCTGGACTGAGCCCTCATTTTATTTTGCAGTGGCTCTGGGCTATTTTACACTTCGCAAGAAAAGAAGCAATTTTCTGCAGTTCATCTGCTTGAAAGACACTACCAATAGTCACTCTTGGGCTTCTGTGCAGTATTTCAAAACAGAAATCCATGACGTAGGATGACCTGACAAGAAACCAGGTTAAACTGTTGCTGGTTAAGCAAATGTTTCTTCCTCCTGGCTGCTTAAATGAAGAAGAGGAGGCTTTTTTCTTCTCTAAAGCAATTCAGTCTTATCCCTTACTGCGAGTTAACCACTGATAAAATATTTCGAGAAACAGAAAAATCTGACTTCAGGAGTTTTAATGTTAAAACAGGAAAAGTCTGCTCCCAACTAGGAAAACTCAGCTGACTTTCCCACTCCACAAATACAAATAAAAGCAAACCAGACTACAGATAGAAGTGTAAAATGACAAAGAACAGCAAAAGGAGCTATTACACTATCTTTCATGCTATGAAGAAGAACAAATTACCGACTTCCATTTCTTAATCTACATTTATTTATTTTCCTGATTCAAAGAAAATATTATGACAGTGAATTCTATAAGCTGCTAAAACGTCATTTTCCCTGCTGGTTGATGTAGCACTGTACCTCACATGAATTGTTTGGGGTGAAAGTGTTGTTATCTGACTCTGTTGCTGGAGATGTATCTGCTCTCAAGATAAGGGGAAGATAACTGTGTTTACAAAAGCGGGTTTCAAGAACGTGCATTACAAAGACGTTCCTATATTGATGCAGCCACACACTATCACAGTACCAGTAAGTCATTGTAACCAAGCTTTTAATGTCATTTATAAAAAAATAGAGTTATTTACATTTGCAACGTATTTGATGGCATCCTCTTTTATTACAGCATTTGAATCAGTAAAGAAATGTCACTAGAACTCATTTGAGGGTAAACTTTTCAAAGACAACCATGACAGCACAGGAAAAAAAAATGTTTTAAACATTGTGAATTCTTGTTATTTTGCAGCATCATACAAACTCATTCTTCACAACACATGCACCCTGGCCTTACGGTAAGCAGAACTCCCTTCCAGAGTAAGGCACAGAAACTCTGCCACGTTTCTAGGGACAGTCCCACATTCTTAGATGTGGCACTTCAAGACATAACCGAAGGAATTAGCTTAATTCCAATGGTCGGTAGCCTAAACGCAGAATGTAGCCACTTAACAGGTTTTTAAGGAAACTCTGGTTAAAAGGACGAGAAAAAGTATGACTATACTTATTGCATAGTTACAGTAAACCGGATCCACGAATACAAAAGCCATCAAAATATATTATAAATCTATCTGAGTTTCAAAGCTACTCTAAAATACTGCTTTGCTTTAGAATACAAATAACACTGTTTGGGGTTAGTTTGTAGGGTTGTATTTTGGTCCATGCTGTTAATTCTATACCATTATATTCCTCTTCCGTTAGTTTAAAAGCCTCAGAACAACAGGTCCTCAGGCGGTGATAAGAATGATGAAGCCAAAGGAGGGCCTTTCCAAATCTCAAACTTCAGCTGCTGCAGTCAGTTCGTAAAAACTCTAATTTCCACCGCCTCCCTTCCTTACTGCTTTAAATAAACTTCCCTCAGAACTCTAAGGGAAAAGAATGACAGGGGACACAGATTTAACACTGTTAGAGATGGAGGTTTGTCCCCATCTTCTATTCTTGAGCCGATAAATCACAGCTCTTCAAAAATATCCAGCCCATTAAAAAAAAAAAGAAAATAACAACGACAGCAAAAACCCAATTTACTGTGACTATGCAGTAGTTCCACATAATCTGCTGGCAGTAGAAACTTCTTTGGTGTCAGAGTCAGGTCTTCCCGAAACCACAAACGGCCAAGTCTGTAAGCAAAAAAAAGGTATTTCGGATATTAGAAAGAAAGTTTATCGTGGCATGAAACTGGAGCCTTGTTACTGATAGATGTCTAACTCCGCTTCAGTTGCAAACACGTCATCATCTTTTCGTCCCTGTGGGAAGCGCAGGGAGCGCCGAGTTCCTCTAACAACTATTTTCATTACGTTTTTCATTGTAACGAAATGCTCTGCAACGGGGCTGCCATGGCCGGCAACAAATCGTTCTCATCAAAACCGCAACCCTTCTCTTGCTTTGCAACTGTTCGCATCCTTTCATAACCAAAACCCCTATACACGGTTCAAAAACAACCCCTCTGCGCTCTGCAAGCAGCTTTCCCCCCCCCTCCCCGTGGCTCGCATCAGGCGTTTGGTCGCGTTACCGACGGACTACGGGCCAGCTTGCTTGCTCTCCCAAGCCGGCCCGCAGAGCGAATTGCTCCTTTTTCGGACATTCCGCTTGCCTCACGCCCGAAGCATTTATTTCTCCAGGGTCCCCCCACTCCGGCTCCCCGGAACCGCCACACCCGCCACCACCCCCCGGCCCAGCCCGGCTCGCGGGTGGCCCCCGGGGGCCGGGATTACCGGGGAGATACGAACCGCTCGGGGTAGCCCCGCGGCTTCTTCGAGGGCTACCGCGGCCGGGGTGCTTCCACCCCCCCGCCCCAGCCCGGCGGGTGCCCCTCGCCGCGCATCCCCGAGTCCCCTCCGCGCCCCTCCGCGCCCCTCCGCGCCGTACCAGGTTGACGGGGTGGACGTATCCGTTCTCGTAGCGGTCCTCCTGCAGCAGCTGCCGGAGGTGGGCGATGTAGCTGGACGCCAGGCGAAGCGTGTCCAGCTTGGAGAGCTTGGTGTCGGGCGGCACCCAGGGCAGGCTCGTCTTCAGCCGGGAGAACGCTTTGCTCAGCACCCGCATCCGCGCCCGCTCCCGCGCGTTGGCCGCGTTGCGCTGCGACTGCTTCCCCTCCGCCGGCGGCCCCCGCGGCCCCGGCGCCGTCTTCTTGCCCCCGGGGCCGCCGCCCCGCGCCCGCTTCCTCTTGCTGCCCGCCGGCCCCGCCGCGCAGCTGCCGCCCTCGCCGTCCTCCTCCTCCTCCTCCTCCTCCTCCTCTTCCTCCTCCTCCTCCTCCTCCGCCGCCGAGGAGTTATCCCCCGAGGGGTAGAGCTCGCCGCGGGGCTGCCGCTTGCCCACCGCCGGCGGGTAGTCCAGCTGCAGAGCCCGCAGGTCCATCTCGGGCAGTTCCTCCGCCTCGCTCCCGGAGCCCGCAGCCATCGCCCCGGCCGGCAGGCAGGGAGGGAGGCGGGCGGCGGGGCAGGAGAGAGAGGCGGCCCCGCCGCGGAGAGTCCGTGGCCGGTGCGGGGAGGGGGCTTGG
>JANZLQ010000029.1:18197624-18211549 GCA_026212715.1 Elanus axillaris
CGGTGTCATCTGCAAACTTGCTGAGGGTGCGCTCGATCCCCTCGTCCAGATCGTTGATAAAGATATTGAACAGAACCGGCCCCAGCACCAAGCCCTGGGGAACACCACTTGTGACCGGCCACCAACGGGATTTAACTCCATTCACCACAACCCTCTGGGCTCCTCCATCCAGCCAGTTTTTCACCCGGCGTAGAGTACTCCCATCCAAGCTATAAGCAGAGAGTTTCTCCAGGAGAATGCTGTGGGAAATGGCGTCAAAGCTTTACTAAAGTCTAGGTAGACAACATCCACAGCCTTTCCTTCATCCACAAGGCAGGTCACCTCATCATAGAAGGAGATCAGGTTAGTCAAGCCTTTCATGACCCCATGTTGACTGGGCCTGATTGCCTGGTTGTCCGGTGGGTTATAATCTGTTAGCATTAGCATCAAACTTTGCAACATACGTTTTGTGCCATCTGAAAAGTAAGACTTGACAGCACTGTGTGCCTAGCTTGGCGTTATAATTACCTCCACCTTTGGATTTCCCTACCTTTGCAATAAGGACACAATTAACTGCAAAGAAATTCCAGAAAGTCACACTGCAGTCGAAGACAAGGACCCAGAACAGAGTTCCAGGATCACCAATGTTTTGGATAATTTTCCTGTAGTGGCTTTATCATAGGAAATCACTCCATAAGCTCTTTTAAAAATATATTTTCCCTTTACACAGTTTATGTTTTTGCTCTGAAAACATATGGAAAGGCCATGTGATTTCATTTGCATAATCCCTTTTGCCATTTTAACTGCTATCAGCCAAGAAGTTTCTGTATAAATTGAAGATTCCACCATGTCACTGAAATCTTTACTCATCTTCCTTTTTTTCACTATTGAAAACAAGACTGCAGCCTTCAGTGAATGAATTTATTTTAATTTAACAAGCATTAATTTCTTTTACTTTTTTTTTTTTTGTTGCCACAGACTGACTGACCATTTGTTTCTAGACAACAGATTTCAAGGATTTAGTGTATCAGTTTTTTCCTCCTGAAGACACCTATAAATGCAGTTTCTGCACAGAGACTTTAGTGTCATCAAACACTGAAATATTTGGGGTGCTGTTTTTGTTATTAAAAAGGTGTTACTAAATCAAGAGAAAAAGCAACACTTTTACTTCATTGTCTAGGTAGCTTACAGGTTTATAGAGAAGGTCAGGAAGAAAAGTCTGTTTTTGAATCAATTACTTTTTCTATACAATGGGGACATTTGAGTTTCCTTTTGCTGATCTTTTATGATATGTACAAATCCTTATTCATTCATGCAGTTAATACAATTTTCTTGTACAAAACTATCAACCACATGCATTCTTTAAAATTATCTTTTTTTTTAATAGGCTGTCAAGGGATGTCAGAACCAAAAAGCTTCCAGCCGCCCTCTTTCAAAACTGTATTTCTCATATGCAAGTAAGCTGGCAATAAGCACAGCTCTGGAGACTCATCTAGAAAAAAGGCAAGTAGTTAGTATTCTTCATTCTGGCTGTAAGTTCACTCTGAACACCTTCAGCCACTCTGTGAGTTTGGCAAGCTCCAGCGCTGTCTGAGAGGCCCAGGCTGCTTGGCTGCCTTTTCACTCAGTGTTGCCATCAACATGTCTGTCCCTGCAGGTAGGAGGAGATTTTCTGTCACTGTCTGAGCTTTGCAATTCAGCGGATCACACACCGAGATCCAAATGCTTTAGTGTGCATGGAGAATCATTTACATGGCTTGTTTTCTGTTTTGCAGCTAATTCTTTTCTGCCTATGATGCCAAAATACTTTATTTTTAGGAAGAAGCAAGGCCAGCTGTTTTCTAATATTCAGTAGCTAAGGCTTTGTATTGCAAGTGCCAGCAAAGTCCCTGACCACAACTTTACAAGGTGAAGCCCACTGATTTTACATTGCTCCCCTTTATGGGATGCTCTGGACCTGGACCTGAAAGCAGATATAATTATGTGACCTAGCATAAAACTGCTGGCACCCGAATCTGGAAGGTGATCATACGGAACAAAGGAAAAAACCAAAACCAAACCAGAAAGTAGATCATCTTCTTGCAGCTTGCTTTACTGCAGTCATGTCTCCATCAAAGATGTTTAGAGGAAAGTTTCTGTTGATACAAGGGAAAATTCGAAATAGCTTCAGAAATATCAATTAATTCTTGAGCAAAATCCTTCTAGGTGGCAGGGGTAAATTTG
This sequence comes from Elanus axillaris, assembly GCA_026212715.1. NCBI lineage: Eukaryota > Metazoa > Chordata > Aves > Accipitriformes > Accipitridae > Elanus > Elanus axillaris. The sequence continues at coordinate 18,199,827 of JANZLQ010000029.1, forward strand.
CAGACCTCTACGGTCTTCCGGAAAGCTTTCTTAAAAAGACTTCCATGGCAATTTAGGACACAAGGAGTGAAAGGGGAAGGAAAAGTGTCAAGGAACTTTCCGTGCCATCACTGGAGACATCATATGGCTGAATTTGCTTTTTATAGTCATCTTTAATGGAGTCCTGAATAGTAGTAGTCCGTCGATCTTGTTCAGATTGAGAGACCAGGTTTCAGAAATCACCACTACAAAGTGCTACTCAGTGAGTAGTGCAAAGTGCTGTTAATATCACATCTTTTTATTTATTCAGTTTTTTTTTATAAGAATAATTTGCAGAAAGCAATTACCAGTGTAAATGAAATGAAAAGCAAAGAATCGTAGTACTAGAAATGAAAATATGTATTTCTGGAGATGGGGCGGGAGATACTTATGGACAGGAAAGTGTCTAATACTGTCTTCTTCTGCAGTTAATTTCTGTAGCATTGCTGTGTGCACTGTTCTTATGAAGAGCTTACACTCACAAATCTGCCTGGGTATCCTAGAGTCCACAAAATTCTCACTCGATCCAAAGGATCAACCAAAGAATTGAATGGTAACATTAGACAAGTATAGGCATATATTTGTAGGCATATGTAGTTCATAATTTATGGGTGCAGGGGATGGGGAACCAAACAGATTTATTACTATCATTAAACAGTAAAAGCATCAATATTAAATCATGCAGTCTTCTTGAAAGAGGGACCAGACTTGTGGGCTGACTTGCATGAGCACATTTCTATTACTTCCTGGGAAAAAGATTAATGGAATGCTCTTCTAAGAATTTCAACTATAAAAAGGACCTGAACAGCATTGTCCTCTTATCTCCACCCACTTTCCCTAGTTTCTTTTGGTGGTCAACACCTTTACTGAAGGCACAAAATAACTATGATTTATATAGGTCTGCCCTATATATAGTTGATGTGCTACTAATAGTTATCTTTCCATTAAAATCTATGATTTATGTTCTGGAAGAAATTAATAAATTCAACCAGATATAATTTTATGAAATTGATTATGTTAAATCTGAAATATAAAATACAGAAAGCCATGATTAAACAGCTGTAAAATAGGTTTGCGGTTGTGTGGTCTAAACAAATGAGGGACCCAAGAGTCACTATTTCTCCTCACCTCCGTCAGTTTCACAAGATGAATTTTCCTCCCGTTATTTCAAAATTAAAAAATGATTTGTTGGATTGGAAAAATTTACATTTGGCTTGGCTTGGCTGTATAGCTGTGGTTAAAACAAATGTCTTGCCAGAAATCAATTTCCTACATCAGGTCCAGCCAGTATGGACACCAAAAACAGCTCTTGAGGAAATCCAAGCAGTAGTTGCTGCATTTATATAGGACTCTGATGGATCCTCAGGATGAGTAATGCCACTGAGCTTGATGTAGTTTTTCTTGTGGAGATGGATTTCCTTTTTTGCAATATACCTCTGTACTGAACTTGGCGGAGAAGAAAGCTTTCTAAAACCACTGTTCCTAACTGGATCTTTGACATATGCACCTCTGCTCATCAGTGTGGTTTCATGAGCTGGTTTGGACCCCAACAGTAGACTTATTCTTCAAAATGTTTCATCATCAGCAAAGGTTTGTGATGGCACATGCAACCCTTTTCAACACACAGCATCATCTTAGTCAATCAAAATAAAATAGCAGAGAGCACTGAATTAAAATGGCAAGCCAAAGCTTAAAGAGCCTGTTGTGTTTTTCTTTTCTCAGTTAAATAAACCCTTGGCTCTTTCCTAGCTTTACCAAATGATCCTGGATTACATTGTCCCAAGTGCTGGAAGAACAAGAAACTTGACTATTCCAGGCTGTTTTCTCAAGTAGTGTCTCGCACCCAAATTCAAGTAGGACGAGCTTTGTGGTCATAGAAATATCATCCATAATGTCTTTGTGGCCAGTCATCACTGAGGGTATATGTCTTGTCAGACAGGCATTACATTTCCAAAGCACTTCTGGTAAGAAGTTCTTATTTTTTTATAATCCATTCATGTAAATTCTACAATACCTGTTTAAACTATACTCAGCCAACTCAGTTCAGTGAAATTGCTGCATATTTGGGAGCATCCTGAAACTTCTCTAAAGGCCACATTGTCCGTTCAGACAGCAAGTCCAGAGCCATGGTCTCAAATGTAGCTAGAATTATCTTAAGTACCTTGTCTGTCCAGGCTTAATTGCTTGCATGACCTTCCTCATTGTCTGCGTTCAGACGATTTGCAGGCTGCCCAGTTGGCAGCCATATAAACATGGGGCAGATCTGGGAGAACAGGCACTTCCCATTTTCTCTTATGACTCCTCCAGAGTGGTGCAGACATAGTTTCTTTGCCTGCTATCATTGCTTTTTAATTATATTTTCTTCTTTGCTATCAGAAGATATTTTTTTTTTCCTTATTTGGACAAATACTTGAACACCTTTTCTGCAACCTTGGTCAGGCCCTCAATGTTACCTGAACCTTTCAAGAGTCAAACAGGTGTCCCTGGGGTTGTGTTTCCCCACATTCATATGTGTGTATACTTTTAGAATGGTCCCATTTCTGCATGTTATCTTTTAGTCTCCCTGGTTCTTGTCTGGAGATAATTTAGATCTCTCCAGTCTAGCCAGATGGACTCTATGCCAACAGGTGGATATTTGGGAACACCATTCTTTTCCCTTCCTACAGTAAAAAATGACTAGTGAATTTCAAATTCCCAGTTATGTGGATATCACTGCCTTTTTAGGTAGTACCTTAACAAGAAGGTACAAGAAATGTCATTTTTGTCAGCCTTGTATTTTCAGTTTGTTGCGTGCCTTCTGCTTGTGATTGCTCCCATCCTGCCTGGCACATACACAGACCGGTCACATTCATTGCTTTACATCTCCCATAATAGTGGATTCAATAATATTAGCAGTTACTCAACACAGTATTAAACTTGTGTGCATGTACTGTTATTTCTGTGAAAGACAAGTATATTGAGCTGTTGAATAGTGGAGTGTGAATGCACTGTGTACAGTGTTATCATGTTGATCCTCCACAGATAACTCTGAACTTTTTCAGCATTTCATCCTTGGGACCTACCCAAGATTTTGTCTTTTTTACAAGTAACCTAAAGGAAAGCTCATGATCCAGCATTACTAGGCACTGCTGGAACTCTGACAGGACTCATGGTTGGTAGGCAAATGGCACCATGTTCCAAATTACAATAAACTATTTATCATGGAGGTGAAAGAGATTACCTTAGGTTCTGTGACTGAGCTGACTGCCAGCTGATGCAGTAGTCAGTTGTGGTAAAGGTTCATTGTATAGCATGGGCAAAAGCATCCTCCCTGATAGGACACTTCGTTGTCTTTACCATTGCTTCTGTTTCTTGAGGATTTGCGTATAAATTCACTGATTTTCTAATAGTGGTCGTGTCGGCTATACTGTATGCTGACCTGTTATTTCAGTGTGCCTTTGGCAAGAAGCCTTTGGTTGTTTATGGTGTCTTTAGTTACTGTCAAGGCTACACATACATCTACTGCGACATTACCATTCTCAAACTCATATACAATGTGTTAGTGATATTCAGCATGTAACTGTTACACGACTTTTCCTGAAGGAATATATAGTTTCCTCTGGGACAAAAGACAGCACCAAAGGTTGATAGGCTGTTTAAAATGCAACGATCATATGATTCATATGATTCATAACATTAACGTAATAAAAATATAGTCCTGACGTTCTTTGGCTTGAAAGTATCTTTTACTGGTTTCAGGAGACACCTTGCCTTAGAGATAAGATTATGTATAATTGAATATCTATTAATCAATTAAAGGAGCCAGAGGTTTGTTGTCGGTACAAAGTTTTTTATCTGATTAGTGCAGGTGTAATCAAGAAACAGTTTTTTCTTTCTTGAGGGAGTATTTTTCCTAAGAAGTTAGTTGCACACCAGGATAACAGCTCTCTTTTTTATTCTCAGTTCATGATTTGTCTTGCTTATTTGGTGACTGACTGCTTTCGTGATATGTGATCAACTGCACATGGCACTGAAACATTGTTCTCCTGGCTTGGTCTTTAATAAATTTCAAAATGATTTGCAATGAATCCTCTAACCTCTGTGACAACTGCAAGCTTTTTCCACCTGTGCAGTAGCTGTTTCTTAATCAGATGAAATTATTTTCTCAGCTAAGGGGTCACATCTGCTTGCGCTTCAGACAGCAGGTTTGACTCATCATTTGCTCAACAATGTCTTAGGAAGCGCTGCTTAGAGACAGTGTAGACTGTTTTGATGCATTTGGTTCATTTTAGTTTGCTAATGCTTTAGTTTTCCCTAATACAATGTGAAGTTGGTGCTTTAAATGCACTTTCTTAGCTTCCTTTTCTTAAAATTGAGGCAGTGAAATAAGAGCAGAGAAGCTTCTATGACAGTGGCCGTTGCTGAGTGCTCTTTGCCGGGAGCGTTGAACCGAGGTTGGTACAGACCATCACTGCTACTGTAGGCAAACATCAAACAGAGTTTTTTTCCTTCTTTGTGTCTTACAGTGATAAAATCTGACAGCTGTAGCAGGCACGCAGTCTGGTGAGGACTTTCTGTTTGGTGTGGCCTTCAGCCGTTAATAGAAAATTGTCCATAGTGGCATGAATAGACCTTCTAACTAGTGCTGACAAGTTGCTCAGCTGGGCTTATCTTCCATTGCGGTAGTTGACATATATCTGGCAGATCTGTAGACTTGGATGGGTGTGAAAGAATAACAGTATCACGGAATCACTGAGGTTGGAAGGCACCTCTGCAGATCATCTGGTCTAAGCCCTCTGCTCAGAGCAGGGTCATCAAGAGCCAGTTGCTCAGGTATGTATCCAGTCAGGTTTTAAGTATCTCCAAGGATGGAGACTCCACAGTCTCCCTGGGCAACATGTTCCTATTGACTACTCTCACAGTAAAAAAGATGTTCTTATATTTAAATGGAATTTCCTGCATTTCAGTTTGTGCCCATTGACTCTTGCCACTGAGAAGAGTTTGGCTCTGTCTTCTTTACCCATTCCCCTTATCACATATTTGTGTGTATTGATAAGATCCTCCTGAGCTGTCTCTTCTAGCTGAACAGCCCCAGCTCTCTCAACCTCCCCTCCTGTGACAGACCCTCCAATCCCATAATCACCTTCTTGACCACCGCTGGACCCACTCCAGTATGTCATGTACCAGGGACCCCAGAGCTGGTCCCAGCACTCCAAGTGTGGCCTCACCAGTGAGAGTAAAGAAGACGGATCACAGACGTGCTGGCAAGGCTTTTCCTAGTGCAGCCGAGACACCATTGGCCCTTTTTGCTGCAAGAGCGCATTGCTGGTCTAGAGTCACCTTGGTGTCCATCAGAGCAACCAGGTCCTTTTGTGCCAGGCTGTTTTCTGACCAGATAGCCCCCAGCCTCTACCGGTGCATGGGGCTGTTATCCCTGTCGCAGGCAAAACAGTCTTGCTGCAGTATTTTCTTAATTTATTTAATTGTTAATTAACACAAACTTCTAACCACTGAGAAAAAGAAGACCTAAAGAATGAAACAAATGCCCAAGTAAGCACCTCTGCTCCCACTTCCTAGCTTCAACGTTCCCTGTGTTCGCTGCAGGCTGAGGTGATCTGCTAATGGTTTCTGTTTGACCCTCTGTGCTTACTGTGCAAAGCTGCACTTTGCTTTCTCCTGTTTTGTTTTTCCCCTTCCTTGTTTCTTAGTGTCCCTGCCGCAGTATTGGTGGCCGATGACAAGAGTCCCTCGGGGGTGTTCCTGCTCCAGCACGGGGGGCTGGTGTCTGCAGTCCCTCAGGGCTGTATGCATGTGCCCTTCAGGTCCGCTCCACCCTCATATCTTCCTAAATCATCTGCTGATAGGTCCTGTGGGCTCCTCCGACTGCCTGAAGTTCTGGTGCACACCGGGGTGCTTGCACTGGTGCTAGAGCTGTTTGGAACCAGCTGTTGCTGGCACAGGGCAGTCCATGGCTTCTTCCCTGCTCCAGACTCTCGCACGGATCTCAGGGGCTTGGGATTCCTGGAGGCCAATCTTACCAGTAAGGACCAAGGTGAAGAAGGCGTGGAGTACACTGACCTTTTCCATAGCTTTGTCACCAAGGTCTCCTGCCGCGTTCAGGAGTGGGTCCGCATTTCTTCCTTTGGCTTCTGATGTACCCGCAGAAGCCCTTCTTGTTGCTTTTCATGTCCCTTACCAGATTAAACTCCAGATGGGCTTTCTTAGCCCCATCCCTGCATGCTCAGTGCCTCTACATTCCTCCCGGGTCTTCTGTCCCTTCTTCCACTTCTTGTACGTTTCTTTTTTATATCTGAGTCCCTATACTGTCATGGTAACCCTGGCTAAATGCAGATGAATACTGAAACACCGTGGATTTTATATATGTTTCCTTCTTTTCTGATTTTCTGTAATACCTTAAAATTTAGGGGATAAAAAAAAAAAAAGGAGACTGTGTTTTAGCTCCTGAGGACACTCCTGTGGTGAAATTTGTTACGCAGAACTGGCAGATCCTTTGCCTCCTTGCTTACACCCATGAAAAACAATCAAGACATATTAGTAAATTTATCAAATCCAGTATATAGCTGAATTTATCAGATTCAACGCTAAGTGAAAAAAGGACGTCCAGCTGCCCGCCAATTGCTCTGCAATAGTAACATCTCAGAATAGGGTACATCAAAGCACTCATGGGACTTATTAATAAACCAGTTTGGACTGTATTTCCAATATATTTGAAACTCAAATGACAGGAAAGGCCATCTCAAAGGGCCTGACCTCTTCTCTGTGTAGTGAATTCTAATGAAGCTAGAAAACAAGACCGCCTTTATGGAGAAATGGGAAAGGACATAAAAGTAGATATTACCTTAGCACAACAGGGAAAAGCCTGGAAGATGGCCAAGGCCTTTTCTGTTTGTCTAACCATTAAGGAAAATTTATTGATTGTATCTCACGAGACTGAAATTAAGGAAAACATTAAAAAAAAGAACAAGTCCATAAATGCTGGAAGCATGTGACGTAGTAGGAATACTGTGACATACAGTAGGAATGGCATGGAATGCCAATAATTTATGGGACAAGGAAAAGCAGAAGTTTTAAGATAGTTAGATCAAGGATCTGTCAGTCGGAGGAATCTGTTGAGTTACAATCCAAAGAACTGGACCTTTTGATAAAAAACTACTAGCAGCTCAGGGAATGATGCCTTGGCCAAAGAAAAGAGTAGGTCCTTCTGCTGTAGTGGAATAACATCTATCTTCTTTTAATGGAGAAAAGCTTTAGGCAACTTTATGTTCCTAATGTAGCTCCCACTTGTGAAACTTGAACAAAATAATGTTAAAAGATTGACCAAACCTAAACAGGTCTTTCAAGGTTAATACAGTTTGTTAACTCTTATATGGGAAAATCTTGTATCTTAATAACAAAATTACTATAGGCATAATATAAATGTGTATGATGTAAGTTTTATTACCGGTGCTGTGTGGTACAAAGCCTGACTATAAGTGACCTGTGACTTTAGTACCATTAGCTTCCAAATTCACTGGTAAAAGATGTTTTCACTCCAATAACACTTCACTCTCTGGTGAAACATGGATTGTTTAGTTGATATTTAGCTCTTCGGTACCTCTGAGCTCTTGTACTGTAAACAGCTGGAAGCACTGAACATTACTAAAGAGTATTAATGAGCTCAATTAAACTTAAAATGATGCAGGATTTTCACTGAGCCTCCATATGTGCTGGATTTCCACACAATCCCACTTAATTAAAATGTTTTGTGCACTGCTGCCTCCTCATGCAGGCAAATGAATATTCACGCATTTTTTGATATTGTCATAGAAGTCATATGCAAAGAGGGAATCCAATGTTTGCGTGGATAAACACACTCATGTATTTGGAGCAGCCTCTTACAGAAATAGCTAGAATAATGTAACAAAGTGAGTAGCAAGCCCTTCATCTAATTTTATTCTGCAGTGAGGCTGCTTTCTTGATTTATAATGATGGAACTGGTTTGTCACCCTACCTTGAGTTTATGCTATGGAAACTCCAGTAATTTAAATGGTGCCAGAAGAAAATTTGGCAGAATATGTTTTTCTGTGCAACCAGCTATTCCTCATACAGCCACCTGTGTCTGCCAGCATTGCGTACAACCTAGAAGTTATGTCCAGGTTATGAAAATCAGCAATAAAGCTTCACTCTCTATCATACCTAACATTCCTGAGTGCATGGAAGTAGCAGCGAGAATTTGTGGGAGAAACAAGAAGAGTCAAATGGTCATTTTGCAGTCAAAATCTATTACCATCATCATTTAATTTAGCAAATAAATAAAAAAACCCCATTAAATAATATCAATAGAAAATACTAATGTGCGTGGGCACCTGTGACACTTCCTATTCTGCACTTGACTTTTCCACCATCTAGTGTTTACTCTGAGGATATGTAATCGATGCTGCAGGAAGCAGAGGCATTACCTAAGTTCAATATATTGAACAATCTTCAAAGTTGATGTGAAAAATATATACCAGATAATAACCTTAACATTTTTCTTTAAGGATGATATGGAGCCTGACTATACTGACAGTGATTAAACATCCTGAGAGATTGACCTGAGACATGTTGGGAAAACCCAGATATTGAGAACATACACCTGTCTGCCAGATGTGTGCTATGGCAAGAAGGGTGAGGAAGGAAGACTATTGCAACAATTAAGCTTCGGGTTTTATTTTCAGACTTGAAAATGTGAATTACAGTGAGTGCATGGATTTGATTCTTCATAAAACCAACTCCTCTTCATCAAGTTTCTCTTACTTTTGCTCCTTGGTTAATGCGCATGTAAATACATACACATGCAAACAAATGCATTTTAGTCTATTATGTACAGTATCCCTAACAAAGGAGACACATAAATGTGAACGTTAGAAGAGCTGCAATCACTTTGAACATTTGGTGTTGCAAAGAAAACTTTATTATTGCAGCTCTTGTGCAGTAAAACTATAGAGCAGAAATTCCAGAATTTTATTCATTGAGCAAAAAAGGCCTCATAACAAAGTGCACCCACAATACAGTGCAAGATGACCACATGAAAAAATTCCTACAAAGACTCCACGGACTCCAGCTGGCCTGGGTGCCTCACTATGAGCTGTTGCATTGGAAAGTGATTTTCCAACTAGGAACTTCAAGAAAATCTGCGCTGCAAATTTCAAAGCCTTACCTGTATCATGCATTTTGTGTGGGGATTCATCTGCCCATGACTGAGAGGAAGGACATGAGTACCTGTGCATCACAAATGTGGTTTCTCACAAAGGTCGTGTGTGGTATGCCAAACGAGCTCAGCTCCTTCTCACAATTAGATCTACTGGTCCTCCTGAAAAATATTGTGTTGCAAAAGGCATGTTCTCTGGTTGTCCAGGAGGACACAAATATTATAGCAACAACTCTAACCACCTGGTTTCTAATCTTTTTCCTCTGATGCTGCTTGAATGCTTGCATATGGCCAGACCGTACAAGTGCTCTCCTGGGTAACTGGAGTAAGCTGCTCTAGCTCAGAATTTTTTCCGTGACAGCGTACCAAAGAGTATTTCTAGCGAAGAGTGTAATAACAGCATGATCATGTACAAAATGTTGCTTTTTTAGAACTGTCTAATGCACTGCAGGGTAAACACTGCCCAAAAGGTTTGACTGAGGAGAAGAGAATGAGGGCTGATCATTTCTTCTGACCTGCAGTCTGAGCGAAGTAGAAAAAACCAGAAAAAAGGCACTAACATACGCTTCAATCCCCATTTAGGATTTAAAGAGGGTGGGCCCCTGCTGTTTAGGACCTGTGGGGCAGGACACTTGCCTCTCATGGAGTGAGCCATACGCTAAATATGAAATCAAGCAGTCTGTGTCCTCTATAAGTTGCCTAGTTAGCTTATAGATATGACTAGCAAGTGAACACAAATGTATTTATTAGTAATGCTTAATAAGTGGTTCTTGAGTAGCTGATTTTGACAATTTTTTTCTTTCTGTTTGTCTAAGAACAGGTATCCAGCAAGGGCGAGACGAAACTTAAAAGCAAGGTGTGTTTTAAACTGGATTAGCAGAGATGTTTTAGCTAATGTACAGCCTATGATCATGTCCAGAACATTCATTTTAGCTTGAAAAAGGGCAACAAGGTGTGCATCAGAGCTGAGTCAAGCAACCCAGTCTTCAGTGGAGGAGGAATTGCAAAAACTATTCAAAGTCTCTGGGGTAATTCATGTCATTATAAAAAGCCCAGTCTCACATAAGGTGATGCAGAGGTTTTATTTTTTTTAAACCTTTGACACTGCAGGAGTACCAGGCCCTCTGAAGTTGCCAAACACATCTGAAAGTGTGTTCAAATGCAGTTTGGAGACCTGGTGAAGAAACAGAGCTCTGGGACATGAGGGAAGAAGGAGAGAGAACTAGTGAACAGGTGAATACTTGGGAGCAATTGCTGTAACGTAGGAGGGCTCAGGGAAAATTTTTAGGAGGGCTGGTGGTACCGGGTGCAGGCAGAAGCTCAGGAAGTAGAAAAGGAAGAGCAAAAACCATTAGAAGAAGGAATAAATTGAAGACTTTGGAAGAACAGAAGTCATTTAAAGAAGGAATGGTCAATTAGAAAGAAGATAGGTCATATTGGTTTTAGCTTTTTCTGGGGCATAATAAGCCGTGCCTTGCATTTAGATTACTTATTTTATCTTAAAATAGGTGAGTGAAATAGGCAGCCTGACTGACAATTTAACAGGCCTTACTTGTCTTCATTGACTCTACAAAGAGCTTATGGATATAGTGGGTGACTGCAGAGGTGACTACACTAGAGACCTCTGACTTTCAGGAGAGATGAAAAGCACCCCACGTTTTGTGCACTAACCTCAGTCTGAATGTGATTCAACCTAGAAAGAGCTGCAAAACCTGCCAGACGAAGGATTAGCTTTCCCTTAAAGAGGACAACAGCCATTTCAGAGAAAGACTTGCTCTGGCAGGAGGAAAATATCAAGGCAGGGGAGGCAAGTCAGGCAGTGCCCTGAGCCACTGGATATCTCCTACAGGACAAAAGGGAGGGAGAGGGGAAGGAGGGAAGGATGTATTCTGTAGCCACCCCACACAGCTTTCCAGGGAAACGCTAGCAATTCAGCTTCTGAGTCATAGTCACAGGCTGCTCTCCTACAGAAGGGGTGGGATTTGGAGCAGAATGGCTTGAGTCACTCCCTGAAATTGGCCCAAGTGCCAACTCCCCAGGTCTGAGGAAAGCAAATGCATTCAACCTGGGATGCGGGACGTAACTGCACGTTTCTTTATCCGTGAGAGGTTATTATTCACTTGCGGCTTTAATATTCTGTTCTAGCTCCAGCCCTGATACAGAATGAGTCCTTTAACCTCCCTCTGGAAAAAAAAAAAAAGGGTTTAAATTCATTCCAGCCACATCCGCCCATCGTCCTGCTGTGCAGTCTCAGAGTTTAGGCTACAGAAGTGTGTTGAAGGCACTGTGTGTTCCAGCTTCCCAAGACTCCCTTAGGCCCAGGGGTGCTAAGTACTTTCCTCTCTTTGCACTCTAGGTGCAGCACAGAGGTTGTAAATGCAACAACGTGGGTTGGAAATTTGAGTTTTGCCTCAACTGGGATGACAGAGCCACCATAATGAACAGCAATTTCACATTTCTATAGAACAGGAAGATATTTGCGCCAGCCTAGCAGATGGGAGAACCTACCCAGAAGCAAAGTTAACACTCCAGATCG
>JANZLQ010000029.1:18211649-18269636 GCA_026212715.1 Elanus axillaris
ACCAACCCATTAGCAAATTTAAAACGCCCCCCCCCCCCCCCAAAAAAAAAAAAAAAAGCCAGTAAGATGGTTCTGCAGTCATTATTGTGGCAAAGACAGCAAATGGGAAAGTACTCTGTGTTAGAGTGTACAAAGCAATCTCGTGTAATTGTACCATTCCAGCCCCACTGCTAATGCAGTTAAGGTTCTGAAAGTATTGCAGCTTTCTCTACTTCCTCTGACATAGGTCAAGGGTTACGATCAGGTACAGGAGAGAATAAGTACACTTTATGCAAAAAAAAATCAATAAAAATTACTGTCAGTTTGTTTCTCTTCTAGTGCTTACAATGCCACTGGTATATATAAAAGTTGTCCTGAGTTTGTAGGAAAAATGGTCATATTGAAATGATTAAAGCAAGCCAGAGGGAGAATTATCTGAGAAATCCATAGTATTTTATGGATGAGCTGGCATACATAGTATTTACCATATCATAACTCATACAAGTCTTACTTACTATCTTAATGAGTGACAATAGCATATCTGGAAAACATCTGCCCTGGAAAAGGACACATCAACTACTCACTCTGCTTGAAAAATGTAGATATAGTATTACTCTATGTCAGCCATGCATATCATATGTGGTATGAGATGTCTTCAGTGGTAAAAGAATAAGGAGTACATGTTTCATTTCTAAATGCCCCAGACTAGACTCTGAAGTCCTTTCTCAGGACGAGTACCCCTTACTCCCTGAGTAGCCTAATGGAAAAAGGGGTATGCGTTTTCTACTCCGCGGGAGTTCAGGTTACTCTATGAATTAAATCCCAGCAGGGCTAAAATAATTTTCCAGCAAGTTACTAAAAAGTATTTTGCATTGAAATGTAATTGTTCTTCATGTTCTTATGAAGAGACTGGCATTAGGAAAAAGAAAGAAAAGCTTAGAGAAGGTGTTTCTTTTGAAAATGTAAAATAAATCACTTGGGTTACCGTGGCCATTTATATAGCTGCTCTCTTTTCAACTGTCATGCATGTTTTGGCTGGCATGATTACAGTATATTCCTAATCCCTAGAGCAGCATTTTTCCCATCAGAACCAGCAGCAGCTGCAGCTTGAACATGTTTATCAACACACCCACCTGTGTTTTTGTCATGGACCGCCAATGATGCCATAACTCCTCCTGTTCTTTCCACTATGTAGGTGTTTTTAGTGTCCTTCCAAAGAACTGGATTTCGAGAGCTGCGATATTTCCCGTTTGATATAGTATTTTACTAAATTGGACTTTTCTTTAATGGAAAAACTCCGGAATGATCAGAGCTATGGCAATTACAAGAGGTAGCAAATACATCCTGCCAGTTTTAAAGAAATGTAGCGTCCAGCCCTCAACTCTTTAAAGAGCAACTATTTTCTAGAATCAGCAGAAGATTTTTGCTGTTACTGCGGACACTGCCTTCTTTTTTACATAAATTGCTAAAATACTGAACCCAACGGCATGTTACGGTTTGTTTTCTGGCTCAGGATGCAGATAGAGTAATGGGAAAAAATTAGCTTCCTGTGCATTTTGAATGTTTGTAATAATTCTCTTTCTTCAGTAGTCATGCTTTGTCATTAGAGAGTGTGAACATTTTCATTTTTATTAACAGAGTGATCCTTAGCCAAGGAATTATCTAATAGAACAGCTGGGATACTTTGAACCAAACCGTGAACTTCATTTAAGTTCACAATTCAGACAACTTTGCCTTAACTTTTTCCCTTTCCCTTTCCCTTTCCCTTTCCCTTTCCCTTTCCCTTTCCCTTTTCCTTTTCCTTTCCTTTCCCTTTCCCTTTCCCTTTTCCTTTTTTTTCTTTTCCTTTTCCTTTTTCTTTTTCTATAAATAGAGATCGAAAATAATTTTCACCAATGCCTGTGCTTGTCAGGTATTCTTATATTAACTAAACGAAGGAACATAAGGTGGAGATAAAGATCTGTGTAGCAGCTGTGATGCTAGTGTTCATTTAAACTGGAGTTCCAGTTTATTTTGTTCACCAAATATGGGTTTTCATGACTATCCCACATGCCTTTAAATGATATTTTTCATCTCCTTACAAAGGTCTGTTCTTAGATAGAAAACGCTGTGGTCTAAACTAGAAATGTGAGAAGACTTCTATTTATTATCTTGTTAGTTCCAGAAGAGGAATCTACCAGCACTTACAGAAGACTAAGCAGAGTTTAATGGTAGTTTATGGGCTCTGTCTCTTAGCAGAATCATGTACTGTTTACAACTGTTTCCAAGACGTGCAGGTGCATTGTGAGAAAATGAGCCACTACTGAAGTCATATTATAGACACTTAGTTACAAGTGTTTCAGTCACATAGCAAGAAATTAACAATGCTGCATTTGTTTTCTTTTTAATATTTCTCATATTTCCTATTCTCATTCTAAAGGAATGCATTCTAATCCAAGGACACATTCTCATACATTCATTAATCCTGCTGCTCTAAAATGTTTCACATGAAAACTCAAAATCAGATGGCTTTATGCGTTCCAACTGGGCTTTTGTAAAACAGGGTCATCCTTGAACTTGTCATCTGCTGAGGTATTAAATTCCAGATTTCACTCAATTACATGATCTTAAGAATGTGGCAAGTTGCCATTTCTTTCTCAGCTTTGAACAAATGTTATTGCATCGAACTGTTTAATTTCAGGAATCTCTCAATTATAAACGACCCTTAACAGGAAGTTGTATGTCTTTTAAAAATTTACCTATGAAGGGAATGTAAATGTTACTTATTGTCTACATGCTGTTAAGACTAGAAGTCTTTCTTTTTTCATGCAGAGTTTAGCAAACATGATTTAACAAATGAATATTTACTTCCGATCTCTATGCAAAGTTTGTTTTTTCCTCACACTGGAAGACAGTATTATGAAACCCGATACATTGCCTTTGCAGAAGTATTCATTGGTCATTAAGAGGATCCATTTATTAACGTTACATTTCACTACAGCAAAAAATGTTCTAAAATGGGGCAAAGTTTGAAATAAACATTTCAAATCAAAGAAATCAGTTAAAGTAAAATAAAACTAAGCATGTTATGCTAAAACCAGTTGTTTCAGAGGAAACCTTGTCTGTCCTAAAATAACGGCATGCAATAAATTCCTTCATAAGTAACATTTTATTTTTTTTTCTGAACCAACTTTCTGAGATGTTCTCCATGTCTTTGCTTCTGTAGCAGCACTCAAAAGCTAAGTTCACTGGATTTTTTGACTGAGTTCACTGGACATATCTTAATGCAACATACCACTTTCACGGAATGTGTACTAATTATGCTATAATTATTAAAAATAAAGAAATTAACATAACTGCAGACTTCAGCTGTCTGATGATGGCATGTGGCATACTGCTAGCCGAAAAGGGTGGGTTGCTTATTAGAGCAGAGTTTTACATTTTACCTGAGAAGTTTTAGACAAGCAAATCTGCGTTTTAGGCTTGAACTTATACGCAAAAGAGAAAAATTATTTTTTTAACACATCTTGCACCGTCGCCCTTTCTCTTAGTTGGACTTCCCGTTGGAACAAAATGCTCTAGAGAAGTGTGTAGTGTTGGACTCGACCACGCAGGACTCTGCCTGGGCTCCTCCTCTGCGCGGGACGGGAGACAGTGATGTCCAAGGATGGTGAGTGAGCGGAGCCGGCAGAGCCAGCACTCTCCTGCCTGGCTGTGGAGGGAAGGCAGCAGGACTTGATAAATGACTGCAGGAGGAATTGGGAAAAGGGAAGGGAGCAGGGCTGGGATTCAAATAGCTGGGGTGGGGGGCGGGCAGCTGGTGAGAAGGACAAACCTCTCCCCAAAAAAAGGGAGACCAAGAGAAGTGAACAGCTGCTGCCGCCCCAGGGAGCCCGGGGAACAGTAGCTGGGAAAAGACTGACTTGAAACGGGACGTACAGGAGCTAAGCCAGGAACAGCTGAGAGGCTGCGGGAAGGAGGGACTTTTGGGAATCTTCCTGCTGCAGGTAAAGGGCAGATCAGGCGGCCAGCCGCCTCAAAACCTTCGCCAAGCAGTAGCAGAAAACATCTTTTGAGTAAATAAGACATGGAAAAAAAGCAGTTATGGGCTTGGGAAGGGGAAAACCAGCTCCTGGACAGTCAGAAGTTGGAATCTACTCCTGGGTATAAAAGGAGGAGGCCGGGAGCGGCTTGGATTTTCTGTGGGGAAACACACACGTCTGTGCTTGGCACTCTGGCTGTCACAGGAGGAGAGAACACGAGAGGAGAGAGCTGGGCTGTCACTTGGCATGGACCTGCTGGAGTCACCAGACCCCTCTCGGATCATCAGCACATGAGTCATTAACTCACATCTTTGCAAGACCAACAAATTCTGATGCTTTACTTACTGCAGGGAAACTTACCCCAGAAAATGCTCTGGCTGTGATGCCAACTAGCTCAGGGTAGCCTGTGTCCATGCATTTAAACTCTCATCATCCAAAACAGGCCAGTCTTATTCAGCTGCCTACCTGGAAATGTCCATGACTTATGTATTCCCCCCAGTGATGCCAGGGAGTTGTCTGAGGGAACGCTCTTTGGTCCAGACCAGAGCCATTCCCGAAACCCTTCTAATGCTTTAACCATACCATTTGTTGAGTTCAAGCCCTTAGGAAGATTTCTGAAACTATTAATTTACTAGAACGTTTAATTTACTAAAATAAACGTAGCCTAACGGCTCTTTCCAACCAAGATGGACAGAATTGAATGGTTCAGCCACATTGTGTCCTAAGAAACAGCTTTGTATTGATTGAGGATACTTGTTCAATAATTGTGGCTTTACACTCATTTCAGTCATAACAGATCTGTAACTGTGAGCATATTTTTGAAAGAATGTGCAGGTTATTTTCTTCTTTTCCAGTGTCAGTAATGACAGAAGGAAATGTTGTTGGTTTTTTTTTTTTTGGTATGTTGAACAGAATTTCAAGCTGTGTAGATGCACACCTCTTTTTTTTGTAATGGCCTGTTTTGTCCCTTACCTTGACAAGTTTTGTTATGGTCCTGCCAGAGAGTTAGAGAAGTCTTGGGTTGTAGTGGATTCATTTTGCTGATACCATCTGCCTCTGTATCTCCATCATGCTTGAGTGACCAGGGCCACAGTGGTAGAACAAACAACCCCATCCTGGCTGAATTGAGGCAAGAGTCAACTAAATTGAATGAGAACTAAAATCTACATGATGCAGAGATAATGTTAGTAGGAGAGGAGGGTAAGTCAGCCCTACTCCAGAACGACTGCAGTCGCCAGTGGTACACAGTCTGCAGAAAGCCCAGGTATGAGCTCCAGCCATGGCACACCTCCCTCCGATGCCGGCAAGCTTCTTCTCCAAAGTGACTGCAGTGCTCCCTACTGCAATTCCCCACACTGCTTGCTCTCCAGGTTTGGTAGCTGTCAGCTAAATACAGCATGGTGCTCCGAATCATTTGGAATATTGTAGCCTGTTTGGTAAATGGAGGTGGTGTGATTGTATTAGGCTCTGGCTGTTATGGATAACTTTGGCTTCTCTAAAGCATCTGGGTGGAACTTGGATTTGAATTCAGAAATCCCCAAATCACTTCACTTGAAAGTGAAGGGTCTCTGTCCTAATGACGCAGCTTTACGAAACTGAAGGTCATTAAGTGGGAGCTGCTGGTGGAGTGTTTGCTGTGAGGCATCTTCCATTTTGGTAATTCTTCTCTGTTAGCCTTTGGGTGCATTGTGAATCCCATGGGTCCCATCACTTCTGAAAGCTGATGAGGTGAGCATGGAATAAGGCGATTTCCTTTAAAACCTAATGCCGAGCTACCATCCAATTTCAAAGCTAGAGTTTTGAGCTGGTGTCCAATACAAATTGAAGTGGTTCTTCTAATAAATAAATAAATAAGAAATAAAAGCCCTTGTACTTCAAGGAATCAAGAGGTTTGTCTAGAAGCAGCAAAATTTAGGGGAGTTAACGTGAGTAATTAGCATAGCTGAAAATTTTACAGTAGATATAGCATGCATATTTTACCGACTGTACTGGACCTGGCTCTATACAGGATTGCATTTCCCTGACTGCCTGAACTGGCACAGCACAGGGAAAGCCGTGGGTTGTTGGGGGTGAATGCTGGGCTTGCTTTGAATGGAAATGAGAGTAGCGAAGAAAATAGGAAATTTTGTGTATCTAGGTTTCACATGAAAATGGCACCAGGACACTGAGCAAGAAGCTAAGCAGAACTCTCTAATACGGTGCTCTGCATCTGTACTAGTGTCCATACTTCTGCAGAGATATTGAGGAATTTCTTGACTAAATAGATAGGGCAAGATTCAGACAGAAGCATGAACTTTGTTAAAGAAGCCTTTTAAAATAAAGCACTAATGCAGGAACAAAGTTTGTCTGTGGACATTTTTGAAAATACTCCACCCTAGTGTCAGCCATACATTTTTTTATAGGCTGAAAGCTAGTGAAGTTGTAGAACCTGGTAAAAGGGGAGGGCTTAAATACTTGCTTCAAACACTGGAACAGGTATAGACCCCTTTCCTTTAACTAATCCGTAATTTATAGTAAACTATTCCCTAATCACTGACATATTCAGCACAGCTGGTTTACTTAGTCTCTCATTCATAAGAAAGCGGTATCACAGCATAGTAGCAGGAAATAAAAGGGATTTACAAAGAACTGGTCACAGAAAAGGTTAAGTACAAAATCTAATTAAAAATACTTTGAAATGTTATTTAGTCTCTGTAACAGTGTAGTGGATTTCTTTCTGGGAATACGGAATGCTTCAATAATTACTGGCAGAAATGCATATTCCCCTTTTGTCTTTACTATGACATATAAGCTTAATGCTTTCATTCAGAAGAAGATTTTATTATACTAATAGTTACCTAAATTCTCCAAGAATTTCCATAGATAGATTTTTTTTCCTCCTACGATGATTGTAAGATATTAGGAAGATCATGGCTTCAAACAGGCCACTGACTTCTTAGGTGAAAGTGGATAAACTGCTTGAAAAAGAATGTTTTGACTCCCTTGATGTAGGGCTTTCTGTTGGTTTTTTTCCTATTTAAAGGGCCAGCTCACATGTTCATATTATAATGAAAAATAATTCCACATCATAGCTGATAAATAAAGGGATCACAGAAACCGGTTGGTAAGTATTTTGGTCTCAGATTTTTAAACTATAGTTGAAAAAAGCCTAGGTCACATTCATGGTAGTCATCTAGTACGTCGCTGTGAGACAGGCTCGTGGAGATTAGGTGTGTGATTATGTGTATGATCCTGATCCACTCTGTGTACAAGTGACTTCTGAAGGGGCACAACTCTGCAACATGCCCCTGTCATTTGTCAAGGACTTTGTCAAGGACACTGTGCCAAGGAGACAAAGCTGTTAAATATCCCACAACAAATCAAAAACCTTCCAAAACAATGGTGGGACGTGAACTTTCCAGAGCTGACTTAAAAACCAATGGGAAGCTATGCCTGGGCATGAGAAATGGACCAGAAAAAACACAGATTAATTCATTTCCACTCTGATCCAAAGCTTTTTGTAACTGCAGTCAGTAGCAGAGTCTCCGCAGGCTTCCGTGGGCCCATGCTAATTATCTAAAATATTTTCTTTAGTAAGCTTCCCTGTGGCTTTTGGCAGGTTTTTGCAAGCCATGCAGCCATAATAAAACTTCTTCCAGTGATGCAAAAACTAACGATATTCTCTTTTTTCTATTTTTTGTAGTGTATACATGTGCAATGAGAAAAAAAGAAGAAATCCCAGCAGGGAACGTTCAAACAGCGCACAAAGCCATATTAGGCTGGAGTTTGCAGGCTTTTATCAGCCGAAATGGCTCTGGGTTTTCAGTCGCCCAAGAACCTCAGAATCAGCCCCCAAGAACTTTCTGCAGAGCTTCAGAAGTGTGGTAAAAGAAAAAAAGTTTAATGCATATTTCAGATACACACAATTATGCTGTTGTTTTCTTCTGTTCTTATGAGAAAAGATGCAAATGTTTTTAGCCATGTCATTTTCCTTCTTTATCTCTCTCCTTAGTTCTTCAACATTTTCACAAGGAAAAAAGAAGAAAGAGGCCTGATCTTTTACCAGGTATGGGGAAAAAGACGTATTAATGTATTCCTTGATTTTAAAAGATGAGGGGATGCGAAGAGAGTGAGAAATCATGGGCTATTTTATTTTCCTCTTAGTTCTGCTTTTGAATAACCCTTGTGTGTTGCATTCTTGTCTTCTTCATCCTTTGGCTTATTGCATCAACGCTTTCTTTTTCTCTGCGCCTTTTGTTTACTTTAGTGATGCAAGCATCAAACCCTGAGAAGTAGATTTATTTGTGCTTTACTCATTAAATTTAGTGTCATACAGCTCATCATGTAGCTTGGCTTCTACCTCTACAGAGGTAGAATTCAATGACTAGGAAATGAGAAGTTTCAATCCCATAAAATGCGCAAATGTATGAAGAAAATTCACATTTGTATTAAAATTAGCTGTCAAGATTTTTTCAACAATGGATGGTTCTTGCTTTCATCCTAAAGCAGAAAATAAGAAGTGATGTTAGAAGAAAGGCAAGTCTTTTTATCAAATACAGTTTTTGTGGTTCTTGTATCCTGTTCTGTGCAGGACTTTAATATATTCATTCCAGTGTTTGAATATGTCCCGCTAATACAGTGCGATCCGACCTTGGCAGCTGCAGAGACATGCAATTTATACAGATTTAAGCAAAAAATAATAGATTCCGAACATAATTTTCCTGTTTCCATTCCCTCATTTTTCCATAAGATTCAATAGGTGAAGGGGGAGTCTTCTAGGATCAGTGTACACAGGAATAAATAGTAGAGCTTATAGTTTGTTTTCTTGTTGATCTGCTAAACTTCAGCGCAATTAAACTGAAGTCCCTGCCATGAAAGTCCTTACCCCTTGTTGTGTGAATTAACTGTTTCCAGCCCAGATCCGATCTTCCTTAAGGTTGTCTTTGACAGTAGCAAGCTTAAAGGTAGCAGCTGCATTTATACAAACTCCTGCCACCTCTAGACTAATGAGAGAAAATTTGGCAGGAGGGATATTCTCTTCCATATTTTGTTTGCTTTTATTGTCACTTTTCAAGATTTAATGACCCAATTCTTAACCCTAGTCCTGTCAAAGGATTAACCAAAAGATGTGTACTAGTGTTTGCATTGACACAATTTCTATATTAGCAACTGTACAATAACACCAAGCTGAATTCATCAGCCATCTATAAATGCTCATCAGTGTCACAATGTCAACCTGTTACATTGTATGAAGATAACAGAAGTTTGTGGAAAAGATTAAGAAAAAACTCCTAAAGGTTCTTCAGTAGCTGTTGGAATGAAAATGTAATAACTCTACACTAATATGTACAGTAGAAATGTAACAGCTGACACCCCAAGTGACAAAGTCACTTAAAAGGGAGTTTTCTTTTGTGTACAAGAATTGAATAATAATATTTTGCTTATGATGGAAACAAAAACCTCCCATCAAACTAGAATTTCTGAGACTATGTCATTTTTAAACCAGTGACCGTGGTATTTCAGTACCCAGCAACTCACTCCAGGCCATGCCATTACCGAAACCGTCCATTTTTTTTCTACCCCTGCGAGGGGAACAGGCGAAACGCGGGGCTGGCCCCACGTGTTATACCTTGGGGAGCAGCTCGGAAGACCCCAGCCCCAGGCAGGATCTCAGGAGCATCCAGTGCTCCTGCAGCAGCTCTGCAGCATTGTGTGCCCACCCTGGACCTGGGCATTTAGGACACTAAAATCCTGGTGTCACCAGCCCTGGGACAGCCATCTCGAATCACCCAGGGCTGCAGCTCTACCTGGGCGTGCAGAGGACCAGCAGGGTCCCAGCAGCCTGCCCCAGATCCGCAGACCCCAGCTTTAGGGTGTTGCTGTCTTTAGGGAAATTTGCCAAGAGATGCCACCAGCAGCTGCCTTTGACTTGTCCTCATACAAATTGAACCCTCATGGTTTACATCTGGGGCTCCAGGTGGGTCTGACCACTTGTTGCACAGGAGAAACAATTAATCTTCCTCTGTCCTGCGGAGCCTGGACTGATGGTAAGAAACAGAAAAAGAATCGGAATGAAACAGCGTTTTAGCCAAAACTAGCAGAAATGAGACAAACCAACAAGCTAACCAAATGCCCTGAAGTGCACAAGAAAGTTTGCAGCATTTGAAGACAAGGGGAAGCCTCCAAATGATCTGAGGGTTTAATGGTGGAATGAGAAACTACAGAGAATGGAGAGTGCATCAGTAGATTTAAAACAGGCCAAGGAAGGTTGAAGGTAAATCAAGCTGGACTTCTGCATCTTGGCTCAAGATAATACTGGATCCATGAATCTTCCAGTGTTCAAAAGGAAGATTTCAGCAAATCACTAAGACGTTAAAGAAGGAGACTGAATGGTGTGCGAAGAGGGCAGGGAGGAGAGTCACTAACACACAACAGGCTCTGATAGTCAGTAGAGTCCCGGGGATGATTGATGAGAGAAATTGAGTCTTGGTACCAGCAAGGGAGTCAGCACATAATTAGCTGGGCTTTCCTCGTGGGATTTGATTTGCATTGCTGTATATTTAATAGCTGTCAGTGGATTTGCAGTCATAGAGGCAGAGTCAGTCTGGGATGAGGATGAAAGAGAAAGTAGAAGATCATAGGGGAGCAAGCTGGCCAAGACCCAAGTAAGAAGAAGTTATGGAGCAGGGAATGACAGACAAAGAGGGGAAGAGTCAGCGAGAGAGGAACCCAGAGGAAAGATTCCTTCAGCAAGAGCTGGAGGTATCGGATAACAGAAAGATATTGACTGACATATTCTTCAGGCCACTAGCTATTGGAAAGAAGTATCTCAAGAAAAAAAATCTCCTGGAAATAATTTTCCTGTTTCAAAGAGAATTCACAGAGGTACAAAAGTACCTACAAAGGTCTGGTTTTGCATGCAAAAAAAGTTGAATTTAATGTATGAATTAGGTGCTGCCAAGCCTGGGAATGCGGTGAGGTAAGGCCAGGCCAGGGCCCAGATTCAGCAAAGGAATAAGGAGATGCTCGAGAGCTTTATAGAAAAAGAAACTGCAATCATGTAAAGGGAGCGTCTTCCAGGCAGTGGCGAACATGATCAACCATCTCTGAAGTCAGGATGGGCTGATATCTGAACACCTCATTTGACTAGCTCCTTCTTAAATTTTCCTTTATCATGCAACAGCCTTGAAAATGGCAGTATTTTCTCAATTAAATACTGAACCAGTCATTAAAGTGTAAGAGGGATAAGATCCAACAGCATATAAACCCTTGTTGTGTTGAGTCCGTTTCAAATCTTCCTAAACAGTAAAATAGTTATTGCACAGTTACTACGTCCGTCGGTTGCTAAAGGACCGTAATTAAGACTATATATACAGTAAAATACTGTTCTTTATATCAGATCTAATGGAAACAAGTTTGCATGTAACATATTGATTTGTTTTAAACTTATGTCCCTAGCTTAAAACCCTCAGCATTTAAAGAAAGATTTTCCCTTCGTTCATGTACTGTGTTGCTGAAAAAAGACAGGTGGTGGGTTTTTATTTTTTTTTTTTTTTTGTAGGGATAAACAGAAAGTATGAACATGAAAATGCCTAGCTGCTTTTGCACAGACCTGCATCTCATACAAAGCAAAGCACGTCTGTTCCCTGACCAGCATGTTGTATATCAAATTTCAGCCCAAGTAATCTTTTAAGGGTGAATTATACACTTTGAAAGTGGGAACTTACTTTCATTCCAATCAAACAATGAAAGAGGTAAATGTTATAAGAAGGAAATTGTATCTCCCTGTTCAAAGCACAGTGCTGTATAATCTGCGCTGCGGCTGTAGAATGCAGGAGTGATGCAGAGATATAACCCCTTCTGACAGAAACATACTACACTTGGGAGACTTTAAGGGCAAAAACGTTTTCAGCAAGTTCCCTCAGACTTCCATAGTTGGCCTTTAAAAATTCTCATTTTCCAAAATGGCCTTTGGAGTAATTAAGTCTCAAACTCCACGAGGAAGACCTGTTAAGCCCGGAAGAAGTCGTCTTCTTAAGTCACTACAAGTGATGAAAGAGTTTCTGTCAAATACTTAACATTAAAAAGATTGAATAAAAAAATTGATATAGTGCAAAATCATTGAAGATGCCTAAACATTGAGCGTAGTCTAACAGATAAGTCTTAAGCTGCAACTTAAAATGGGGAAATGTCAAAATTGTGTTTGTAATGGGATACCATTCATACATTTAATAAAATTATTTGGCAGAAAATATAAAATACTTACTGAAAGAGGCTGAGGATGATTCAGAGTATATGGGAAGCACCTTTTTTTTCCTGAAAGATAATCTTGTTCATACAACACTTAAGGCTACAGCCTGTGAAACTAAAGGAATGAGACAAATGAAATCAGACTGAGTGATAACACTGGGCCCTTCTGAAATTATGTCTTTTAATCTAAGAATCTGAAGTCCAATCTTCCAGATAGCTGTCCAGACATGAACAGCAGTAGAGGTGAACAAGAAGTTAGAATTTCATTTTAGATTTAACTCTAAATATGTTTGAGACGATATTGGTTATATTCTCTTGTCCAAAAGACACTTCTCTAAGTTCTAGGATCTTGATTTCCATCCTTTGAACTAGACAGGCTTTATTGTTGATAACTCAAACACAAGGTCATAAACTAACTATAACATACGTCATCATCCGGATTAACCTGCTAGTCCCTTATTTGAATGAGTTTTGAGTTGATCACAAATCTAAACCTTCTCCTTGGAATTCTGCTGAAGCATATTTTACAAAAATGGAAAATCCTGTCAAACAGCAGTGTACATACATGCTATATTGTCTGACCATTGTCAAAGAAGACTTCCAGAAAAAAAAAAAAAGAATAAAAAAGTCTGAGAACCAAAGGAAGAAGTCAAACATCTTGCACAAGCTCTAGCTCTCTATGAAGGTCTTTCGAATCGTAACTTAAGACTCCGCAATGCAGACAGGTATTGCACCTCCATTTTGCTATATGGCGCAGAGAAACAGGCACTTCTTGGGCACAGCTAGCACCAGCAACTGACAGGTTTTCACCATGCAATTTAGACTGAAGTTAACCATTCCTTGCAAGAGCCAGCCACAGAATTATAGAATCAGGGAATATCCTGAGTTGGAAGAGACTCACGAGGATTGTCCATTCCAACTCCTGGCTCCACACAGGGCAACTTAAAAGTTAAAACATATATCTGAGGGTGTTGTCCAAACGCTGACAAGCTTGGGGCCATCACCGCTTCCCTGGGCAGCCTGTTCTAGTGCTTGACCACCCTCTCAGTGAAGAACTTTTTCCTAATATCCAATCTGAACTTCACCTGGAGCAGCTTTAAGCCTTTCCCTTGCATCCCATCGCTGGATACCAGAGATTAGAGACCACGACCTCCCTTTCTGCTCCCTGTCACGAGGAAGTTGGAGACAGCAACGAGGTCTCCGCTTAGTCTCCTCTTCTTTAAGCTTCTCGGAGACAGCAACGAGGTCTCCGCTTAGTCTCCTCTTCTTTAAGCTTCTCGAAGCTGAACAAACCCAATATCTTCAGCCACTCCTCGTAAGTCATATCCTCTAGTTCTTCACTTCTGTTGCCCTCCTTTGGACACGTAATGTTTTTAGAACCTTCTTACCTTGTGAAACCCAACGCTGCAGACGGTACTTGAGGTGAGGCCACACCAATGCTGACTATAGTGGAACAATCCCTTCTTTCGACCAGTCTCTCAATGTTGATTAGAACAGAAGTCTAGGGCACTAACTTAGATGAAGGCATCTACCCTGTAGACACCTCCATTGGGAGAGAGGGATCCTGCCCTTACAGTCCATCTCAATAAAAAGCTGTAATAAGGTTGGACTCCTAAAGAGGGCATCCACAGCCCAGCGTTCAAAGTGAAACCCGTTGGACTGGACCACGCTTCCATTTGAAAGCGAAAACGGTCACTGTTAATACCTCTTCTCCAACTGCTGCTTTGAAAAATTCATTCAAGAAAATCTGTGGGACTCCTTTGCATATGGACAAAACTACTCAGGTGGGCAAGAAAAAATCACTTGTGGGAGTCCAGATTGAAAAAAAAAATAGTCCTGAAGTAGCTGAATCGTTAAGGATCGGAATTAATTCCTTCCTTTTACCTAATGACCACAGAGGAAGCCAAATAGAGCATGGAGACTTAGACTGACTCAGTAGTGACATCCACAACAGTCAAGCTCATCTTAGCTGACAGAGTCAAACTCCTGCTAGTAATAGCTAGGAGTAATGGATATGCATATGTACAATAAACTTACTGTTTTCAACAACTATTTTAAAGTCTTAAGTGGCATTTAAGTGGCAGAGTAATAAAATGATGTATTAAGTAAAGGCTTCATTAGCTGGCATAACTCCCAGAATGTACTATGATAAGATTTTTGATTTGAGATATTAGTAGGTGATAATTTTTTTGAAAGATTGGTCTATATTTTTTCACGGCCTCTGAATAAAGAAAAGGCCAAGCTATCACAAAAAGGGATTATTAAGTTAAAATTCTGCCCTAAAGTAAAGGTGTTTGGCTCATGCTGTCACAGAAGATTTTACTTCTGACAAACCAATATACCTGGATTTGTTCAAAGAGCGTAATTACCAAAAGACTGACAAAACCATCTCAAAACAGCTGATGGGTTTTAGGAGAGCTAGCTGAGATTCCTTGATCTTGAGGCTGGAAGGGATTTTTGTGGTCACCTAGATTTGTGGCCCTAGGCACCACACAAGGAGGTGGTCTAAAAAAGATGCCTATATAATAAAGTATTACATTAAAGACTTGCATCGTAATGAACTTTGTCAAAATAAAGGCACCGATTCAAAGGATTTCATTCTGCCTAAGAAGTGTAGATAGAAAGCAATATATGAGTCAGAAATGCTCCCACATATATGTATATGGGAAAGCATCATCTCACCAGCATGTTCTCCCTCAAGGCTGGTCTCTAAGAAAAGCGTTGTTATAGTAGGTGCTGAAGAGAAGTTGAACCGAAGAACTGAATTGGGAGGAAGAGTCTGGAGAATGGTCGTATCCTTCACGATATAGTATGTGTGGTCTTCAGGCCCCTGGCAATGAACCGTAGCCATTCTCTTGATTGGATTGGCAAAAATTGCTTGCTCCGGCTTGTGCTGAAGGTTCACGTCTGTACAAAATGCCAAAAATGCACACTAATAAAATCAACCATCCCAATAACTCTGCACATACTCTCTTATTGCCATGCAATATCTAAGTGCTTTTTGGCAGATGATGAACGAGCTTTTGTCATGCCTTAAAATTAAGCCTGTTTTACAACTGAGAAAAATAAGAACCCAGATACAATTTACTGAGATTTAGGGGCTGTGCCTGAAGTGTATTCTGGGATGAGAGTCCTCCTCCACATATTCCTGGGCTACTGCCCAAACATAATACAAGTTTTTCTCTTCTCTTTTCTTTCCTTTTCTTGACATGATAGCGCCAGTGAAGAAGGGACTCTATCCCCTATGTTCCTTCAGGCTCCTCTTCGGAAAGTTATTTCTATCCCCAAAGCACCAGACCCTTGTTCTGGGAAAATAAAGAAGTCAAAGGAGTTTAAAACCTCTAGGATTAATTTTCCTCTGATAGATTTGCCTTTATACTTCCACTGGTCCATTCGGTTACAGGGTAAGGTCCTTAGGACAAAGATCATGTCTTCTTCTTAGCCTTGCACAGGACTGAGTGTATCATTTGTGCTGAATGAATAAAAGAACATGACTCAGTTAGCATTTCGTCTAACTCTGATTTCTAAGACTGCTACCCAGCCATCATACTTCCTTATTCTCTTTTTATACCGCATACATTGCCTTCTGTTTCTAGCAAGAGGGAGTTTCTCCATATCCTGCTCCTCAATCTGCAGCATCAAACGCTCATAGATTTAACTATTAAAACATATAAACACAGTCTACGCTTATTAGCTTGTCTATAGCTTGACACTACAGCAATGCTTAAGAACTCTTTTCAGGTGATCTACATATGCAGATATACCTAAATTAGGCCTCTATTGTAGATGATGTGCATGAAGATCTAATTCATTTGCCCAGACCTTGGACGGAATCAGGCTTTGAATCTCCTTCTAGCCCGGACTTTCTGAACCAGAACTGCTCCCCATTTCTTTGATTAAATCAGTGTCTACCTGTCTTGAACCGAAGCAGTAAACAGTTGTTTAGCTCTTTACCAAAGTTCCTAAAAATCACAGTAAATAAGACTATTCAATTATTAGCTTTATTTATCTCCATTTCCTTTGCTTGCTTGCTCGCTTGCACGTGTCAGTCTGTTGTCTATAAAGGAACATGTTTACAATCATCTTGCCTGTCATGTATCTAATATTGCATGAGTGAGTGATGGTTCCTGAACAGGAGGCTGGGAAACACTGCCTTTGGTTTCTATTTAGCAATTTCTGAGAAGCTGTTGTACTTCCTTCCCTACGAAATAAGCACTAGTGAGACTTAATAAATCCATAAACAGAGATACTTGAAAATGCACCGTGATTTACCATAGGTAAAAACACATTCTGCGCTTGCAGCTCCAAGCTTATGTAGACCACATGCTTGATGCTGTCATTTTCTATACTGTGTTATGTTGCAATTCCTTTGCCTACAGATAACTGGGAGACCGAGGGGCGTGCAGACACTCAAATACGTACTCGCAGAGTGGAGAACCTGGGAGCACTTCTCTTCTTGGCTGGGTCTGGTTTCATACAAGCCACCGGCTGACTCGTGCAGTGGAATAAGGCTCCGGCGTACCCCCGAGGTGAGGTGGTCTGCCACCGGCGTAGAAGCTATGGTGCGCTCCAGCAAATCCCCAGTCTGAATGATCAGGGAGCCAATATCCCAGAAGGTAGCACGTCGCACACCTGGAGGTCAGTCTTTCCGTCTAAACACTTGGTGGAAGGGCAGTAAGCAAAACAATCAGTTGGGTTTGTATTTTTTTTTACTTCTGCAGATGCTTTCCTTGTCTTCTCGTCCTTTTCCCGGGGGGGGGAGTCGCACGCACACCTGTGGTTCTTGGGTTTGGTGAGTGACAGGCTCAGAAAGGTACTGGTCATTTGTGAATGACAAAATTTGTATTGAGAAGTTTTGTTCCTGGCTATTTTCCCTAGTGTATTGCACCGTAAACTCATGCCATGGAAAGGCTCGTACCAGCAGAACAAGACTATGTGAATGTTAAAGTTAAGAAAAATCCAGCATCAGATACAGAAATTCTGTGCTAACAGCTGGTGCTCGAACACCACTGGTGAAGCCTCACTGCTGCAACTGGTTGCACTCAAGCAGACCCTGGACACAGTCAGACGAAGGCTTAATGAACACGGCAGGTCTTCTCAGTAAAGTTCTCCACAGGTCACGCACCTACATTCCTTACAAATTCTTGTGTATTACATAGCTTAGATTTGTTTCATGGTCATTCTAGGTAGTAGGATATTTTTTTCACTGATCTTTGAAATCATCTGAATAAGTAAACCAGCACTGCCTGTTAGGTGCAAAGAATGAAGTGATGTTATTTCAGAGTGGGGGAAGGAAAAGAAGTGCTGAACAAAGTTTCAGATGTCTTTAGTCATTTTGCAAAAATGCACTGATTTGCTGCCAAGGCAGGCTGACCTTTAGCACTGCCTTGGTGTCCTCCAGAAGATTCTGCAGCCTGTGGCTGACCGTCAAGGTAAACTGTTGCTTTTCAGGCTTTATATTCCTCGTGCCTTGATCAATAAACCTTAAAGTGAAAAATTGGAAAAAAAAAAGCTAAGTTTTCTGAACTGTCCAGCTGTTCCATGTAAGTATCCTACATATATCCTGGAGACCTAGGACAGCTGCTGAATAGGTAGTTGGCACGGGACTGAAAAACTATGGCCAAGAAATGATGAGCTTTGACTTGGCACTTCACTTTAAAAATGGCCACCCTTTACATGGCTGAGAAGTTTTTGTTTTATTAGGCATTTGACTTTTAGCAGTATGCATTCATTTTAAAAACATTCGAGCAAGACCCAGGGCATGGATGTTGCAGGTCTGGTAGAGTCTCACTGCATTTGCTGGAATCAAGAGTGTTCAGCACTTTGCATGCTCGTATCAAAAAACCCAATACGAACAACACATTTGAATTTGTTTGTTGATTCACTCTATGCATAGACTACTCTCAGCTATCAAAAAAGGTTTTCACTGCATTGCAGATACAACTGACTACCCATAAAACAGAATATTAAACAACCAGTTCATATAAATACTCTTAAGACTAAGCTGCTACATTCCAAACTGATCTCTTTACTCTGATTCCTTCCAGCTTTAACTGGGAATTCTTTAGACGGCCAAATGTAGTGATAAAAATATATTTACTTTACAACATTTAACTATTGAAACTAGAACCAGCTAAAATTTCAGCCAAACCAAGCTGTTTTTTTCTAAAAGTAGTAATAAAATTAACTAATAAAGCCAGATTTAAATTATTACCTTAAATGATGACCGACAGGGTAAAGCAGTGCAAGTAGGTTAATAGTCTTCTTTCTGAGATATAAGGTATAAGCAGGATCAGCATATTTTCATAAGATTAGTGCATACCTGTTGGAAATGAAGTCTAAACAGCTTCTAAATGTATCACGGGTTTTTCTTCATACACAATTTCTGTGGATTGTACCTCCATTCATCAACAATGTGAGATTTTGTTCGCTATCGTAGCATTGTTTGATGATTCCTTATATCGATCTGGTTAAAAATGAATAACCTGAGATCAGGATTTCCACATTGGCTTAATTTTTTATGTCTATATTTGCAAAAGTTCAGTCCTCCAGGGTATGCCCTACTATATGTATTGGGATGGCAATTATTTGAGTAGAACAAGTTTCTAGAGCAGACCGTTTATACAAAACGCCTTTCAAACAGGAGGTTTTTACATCTTAGGCTGACTAGCAGAATACTTCCTCTCCCCCAATACCTGTCTCTATTTTTTTCTTAGCACAGGATAACAGTGTGGAAGCAAAAGATGTGTTGGTAAAGGGCTCAAATTCTTGACTTATAAGATGAGCAAATGTTTCCCAGACTTGCCTGTAAGGATATTTACTGTGAAATCACTGGAGTGCAACACAGCATGACTAACATCATGTCCTTTAAAAAGACTGTTTACAGTAGCCAAACATTCACTTTGGAGTTTGGAACTATTAATTCTCTTACTGGTGCTAAAGGAATGAGAGTAAGAAGTAATGTAGAAGTTTATTGTGACTCCATTCGAGGGCCAAACTTGAAGGTGCCGTTCTTCCTGCACTGCTAAATCAAAGTTAAAGCTTGAAAACACAAGACGTCCTCCCTCCTACACCCTTTGCCAGTTACTCTCACTTTCTCCCATCAAAGGTGGATGGCGGCTACTTCAGTCAAAACTCCCTTAAACAAGATCTGTTTCAGCTAGATTAACAAAAGTCAGTGCAATCCAATTCATGGCAAGACCCCAAACTCTTCTTTAGGTAGAGCAATTGCACTTACCAGTTTTGGAAAGAAAGCTGACGGTGTCTCAGTTTGGGCTGGGACCCCTCCTAAAGCCATCTCCTGGGAAAGCTGCCCTTCAGCTAATTCCCCGTGCCCACATGCTCTTTTCCCACAGACAGGTTCACCTTTCCTGTCCCCTTCAGCAGGCCTATAGCAGGAATACATACAGGAACAACAGACATGAGTTTTAAACAGCTTTTTTTTTTTTTTTTTTTTAAAAAAAAAAGTTAAACATTGACTTGCAAGTGGATGAAATGGGAGGATCATGTTTGTAGCAGTTATCTTCAAGTGACTGAAAAATGTCTTCCCCGGGACTTAGTTACCCGAAATTTGAGCACCCTGGCAGAGGCTGCAGCTGTTGTACTCTCAATTATTTCCCATCTTATCTCCCTGGTTTTAACTGTGTGTCTGCAGCAAAACCGAGTCTGGATAATAATGGGATGTGCACCGGGAGCATCTGACTCCGTGTGTCGAGGGTGAGGAGAACCAGAGCTCCTGTAAAACCCCCGACAGCCTGGGACAAGGCTAAGGAGGGAGGGAGATGCTTGGGGAAGACTATGTCCCTCTCCCTGACCCCTCTGTTTACAGCCACTCGAAAAACAGATTCTTCAGCTTGCTCCTGATTAGCTGAACTCTCGTTAGGCAGAAAAATCATGACACTTGGGTGTGGGGGGCACATATCCCAGGCTTTCTGTGCACATACCTCCAAGACAATGGCTGTTAAACGCCTGTCTATGAAGTCCCTACGATGGTTTGTTTCTCCGTTATGAATAAGGCTGTATCACAGTGGTTTAGCTGCTCAGTTAAAATGAGCGAGGTCAAGGGTTTTTTTTGCATTTGAGAAATTATGTTTTAAAATGATAATTTTCTGCTTCTTTTCTGGTTTTGTGATCTTCACTTATTCTCGTGCAAGTTTATCCAACTGTTTTCTTAAGTATCAGTTACATTTTAGATTTGAAAGAAAAGATTTCAGTTGAAAATGTTTATATCTGAAATGTTCATGTAGGCATAAAAAAAAAGCTCGAGGCCTAATTAACTTCATTACGAGGAAAACACATTTTCAGACATACATGGACTTAGGCTGTGTGCACCGCCAAAGCTCTCTTCCCCTGTATAGAAATTCCACAGTTATAAAAAGCTCAGATGTTTTGTCTAGGCCTACTTTTCCTTCAGGATTTTTAAGGAAATTAGTACCCTTTAGTCATATGAGATATGTCTGCACAGTGCAACACTGAGGAGCTTGATGTAGAAGAGGGCAGCGTTAGTGACACACATCACCAGTGCTCGTTAGCCCAGTGACAAATACAGTGTATTAGCTGGAGAAAGATACATCGATAAAAACATCTGCATCGCTGTGATACCCGTCATCAGCACTCACTTGGGTTCCTGTGTTTGAAAACTTTGTCCTGGATACACGCACACACACATATACTCACTCAAAAATATATATATGCACATATACACACACACACACACACACAAACGTACATATGCATAAGTATATTTAAGCCACCACTCCCTGAATTTATTTGAAGTTAAAATAAGAGTTATCATTGCTGAAACTGAAATCGACTTTCTTTTACTATGACAAAAACTTTATGCCACTAAAAGAAATAAATTGACTTTAGATTCAGCCTTTACCATACAGCAATACTTGCGTAGCCATTTATATGATTTGGGCCTTAGCTTTTATAGCTTAGAGCACTTTAATGAATTTCAAGCTAAATTTCCTATCAACAGCAATGCAAAATACATAAACAAACAAATGAAAACAAAGTAAAGGTAGTTATTGTAATAAAGTTTATTCTGAATTTTAATTCAAATTTGTAAAACCATAAATGCTGAAATGATTTTACAGATGCTTTCATGCATGTGGTCAAAAATTCAAAGCCTCCAAACCCACCTCTGATGTAAATTAGTGCCTGAACTCAGCCTTTACCCTGCTGCTAGCCACTTTGTCATCCTTCAGTGGGACATTTTCAATATCAACTCTATTCTTCTTGCAATAGGTAATCTAATTAGGATGTATAACATAGCAGCCAGGACCGTATCATTGCTCTATGTAAATATATATCCTCATTTCCAGGGGTGCCGAGATCTCATCTTGCTTCTAATAGGATCAGTTTTATATTAAATTATATTAGTTTTATATTATCTCCTATCTCATTGTTTAAGTGCTGCGTTCCCTGCCACAGCAGTGTGCATGTAGTTTGCTGCTAGTTCCCTGGAGTATCATTTTGAACTAAATGTGAGCACTGCACTTTTAACAGGATGCACTTATCAGTATAAATGTTTAATTGGTGGGATAAGAAGAACTCCTTTAGCTTAACTAAGATTTTGGTTATCTGTGTGAAGAGTCTTTGACGTTAAAAAAATCCCTGTTTCCAGAATTCTTTAACTTTGTACTTTGCCTCTAATTAACATCTGAATCAGTCAGATTTTTGTCAACCAGCTCTGTACAGCAGCCAGTAAATTAGCGAGGGCAAATCTGGTTCAGATGACTCATTTTTGGAAGTTTCATCCAAAATTGTTACGAGAAAGACAAAATCATCAGCTGAACTGTAGTCAAAGCTGAAGATTTAAGCAATAAAAGTTGGGAACAAGCCTGCATGTAAGTACAGACAAGCCTTCTTGGGAAAAGCAAATTGTTTCCGAAATGGCTAGACGAATGTAAAAAGCCAACAAAATGCAGGCTTATAGCTCAGTGCTTGTGGTGGAAAACAAGCTGGCGTTTTGCATGGATAGGGAGGGGAAGAAGACAACGTGAATACAAGCAATTCTGTTCCGGCTGGGAGAGAACTAGAAACTCACCGGGAGGAAGTACCTCGTAAAAGAGAAACTTTAAAAAAGTCAATTCTTATGTGAAATTTCCAGTCCAGGGACCAAGATGAGAATTTATTGTGAACCCGTCCATCTGGTGCAGAAATGGAGCAAGTGTGTGACAGTTCTGCTGCCGAGCAGATTATATTTTGGCTGACCGACATCATGGTAATGAGAAATTTCTGAAGATCCAACGCATACTTATATCAACTGGCAAAACCCCCCCCTTGGCAACGGAATGGATCTGTTAGGCCTTTGGATTCACCCTTCAAATGTCAAGAAAAAAAATGGAGCTTGATCTTTCACAGCTGTCTAGCAGCTGAGTTTTTGGTTTAGGCAGAGCATAGTCAGGATAAGCTACTAAAGCTTGGTATGGTCACTGTTCTCCTGTGGGGAGGACCAGAAGGTTGTTGGGGGTTATAGAGATGGTTCATAGCTCTGATTTTGCCCATTTAAGCTCCCTAGCATATTAAAATTGATGGGCTCATCAGCAGGTGCGTTTCCTAATATTTCTATCTAAAAATGGTATAGTCTGTTTTCATACCACTCATAATGAATACAGCGTATTATAAGAGTCATGATGGATTATCCTCGCTGAATACAAAGTGAATTTCCCTGAGCTTATTCACATTGATTTGATCTGGTGTTAAATTAAAAGACCCGAATCTCACGCTGGAGAGTTTTCACTGCGGACATTCTCTAATATTTAATTCCTATCTGCCCAGTCCCACGCAGGTTTAATTTCTGATTTTAAGGGGTTTAGTTTCCATTTCCTCATTTGCACCAGCAGCGATGGGCTCTGCTGATTTTTTTTTATCACTGGGACACCTTGCGCTAGCAGACACTGTGTTGTCACTCTCCAGGTGTGGAGAGAATTCTGCCATCATTATTTCACTGCCACTCAACGACTGCTTTGAGAAGACATTGGCCAAGAACCGAGGTTGACACCTACCAGCTTTGAGGCAGGCCCTATAAATCTCCGTACCTCAATGGCACTAAGCAACTCTCTGATGGCAACACACCAACCGCAGCCCCGTACTGAGTAACTTCCACTTCGTGGCCATGCTGCTAACCACGTACTGCCAAAATAAGCTCCCTTTTTGTGCTGAATTACAGGCAGTGAAGCTATTGCATGAATTAGAAGAAATCGGTACAATTTGTCTCAGAGCGAAGTTAATGTAAAATCTTCTATCATGTCTAATCCTTTCACTGTCTGTCAAAGAGATTTTTCTTAACGTAGGTTAACCTGGTGCAAATAGCTAGCC
Source organism: Elanus axillaris (assembly GCA_026212715.1). Taxonomy (NCBI): domain Eukaryota; kingdom Metazoa; phylum Chordata; class Aves; order Accipitriformes; family Accipitridae; genus Elanus; species Elanus axillaris. The sequence continues at coordinate 18,235,205 of JANZLQ010000029.1, forward strand.
ATAAGCCAGCAAGAGTAGACAGTGGAAAATATTTCGTATTTCAATATCAGGAAAATATTTCAATGATTCAGAGCCAGGCCCTTGCAAAAGCAGAAGGCAAGTGCCCGTTTTTAACCCCGGCTTGATCGTTCACTCTGGGAAGACCAGAAAACATCCCCGTGGCCAGATCCCGACCTCAGTTCCAGAGATGTACCTGGATGGCTCCAGTACCACGGAGGTGACCTGCTGTGACTCTGCCGAGACACTACGACAGATTTACACTCTTCTGCCCCACGGTGATTAAAACTGAAATCTGCCCCATATTTTAAGCAAATATGGATCCTCTCAGCGGCCAAAAGCTACATGACACTGAAAAAGAAAGATACACAAATGTGACCTTTTTCTTATTTGCTGATAGGAAAATCCATTCTTACAGTCTCTTCTGCTGTAATAATTATTGTTCTACCTTTCTTTATCGCTAAAGATTCTAAAATATTTGTACATAAAATTAACCATCAATGTAATAATAAAATAATGATGTCAAAGGGTAGCAACCATTAGTTCCAGCTAGCAGCTTACTCCATACACATACATGTGTATTAGACTGACAATCTGACAGAGTAAACCTATCCGCATCACCACATAAGTAATTCAATACCTATATTTGCGTCTATCAAAAGCACTTTTTAATGACATACTAAAAAAAGACTTGGTTGAAAGAAAAAGAGGAATCCAAACTCTCAAAAGAAGCAATTATATGAAAATTTTTATTGTAAATGCTTAATAAGCCACTTTTAGCTCACAGGGAATCCCATTGCACTGCTTTGACTCATAAACACTCAGCAAACACGGGCTATGATACAGAGCTTTATCTCACCAAGTGGCTTCCAGTATGTGTCTGGAATTTTTTTTTCTCCTCAGCCATTAGATGTGTGTTTAGTAGTGAGCAACCTATGTTTTAAAGGGAAGGAACACAAAAGCTATGTTTTATTGCAGTGAACAATTAGGAATTCCAAACAATTTGGCTCATCAATCAAAACATTCACATTTTCAAAAAAAAAATAAAAAAGACCCACGTCTAGCTAAATAGTCTTTTCACCTGGGGCTCATTAGTGCTGCAATTGTTTCTCTCTCCTGTTTCTCACTAATGCACTGCTGGGAGTCCAGACCAGGTGCTCCTTTCAGTGCTGTCTGCTCCCAGCAACTCTATCTGAGAACTCCATGGCTACTCACACCAGGCTAACGTAACCTTTGGCTCTGCCCCGTTACATTAGAGCACCCTCCAACTCCACATTAGCAAATGGAATAATTAACAAGTGGCAAGTCAGCAATGCTTGGGTACCTCAGTTACTTTTTGAGGGGGTTTATGGGGTTTTTTTTGGTGGGAACTGGTTACATCAACAGGTTACAGATTTCTAAAGGGCATATTTGAAAAGTGAATAACGATTCCCTTTTTTCGGTGGTACACTGGTTTTAGTTACAAAAAGCCCCACCGTTTCCATGATTTGGAACTTAAAAGTGGGCCAGTTCCCGTCCTTTAGCCCATCAGCGTGAATCTAGAGTAGTACAATTTGACTGAATCTGCAAAGAACTGCATGGGTTTTAAAGCACTTAACATATCAAGCAGTAGAGGACTACTGTTGTACATATCATCAGTGAATCTGGCGCTACCCTGAGCCTGAGAACTTTGCTTCATTCCTTTATGCATATAATTTCAATTAGATGCCAGAGAATCATGAAAAATAGCCCCCGTCTATTGTTTTCCAGTCCGTTACCTTTCAATTTAGAGAGAAACTTCTATTGATTTCTGAATGGCAGTCAAATAGGAAATGAAGTGTATGATTCTTCCTGGCTCTGCCTAAACTCACAGCAGAAATACTCTGAGGGACCACTGAAAGTAGGTGATGGTTGTTTGAGAAGGCACCCAGAGAGCATTTACAGACTGTGAGCTCCAGTAGACATCATTTCTGGAGTTTCCACTAGTGTATTGTGTCATAAAGTGACGCTGTTGTTAAAACTGCGGTGTACATCAACATTGCAGCTACAAGTTCAATGCTAGATCCTCCTCCACGTCTCACTTCTCACCAGTGCGTGAAGGTGCTCCAGACTTAGAGCTTAAGAGAAAAAATCTCCCATCAGATTGAAATGCGTCATTGGGAGCTGTAGAAATAGGCACACAAAGAGTCGGACAGTCTACGGAGTGTATGAGCCATATCATCTCCTTTAAGATCTAAAATGGGCAGGAAATTAGATGAGGAGAGAGAACCCTGGCAAACACTAAGACAGGCTGATCCCGTGTCTTACTTTTCCATGTCCAACCCAAAGACCTGGACCTAGAGCTCTGCTTAAAATCTCCACATGCAGACGCTGTGGAACAGAAGGATGCTTTGAACAAATTTTAACGGGCAAGAGGTCATTGCCGTTGTTAGGGGCAGATTCATTTACATATTATTTCCTGAAGTATGCTGTACACAATGACTTATATTTATATTCTTGTTGTAGCCATTTGGGTTTTCATGAAAAAATTGACAACAGAGCTTCTTTGTTTCAGAATTCAGAATCAGCATCATGATCTATTGGTTAAAGCAGACACTTTTCAGTTTGTGGCTCTTTAGAAGAGAGCCAACTTTCTTTCACTATTGTCTTTTTTCTTAATATTATCTTGAAATACATCAACTAAAAGTCCAGTGGACTCTGATGAAATGTTTTGTAAGAGCAGTGTCAAAACTTTTACCTAGAAGAACACAAAATAGTGTTAAATTTGAGATTATGAATAAGTTTTCAAAAATGAGCACTCATAGGTACATACTTCCATAGGCGTAAGCAAACATCGAACTGCATACTATCATCAGTAGAAAGTTCACATTTTTGGCTTGGTGAATGTGCTATGCAGCCCCTACACTGCCATGTCTTCTTTATCGGATCTATCTGATAAGAGATATTTCAAGGATATACCAATTGTCATAACTGTTGGAATATGGCACCCAAATTATTATTGTGGATCCCCAGAAAATGAAGAAAAACCACTTAAGGTGTCTCTATTTAATTTTATGTCAGATTTTGGATGCCAGTAGAAGATTTTTCATATATATATATATATATGTATATTTTTGTATTGCCATGATCCAACTCAAAAAAGCAATCCGGTAGAGGCAACAGGCCTTAAGAGCCGCTGCTGATAATTTATACATAAAAAGTCATCACAGAATATGACCATGAGTTGCATGCCTGAGTGTAGGTTTAAATCCAGCTGTGTGTCTAAATGGGGCAGAAAATTTCACTTCAGGATATGTATCAAATCAAAATCACCTGAGTGCCAAAATCCTTTCAACTTGGGGCAGTTCTGACCCAGATCTGGATTCCGGCTTTACATTTGACTTAAGTCTTGATTTCCTCAGCTTTTGTGGATTTAAATTAAATCACATACTTCCCATTCTTTCATCAAAGCAAATGTATTAATGTGTTTCTTTACCTGCTAATCTGACCAGGACTAAGCAAGTGCATAAGAAACACTTTTGAAAGGCTTGCTCTAATTGTAATTGTTAGTTTCATCATGGCATTGCTCATTTTGTCTTCACCTTGCCTAGCAGGCCTCGGCCATAACATACACCACTTGTTACACAAAGATCCTGCAAGTGATTTATGGAACTCAGCGTGAATTTTATTTAAGGGGAAAATCACAGCAGGGACAGATTTCATGCCTGTATGTGGCCCTCTCGTAGTTCGCCTACTTGCTGCCTCACAATAAATGACACATGTGCAACTCCAATCGCGTCTGTGCTTTTACAAAGTATTTGTAGTATTTATGTGCAGGCAAATGAGACCCCTGGGTACGTTTTGGAGTTCATGTTTGTAAATTTGCAAAATTTCATCTCAGGTGACTGTCATAAAAACCACAACGAAATTTATATTGAAAATTGTCTTAATGAAACATGCGAGACCGAGCAAACAAAAAAGCCGCCCAGAAAAACCGATAGCATTTGGGGCATTAGAAGTCACAACTGCAGATCGTTAGCATTTTTAAGCAGACATTTTCCTGTGCAGCAGAGCTGAAAATGGACATTAACATTCAGAAACATACCAAAAGCTAGTAGACTTGAACTCCTGCCACACCGAGGTTATTAAAGTTTAATATGTAGGGAAAGTACTGAGAAGGACTGAAATTAGATGGCTGTGCGTGGCCAGAGACTTCTCCTGCGCTAAGCAGAACTAGCACTCATCCCTTTCCATCAGTGGGACTGACTGACCCAGTAAAGCGATCCCCAGGATGAATACCGGTACCTGCAGATGACAAAAAGTCAAACACAGGGAGACTAGAGGCCCCTGGGGTCTGTGGGAAGACTCTGCCTAGCCCTTGCGTCTCTAAGCAATCCATCTTTCCAGCGAAGGGCCGACGGAGATGAAGCGGGAGGATGGGGTTGCCTCTCCAACCGGAGCGACGACACGCAGCAGCCTCGCTGCTGAAGGTACTCTTGAACTTGCAGGTGTAACTGGTTCTGAAGAAGGAATATAGTTAGTGAGGTGGGAAAGGGACAACGGCCCCTTTGCTGCATTTACAGGGCTCTGCAGGAGTAGGAGGCCGGGCTGTATCCCGCAAGTTTGCCCACCTTGGAGGCCCTACCAGCTGCTCCTGCTGTGGCATCACGAAGACAACATCAAGCAGAGAAATGAGCCTGCGGTCCCCCCTCTGAAGGCCAGGTAGGTGCTGCCCGCGGTAGGCACAGACACGATTTGCGGGGGTAGGCAGTTGGAAGCATCCTCGTCCAAGCCATAGCGATGGCCACGGATGACCCAATATGGGCCCAAATGGTTCCTCCACATCAGCAGGAGCAAGGTGAAATTAGCCTGGTGAATTAGTCAAGCCAGGCACGAGAAGTGCCGATCTTTAGTCAGTAAGACTACTATAAAATAGAAATCTCTCTCCATTTACACCAGTCCAGGTGAAAGAAGAACCACCCCCACCCTTACACCATAGTTACCGAAACGATAGCCGGCGATATCGCAAAGCTCCACCCAAGGGCAGAGAAAATGATAAGGCTGTGTTCTGGTCAGCATTTCATCGCGGTGGTGTACGTGTTCTGGGGAAGCTCTGCGAAACCTGTACTTGTTTTATCCACTCGCTGCACAGGCATGCCTTGGAGCAGCGTCAGAATGCTGTAAGAAGAGGAATACCAACCAGAATATAAATTCAGCTGGGCTTGACAGCTGCGAGGAAAGTGCGGCGCTGGCAAGATGGATAAGGTGCTTTCTGGAAGAAGATTTTTGGAATATTTCTCCAGGAATTCATGATACCCAAAGGAGTGGACAAATAATATGAGAGAAGGTAAAAGAGCAATATTCTTGCCTCTTTAGCGCTTCTCAATGTGTTGTGTATTCTCTCTGGTCTTTGATGGTAGAAACTGGAGGACAGCCCACTTCTAGAGTGCTGTTGGGACTTCGTATAAAAGAGAAATCCCTCACATGCTATAGATATAAACAAAATATATGTGTTACAGGATATGAATTGTTGTGCAGATCATTCCCTTCATCTCAGCTAAATTCATCCTGCAACTGTAAAGCGAATCACATCCTGTAAGGAGGGAAAGTAGCAGCGTGGGGGAATGGCTTTCTGCTGGAGTAAATTTGTGCGGCGATTTCTGTGAAGTGGGACTGAGACTTTAGGAGAATGCGGATTTCTGTCTTTAAAAGCACACGTGCAGGGAGGGAAAATCTGATTTAAATCAAGTATTGCATGTCAACTCTGTGTGGGTAGACTAAACTAGCTTTCAGAAATCTCACTTGAATTCACGTAAGGAATATTTTGAGTTTTTAATAAAATCGCTGTTTTCCCATAAACTTCTTATCTTGGACATCTCTGTTTTCCTCCTAGTTCCAGAAGAATGTCTGGAAACAAGCTGTAGGACCGAAGTGCTGATTCATGGGTGCTGTGGGGTTATAATTCTCACAGGATGGATACTAGGATCCCAAAACCTTTGTTCGTGGTGGTAAATAGGACCACACGTGAAGTAAATTGCTGCTCAGCGTGGGTGAGCATGGACAGCTTGCTTGGGGCCAGTAGGAGCATGGCATGGAGGCAGAAAGTACGGGTGGGAAGGAGCATGGCATGGAGGCAGAAAGTACGGGTGGGAAGGGTGCTCACCCTCTCCAAGCAGCGAGCAGAGAGAGTCTGAGACTCAGAGAGTGGCCGTAGCCGTCACTTAGGATCACAAATATATTTCCCACAAGATCAGTTTCCTGCTGCCGCGAGGACAGACGTTTCTGGGGCCTCATTCCTTCCAGCCATCATCTTCCTGGCCTGCATGCAAGTGCCAGAAGCACCCTGTCTGGACGGCAATACTTCCAAGAATGCTGTCAGAGTACTCGTTAGGCCCAAGGATTCACAGATATTTTGTTTTCGAGCTGCCTCCACGCTGCAATGCTGAGAAGCCGTTTGTAGATTTTGTATAATTTCCAATTTATCTCGATCAACAGTCATGCATATTCATGTTTAACATAGAGCTCCTGCCATTGACGTATTAGGCAGAGGAAGAAACGGTAAAGCAGGCTTCCCTCAGGTGGTAAATGCCAACATTCTCAATGTGATCATTATTTGTCTTATACATACCAAATCCATCAAGTTTACAAAACTGCTGCTATATTTTACAGAGTCTCAGAATATAAATCTCTTGAAAATATGGGATTTCCAAAGGTCTGGAGAGAGCTGGGACCAAAGGTCTTGCAGTTAATTTCCATGATTTTTTTTTTTTCTTCTAAATGGCTTGGGTATTTTTGAGCTTCAGAAACAAATTTTTAAGACGCATTTAAATTGGACTGCGTGTGAAGAGCTGATCTTGAGAAGTTATAGCTGTGTCAGCATAAGGACTTAAGCCGGTGTGGGAAATAGACCTGGGCAATCAAACCAAAATTCCTCCACGACGCAGGAAGTTTAGAAGTTTACCCGCTTCTTATCAGAATCTGTTCAAAATTTAATTTGCATTATAATTACGGTTACTGTAATATTTCACAGGGGCTAAAATACTCAAATAACAGAAACATCAGATAAAACCAAATTGCTGCAGATTTTTGTAATTGTTTGTAAGTTCTTTGATCTTTTAAACTTGCAAGCTGACATAAATGAGCACTGTTCCTCTCTTTGCTTTGTTTATGCATCTAGATTTATCTTTCAGTGAAGTAAGGTAAATGTTTCTCTGTTTTTAGCTGAGTAGTGATTTTTCCTTTTAAAAGATTCAATCCATCCTTACCAATTATTAGCAACATCTTGAAATGAGGTTCTGCTAATTAATCAAAAACTTCTTGTGAGCTCAGACAAGCCAGCCCCAACTGACCTCCAAAGTATATGAAAGCACAGAAGTAAAAACAAGAATTCCTTGGCCAAAGAAAACATCTTTATTCTTTTAATAGGCATGGAGGAAAAGACTGCTTAGTGCAAAGAGCCATACAGCTGAGCTCTTTTACAGTGTTAGATGGAGCAAATGAGGCCATGAAAAAGGAGCATTTTTAAAAGTATCCAGGACTTCACTGATGTCAGTGGTAAAGTTTCCTTTTGCTTCAAAAAAGCAGAAGATCCACCAGAGCAGGCCAGATCTGAAAGTCCCATTTTAATTATGCTGTTGCCATTACAAGTGTTTCTCATGCCAGAAAAAGACTCTGTGGGAATTTACAAAGGCAGGCTACAGTCTGCAGTTCGGTATTAGCATCCTGCATACCATTATAATGGGAAGAACGGCTCGCTTTTCCACTCACCCCGTATTATTTCTTGCAAAAGAAGTAGACCATCTTTGCAGATACAAATTCACCCCTGTCTTCTGGATGAGCGTAAAGCAAAACGCCAGCAAAGCCCTGCTTAAATTTAGGGGAATGGCCGTGCCGGGCAGAGCACTGGGGTGCAGCTCAAGCAGTTTCTGTTCTCAGCTTCTCCATTAGGGTCCATGAATATTTCAGGTCCATGCCTGTAAGGAAGCATGTTTATAAGAGAGTCAAAGATACTGATTAAAGATAACATCCAAGATTAAAAAAAAAATAATATTCTGGGTTGTTAACTGTTGGTTTTACTTTAAGCAGAGTGGAGAATGCAGCCAAGAGCCTCCAAAATTTCAGATTTGGCTAAAATGGTCTCAAAAGATAATAAAAACCGCTTAGGAAACTACTACTATCATCTTGTCATCCCAACGTCAAGGTAAGGAGGAGCAGCATACATTAGAGTTCAACGTTATTTCCTTTGTGCTTTGTCAACAGCCTAGTCCAAGTACGTTTAGGTGCAGCAGCCTATTCTTGATATACCCTCAGGTTAATCCAAGGAATACCCAGCCGTTCATCTAATTTAGTCTTTTAAAAAGATGTTTTCTCGCCACTCAGGAGCGTCCTCTCACACCCAAATGCCTTTACTGAGCCAGATTAACCTTTTATGCCCAGCAAATAACATTCTGCTTACGGTTTCCATGGTCTTTGGCGGGTCAGTGGGAAGCAGCTTGGCACTGTTTGGGAGAAACGGCAAAACTGCTTCATACCGTTCATTTGCTTTGATTTGGGGTTCAGTCCTCCCATCAGCCAGAACTGAGCAAAGCGATGATTCAGAAAATTTATACGCGGGGTGAGAAGGAGAAAGGTCTCATGGGATTAACTCTGTCCTACTGATGGAGGCGGGTCGGCATCCAGAAGAGCCGTTATGCGCCGACGCTCGGTCTACTCTCTCTGCACAAAGAATAAATAAGAAGCTACTTGGTGATGCTTACAGCTTTGGGCTAGGTTTTGTCTCGGACTGTGCGGATGCGATGTTGCAAGCAAGAGTACAGGCTTCGCATTGCACAGGTCCTCACTGCGGGACGAGACGCGTGAGGCCATCCCTGCCCGGCTCCCAGGAGTCGCCACCGTTCCCTTTCTGACACGCCGATGGGCAGTGCCTACCTGTGAACCCATGGGCAAGACCAGGAAAGGAACTGTATCTCCCTGTCCCAGATTTCACATACCCAGGGTGACTCTTAATACGAGAGGGTCTACCCCCTTTTAATTTTCTGTCAGTATTTTCTCAAGGAGGCAGCACACATATTCCTTACTCAGAGCTATCTATGGCCAAGACCGAACTTTCAACTTGCAAACCACTGCAAGTCATTCCAGTACAAAAAAAACTTTTGAAGAAAGGCATTCACTTTAAAATAACATTTTTTTGTGCTTAAAAAAAGAAGTGAGTCACTTTCTTTCAAACTTGAAAAAGATGAATTTGCTGACTGAGAAGCTACAATAAATATTTAATTTGTGTAGGATTCTTTTCTTTTTCTCTCTGGTTTTGAAGATGGAGTCACTGGAGACTCCAGACATATCGAAGGAACTGTTCCATAGGTCCATGCTCCCCATAATTTTTTCCACCCTCACTGTACCAACATCTAAAACCAACAAATGTGACTTTGCAAAGAATGCATATTGTTATTTAAAATAGATTTCTGAACTTTTCAGAAAATGTTTTTTAAAGCCTCTTTTCTGTGTAGAAGTTGGCTGACTAGGCTTGAAAGTACTGCCTGCTTAAAAATTATTTACTGTTATGCGAACAGTCATGTGGTTTCCTCAGCCTTAATTTAGAATATTTATCCCCAGAGAATCCAGGCCCCTAAATTTAAGGATAAACGAAGGCTGTTTGTTTCCCTGAGGAGTCTGCTCGGCATATACGGCAGCAACGGTGCACTAAAATGGCAGCAGTGTCACAAGTTCGTTTCTTTGCCAGACTTTGTCTGGAATTGCAACGCAGCAGGGAGCTGTTGTACGTACACCCAGCGCATTGTTACAGTTGGCATAAGGCAGTACTGTGCTCGCAATGAAAATGTAGATAAAAAAATACTTCTTATTTAGTCATAAAATGACACAAACACTCATTAAATTATTATTTGAATAACTCTGAAACCCAGCTCTTCAGTTTCAGCGTTTCTTCTCAGAAAGCCCTTTGAAGATGTTATACCAGCAGTGGCATTAATCTGTCATTGCCAACTCCCCAACAATTAAAAATATTTTGCCACAATCTTTAGCTCTCTTTCCTTTTTCACTTCGGATGGGGATTAAAGTCTGCAGTCACAACTCTGATAGTTTGAAGACATTTGATCCTACAGTATTTATCCATTATTTGCTTTGTTTACCCAAGGGAAAATTAAGTGCCATGCCTCAGAACAGCGAGATCTGTAATACACTGATGCCTTCGGTGATCTCTGGCAGATGTTAGTCTTCGGGAAAAAGATGAAAAGCTGCGTCACTAACTTGGGAAGCCAGTTTTGAAAAGCGCCTGCCTTTGCAGGTGCACGTGTAATTATTTGTCATGAAAACTGTATAAAGGTGAGAATGTTGCTGATGAAATGATGATTCAATGTTATGTTAGTTAAAAAAAATCTTTTTCAATATGGAAAATACTCCTCATTCTCATCCTCCTTGGGTAACCCAGTGAGACACATCTAGGGGTATGCAGTTGGCTTGCTTTACTTTAAGAGCGCACTTTTTTTGAAGGGAACCACAGAGAATTTCTTGCGTCTCAGATTTAGAAAAGGCAGGTTTCTTTAGCCAAGAGTAGGGCGTATGTAGCCCGACACCCAGCTTCCCTATAGCAGTGTGCATGCTTGCATGAAGAATTGCTAGGAACTAAGAGTGCCCTATTTTATTAGGGGTATGTCTTAAAAATATACACAATAAAGTTCTGCTGTACCTTTAATCCCTATTCATGCACAAAGGCGTTTCTGATACATGGTAGTGTCCTAAGTAAGTCGTATTTCCTTCTTGCAATACTGTGTTGGCAGTAGGGAAGTGTTTTACATCATTACTGTTAAATCTGAACATAAAACTGAAGAGATACTAGAGGGGAACCTGAAACCCCTCAGTACTACGTCTGACACACAGCTCTGCCACAGGAGTAAACCAAAAGCCTCGTTTTGCTAACTTCTGGGAGACAGTGGGCTCCCATTGAATTTCTAAGCTCCTCAACGCTCTGCAGGTTAAAGTCCAAGAGAATCTAAATCCAAGACACCCCAGGGGAGTTTGGCAGTGTCTGTGGCAAGCTCTTTTAGTTTGATTCATGGAATAATACAGAACATCAACTCCACAAAGCTTTTCTCATATACTTGGTTAGGTGGCAACATGATATATTAATGCCCTGAATCATTATAGGAGAAGAGCAGAATAAGCATAAAGGACACATTAAAATCTAAAGCCTTGACCTACTCACGTTTAACATAGGAGAGCTGGTCTCTGGTATTAAGTTATGTGATCAAAATCCTATTAAAAAGATTGAGGTGATTTACACAGCACTGAGCAAAAGATCCCTAGAAATGCTATTATGGAATATTTGTTTTCAAAAAAGCAGGGAAGGGCAGAGGACCAAACCTCTCGCTCTTACACTGAATACGACAAGTATTACATGAGCAGTCCCTGTGAATTTGAAGCAGGACTTGAGCGAAGAATTTCTCTTAATGGAGGAAGAGATCTTTTTGAGTTTTTTTGCTGACATTTTAAAATGATGTAGCTACTTATAGGAAAGCCTATGAATAAATCTACGGACTAAGAAACTCCATGAGAAAATGAGATCAGAGCTTGACAAGTAGCTTTCATCGAAAACATATCAGGAGTGGGAAGCCCATCTTTTAAGAATGATATATATAAGACTCGAGGCAAGGGCAGAAGAAATTTCTCATTTCTTTAAGGAGAAAATATAACCCGAGTATTAGAGTCCAGATCCGTAGCTGAAATAAATTGATATATCTTCCCTGGAATCAGTAGAACTATGCTAGCTGAAAGCCAACAACTTGGTACGGACGAAAATGGTGGTAGCAAGAAAACCAGGATGGCAAAAAGCCTGGTTGTTTGTACACATACTTAAAATTCTCAGTATTGGCCTATTAGTAGGAATCAACAGCTACTTTTAAGAAAATTCGGATTTGCTCCCAAATACACAACTCAGACTAGGCTTAGTTAGCCAAGCAGACACTTAAAGGCTTGTCTTCTGTACAAAGTATTGTAATTGCTTTCACATATGGCAAATACAATTATGCATCTCACCGGTAGGGTGGATTATAAATGCGATCCATGAACAATGACTTATATTTCAATAGATAGCAGCTGCGTTTCTGTAAGGAATGTTACAGGAACTTGTGGCCAAAGCAAAAAAAAAAGGAAAAAAGAAAAGGTCAGTCAGGTAAAAGGGAAAATGTAAGTTCCTGATCCTGAGAAAAGAAAGAGCTGGCCTTAAATTAGCTGCTCAGCTTGCTGTACCCAGCCCTATTCAAATATGCAAGCATGATTGATTTAAGAGAGTATGCAAAACTTCCCTCTCTCGGTGAGGGTACAGTTACTATTGAAACATGTGTGCCTTGTTTTAAACAATCTCCATGAAAGAAGGGCACAAAATGCTCATTTGGGCTAAAATTATTTCACAGATTATGGAATTTACTGTGTCTTATTTATAAAAGTGGCTACCATCACAGATGTGAACTGTACAAACGGACAGAACTGATTGATTACTCCATAGATAAACTTATTTCACACATAATCAAGAAAAATTAACATTTGAAATATGGGAATAAGTACAGAGTCAATTCAGTTTCAAGCATAAGAATGAAGTTGTTCTAGATGCATAAGAAGTGCAATTAAGAGGGTGTCCCAAATAAAGAGGAAAATCGTTCGTCATGAACACGTTATTTCATTCTTAGCTTTTTCTTTTCCTTCTACCATCAGACAGATCACCCTACATTGGTGATGATACACTATTGCTGCTCCACCAAGTATCAGCCCTGGCAAATGAAGTTCGAGGCCGTATGTGAACACAGTAGAAGAACAGTCTTCTGGTCTCGGTCTTCACAATAGCGTCCAAAGAATAACACAGTTGTCTGTGGCGTAAATGGCAGCAACGAGAGCCAGCCTTGCGTACCCTAACATCCGGTTTGGAGCATGATTTAAGATTTAACCTATGCTAAAAAGAGGGTAAGTTTCTTTTTAAACCTTTCCCCATTTTAAAATTAAATTTTAAATTTAAAATCCTGACTCAGTTGAAGTCAAGGGAGTTTAACCATCGACCTTCAACTTCTGTGAAGTCAGATTTTCCCCAGCAGCCTCCATATAAGGTTTTACTGACCAACGGGCATTTACAGGGCAGTAGTGTCGGGATGTGCCAGCAGAAATCCGAACCTCTCTGTGCTCTATCTGCTATGCAAACCCATCGCGAGAGACCACCCCAGCCCTGGAGATCTATCATCTCCATCTCTTACCTACTTGGGCAAAGCAGACGGAGGTCAGAGCAGTAACAGGGACGGGAGAGCGATTTGCTGAAGATCACGCCAGGTATCCTCTATCCCATTTTGCTGCCTTGGCTACGTTTTTTTGCCTTGCATTTGAGTTTGCCCACAAAGCAGACTCTTTAATGTATACCCAGAAGAAGTAGATATTATCGGACAAAGAGCTAATACATAGTGGTGAGCTTTAGAATTTTTCTCGTGCATTTTATTTCCTCTATGATGTTCTAGGGGAGCAGTTTTATCCACAGTTGGTTTGCCTCCTAGGATATTTATAAATGGGTTGTTTGCCTGGGCTCCCAGGTACTAGAACCCTCTTAAAAACTCATGTGCCAACTCCACGGTGAGTGTCTCTGACCTCACACCTGAGGGACGGGATTCTCACCACCAACTTGAGGAGAGCAGGGGGGTCCCTCGCTGTGCTGCTTCCCAAGTTCCGTCCGGCCTCTTTAATCACTGCATCGGGCCCTCCACCGGAAAATAAATTCAATTGCTCTTTTATGTAGGCTTTATTGCATTTTAAATAAATAAAATATTAAGAACCCTTTCCCTGAGCCAACATCAGAAGCGCTTTTTGCCCCAGCTTGGTTCTGTCCCTGTCCTTTCCTCTCGCTCTTGTCCGAGAGGTCCCTGGGGAAATTAGCCAGGAAAGAGGAACTCTTTCCCATTATCTTCAAATACATTACGGGATAAGCATCACTCAACGACCAGCCTTACCCACCACCTAGCAATCCGCTCTCTTCTGAGCTGTCACCCATCATGTCACGTCGGCCAGGGGGGCTGCGGGGCTGGGGAAGGGCTGGACCTCACACCTCGCTCCGCATTGCCTGGGCGCCCTGACAGCATCCCTAAAATCCTGTTTGCCCAAGATTGCATTCTCCTCCCTCACCAGCTACATGCGCATCACTTTTCAAACCCAGAGATCGTGTCTGGATGAGCCTCAGAATAGCTTTAGAAATCCAACCTCAGCTCGTCCTGCAGAGGGAAAAATGGGCCAACAGCGGAAAAAAATATATCTCACAAGTATGATACGTTTCTGTTAGCCTGCCAAACACGTGTAGAGGAATCCAGCAACTCCTGGACAGTGAAGTGATCAGCGTGGGGTTGTATTGGTGGTGTACAGTTAAAGGTCCTGGGATTTCTTTGAAGTACAACCCAGCCTTGTGGCTGCTAAGTCAGGTCAGATGAGCTGTCTGCTAAGCTCTGCCCATCTATCATGTTGAACAGCCCGTGAATGATCCTAGCAAGGTCACTGTGTTTAACATACCAGTTAAAAACTCAAAGACTGTCGTTACCAAAAAGCCGATGTGATAGGAGACCTGGTATAAGTGTTCCTGAATGATAAATAGCTAGCCAGAGCGGGTAAAATACCCTGAGATATTGGCTCATGCAGAAGGAGGAGACTCACAGGGGAGGAAGAGACTGCTCGGTATTCACGTAAGTAGGAAAAGCCCAGGGACAAGATATTGACAGTAAGAGCACAACTAACCCTCAGTCGTGAAACCCCACGGATTGTTTCTGCACATTCTTCTGTGTGGTAGAGGTCTTCGGCTCAAAGTGTTTTGGGAGATCACCTGAAAATTGTAAAGTGTAAGCAGTTTATCTGGTGCTAAATGCAGGGCAAAATAAGAGTTCACTCATCGTCTCTGTGGCTGAAAGTAAACGCCTTCTTCTTCAGGACAACGGAGGGAAGAATACCTTAATTAGTAATATCCTTATAATTATACCTTAATTATTATCTACCATTAGTGCTGTAAGCATGGATCCGGCCAGTTCCCCATCATGAGCGAGGTAGTGTTCTTTGCAGAAAGTGATGGCAGAAATGTTCAGGTGGGAAATTGTGCTACAGCGTCCTACCAAATCTTCCTGCTGGAGCGTTTGCATACTGTTTGCTGGACTGTTCTGAATCCTAAAATATATTTTATGTTTGTCTTACGGGCAAAAAAAAATCCCTTGCCTCAAGCCATTCCTGTGTGTGGTCTGAAGCTGGTTATCACAAAGTCAATCAGTCACACCTTCATACACCTCCTCTGTAAGTCTACGGGGTATGGAGAGAGTTATTTTTATACAAAACAACCATATCTCCCTGTACCTCAAATAAACACAAAGCGTGTCTCATATTTTCATCACAGGCATAGGCAAACCACCATTCCCTGCAGCCCTGTGCAAACTGTGGAGTACGTATGCTGGAAACTTTGTCATTTACTGGCTTTTGTGAAACCAAGACGTATATCCCTTCAAGTTCCTACGCATCTTATTTTCTCCATTTTTCAGCTAACCCCTTTGCTCAAACAGTAGAATCATTGTCAAATGTATGGCGAGCAACGCCCGTGAAGTTTGGCTCTTCTGCAGGGGAAAGTGTTTTTGGGGTGAGAGCCTGCGAGAACTTTACTGCATGTAAAAGATTCGCGGAATCCCAGAAAATATTTTCGAGGAAACCTGCAGATATTCTCGAGGGTCTCTTACAAATGACTAAGGAGGTGCTGCCTTCTCTGAGTTCGTAGAGCCCTTTCAACTTCAATCTCTGTCTCAAACACAAGGTGAAAAGTCCTGCGATGTTTGCTACTACCCACATCTAATTTGAACCATTTAGCAAGGCCTCCGGTTCATTGTTTTAAAATCATACGTCTTAAAACTGCACAGCTGTTCACCTCTGATTGCCAGCTAGATAACAGCTATAAAATACAAACCATAAGACAAATATTTCTGCAGATTTGCTAAGTTATAGCCATCCAAAAATATTCCCTCTGCTGCCCAATATGCAAACACCCTTTCTACTGTTAGGTTTTATGACTGCCGAGGATGGAAGTTGTAAAGAATGTGATACCATTGTGCTATACCATAAACTGCTATTTCACTAGATTCCCCAATTTCTTTGGGGAAATCTAGCGCAAAAAAGCAATTTATGTGGAAAAAACCTAATTTATTACAAAATACCTTTCTTCTCGGGTACATTCAAGTACATTGCCATAAATACGTTTTACAAATATGGAGCTCTGAGTGCAGACCACCCCTATTACTGCCCGTGGACTGAAACCTGGGCTTCGCCTGCACAATACTGCTTCTCCAGTTCTAACAGCTCTCCATTAATATGGTGTGAAAAACCTATATATAGAATGCTTTTGTTAAAATCAGATTATACTAATTCTATATGAAGTGCTTTAATGAAAAATGTTTAATGGCTGAAATACTATAAGACTGCAGTTAGAGTGCAGGTGCAAAAATGATATTCTACACTCCCTGGAGAGCAAACTTGTACATACTGTGAAATATCAATTAAAGTTTATAGTTGCCTGTACTGGTTAAATGTCTTTTTCATGGGAAATTTTCATCTTCTCTTATGAAGCAATCACTCGGGTTAAAATGTGTACTGAATTATGTGGGCATTTTGAGTTATTAAGGAATAGATTTGTTTTACAAGCAAGCTGTAAGCATTCTTTGCAGTTTTTATGAGGTCATCTACATGACTTTTAAATGGCGCTCTTGGCCAACCTCGATTCTCAGATCAGTTCATTAATTCACACAGCTGTCTTTAAAAACTACAAGAATAATATATACTGGAGTCTGGAAGAAAGAGGTGGATTTCAAGGCTGTATTTCAATCAAGGGGCCTGTTGACATCATAAACTACGAGGGGACAGCCTAAGCTGTTTCGTGAACAGCAGCAAGCTCACGATTGAAATACAGCCTGCTTAACTGATTTCTTTTAGAATATATGGAGAAAGGATGCGGAATTTCACTTTCAAGTGAACACACCTCCCAGAAACTGTTATCTGGGACATGCACAACATTCCATGTTGGCAGAGGTCATCCCAATAAAATCTTGTACTCTATGGTATACGCTATGGCAGTCACCCTGCTCGCATGCTTCTGGATCTGAACGGGGAAGACCTGGATTTAATTTCTGATTCTGCCATACTTCCTGGGAGATTTTGGACAGGTGTCTGACCTTCCTGTGCTTCTGTTCTGCTTTTTTTGTATTTCTGAATAGTACCTCTTCTTTTTTCCTTTCTTACCTACCTTTGTTCTAGCTCATCTTGTTAGCTCAAAAAGATTTGTGCCAGGGTCGGTCTGCCAACAGGTATTTATATCGTAGTTAATGCAAGCTGTTGAGACCTCAAGACCCTCCTGAAAAGCAAATAAAATCTTAGATATACTGATACAGGGAAAAACCTGTCAGTGGCACCTTTAAGAGAATGCAGCCTGGGCTGACAAGTTTGGATCAAAATTTCCTAGCAAGACCATGCTCTCCCTATTTTTAATATACCTCTCCACAGTCTGACAGAGAGCAAAAGTCAAAATCTAAGAAATACTTGCAACTAAGCAAGCAGGTGCATGGTGGAAAAGGAACAATCCTTACAGAGCTTCATTTAGAATGGGATGACTAAACCAATGAGGATCCACCCCAAGATTTTCTCTCTTCACCTTGATTGCGAGTAGAAAGTGGCACAAACAGTAAGTACAGAGCTAACAGTTGTGATACATTTACACTTGGTTTTCTCTTTTTTCTTTTTTTTTCTTTTTTTTTTTTTAAGGTATTTGAATTAAGTCAAATAATGTTGTTTTGTATGTCAGTATGCTGCAGTATCAGTGAGATCTCTGCAGGTCTCCCGTGGGAAATAGAGTTGAATCAGCACCAACAGGACCTTGCACTGATGCTGGCGTATCCATTTGCCAAGTAAATAGTTGGATTTCAGTCCTTGGGCTTTCTCTCTTTAAAGCCTTTCAGAGAAGCATTTCAACAAGAATGAAACTGTTTGCCATAGCAGATCTTCCTATAGTCATAATTTAATGTAAAAACACAAACATCAAACAAGTTTTAAGCAAAATACAATATTTGGAGTCTAGAAAGGATTTAATCACATCTACACCTAAATAATCTGTTGTTGTTCAGAAAAGCTTGTTAATGAAACTCCAGATCAGCAGACAGGCCCGGTGGAATATAACCTGGAATATCTCAGATCACCTGGAGAATTGAACTGTAGAGAGAAACCCAAATCCCACCCAGACTCCCACAATACTTGAGTCAGGGACACTCAAGAACAACACCTTAGTGAGTCTCAGTTATTGAATGGGCCACAAAAGAGTCCATCTCCTGACCACAGAGCAAGAAACTCAGGAGGGGAAAAAAAAAAAAAGAAAAGGAAAAAAAAAAAGATAAGAAAAAAAAAAAGGTAGGGAGGCTAAGTTAGGGCAAAGAGAAGAAAGCGTCCTTTAAAATTATATACGGAAATTCTCTCTGAACACCTAAACCAATCTAATTATCCAGTTTCTGCGGTAGGAAATGGAAAAACACTGGCGGTGGCACACTTATCACCCATTGTAGCTGCAAATGCATGGCGCACAGACACTTTTACTTTCTATTTGCTCTCTGCGAGACTCTCTCAGAGAGACTCGAGCAGCAAGAGGTGGCGGGCAGTGCGTCCTCAGCCTGGTCTTCCTCCGGAGCAGACCCAGGAGCAGCTCTTCCCAAAGAGGAGCCACGACTACGCGCTGTGATCACTGATAACTGCCTATCGTCCTCCTCAGCCTGACCCAGGACAAAACGCCGGGACAGGAGAGGAAGGCAGCCCAGCCTGCAGTGGGAATTCAGCTTTTTCTGCCACGTGGGGAGAATCGTGAGGGTTACGGCCAGCAAGCTGCCGGTGCATCGCAACGGTGCAGTAAGAGCATCTGGCAGAGGTACTGGCAACCAAGGGTCGATAGGGTCCTTCGTTTAAAACGTGATGCAGTTAAATACAAATGAACGCAAGGGATGCTGAGCAACGAGAAGTGGCCTCCAGGATATGACTTTATTAACTGGCCTGAAGAGAAACGCTGTAAGGAGATAGCTGGGACTCTATTACCACATCCTGTAGGGAAGTCGCTTTGCACATTAAAATCTAGAGAGAGCCCATAAATGACATTGGAACAGTGGAAATTGCTACAGATCAGATATAGCCTGCTTTTTAACTTAGAGCGAGGAGGAACGGCATAAACCATCACCGTTGACTAAAGAAAGGCCTGAAAAAAATGCAGGATACGTGCTCTGAAGAATATGGAAACTGCTCTACCCCTGGTTTTGCCAGAGCTCGGAGCATCTCAAGGGCTGGAAAGAGCAAAGCATTGTGATCCCGCTAGATACACCACGGCAGAATCCCTGGAAAAGCGTGAGAGGATGGTTTGCTGCAGCTGGCACTCTTCCCTCCTGCGGCCCGAGCGATACCTAGCAAAATTCAGAACTGCATAATTGGAATACCAGCTATCTACTGAGATCACATTATGTGAAGAATGCCTCCACCCCTAAAGAGTCTTGCTTAGGGCTGTCATTTGGTTTTTGGCCTGTTTTTGCCTTTTTATCCTCCTCTTTATAAGCTCATTCTGTGTTTTCCGAGCTTGTCCCGTAAGATAACGCATCTCAGTACCATTACTAATAGATAATATATGCAATACATGGGCAGCCAGGGTCCTACATTTCGTTTCAACCATTACGTCCCAAACATCTCATTTACCACATCTTTAGCTGACCAGTGAAAACCACTGTGCTTTCGCATACTCCTGCTTGCCAGTTAGGAGCCAAGGGGCAAGTCTTCAACGCGTATCGCTTCATGTACGCAAAAAAAAATTTGCAAAGGCCTTTCAAGTATTTATTTACAGTCAATACATCCACTTTCAAATATTGACCTTTAAAATTGTATCAGCCTCAAGTCTGCAGAGGAGCTCATGACGAGTATGTGTCTAGATTGCCCTTAAAATATCTTGGGAAGTGTCTGGAAAGAGCTATAGGCTCCAGCCGTGCCTCTGGAAACCTCATTATGGTCCCTGACTCATTCAGGGCAAGCAGGCAGGACCTCCATCATCACACCGAGGGTGAAGAAAGCTGGATGGGACATGGGCGATGACATTCCACACATTGCACAACCTGTGCCTTGCGAGGATAAATGGTTTCCCCTTCCAGGACAAATCCCTTTTTCATTTTGAACCAGAGTCGCTGCCATTGAACACATTGCAAAAAAACCCAACCCAACAAAAAACCCAAACCCAAACCGTGGGTGCAGGGCTTCCTTACTCCTTGACAGTGTTGGCATTTTGTGGAAAAGCGATCACACAGGTCATAAAATATTTCGTGCTGTAGCAGGCCGTTAGCAACTGTGAAAGAGGGAAGGCTGTGACAGCACACGTGCATCCCCAGACACCCTTTGCAAAGACTAAGCCTTGCTCCTTGTGCGTCTCTACATTTTCTGCTGGGAAAGCGGCTGATATGCGAAAAGACGACAAAGGTGCAATACGATTCACTCTTCAAGTTTTTACCTCCGTAGCTGCTTCGCGCTCCTACGGCCCCAAGGAATCCTGGATAAGGTTAGGGGTACGGTTACTTTCTCTTCGTGGTCTTTGCTATGTTTGGCTGGTAAAGGCCATTAAAAAAGGAAAGAATAACTTGGCTGCCCAGTATTGCTTAGCTTGTCCGTGCGTTAACTGTTCGCCTTTAACGATACCTTTATTGTATAACCCTGCCCTATAACGCTCAATCGGCTGCCCTGATCGCTGGCTTCTTGGGCTGAAAGTATACCTGCCCAAAGCCACTGTCTTCCATGGATCATGCCCTTGAATGTTTTGAGTGATTTCGCCGCGCAGTTTGCTTTCCCTTTAATTCTCCCAAAGGAATTTAGTCTAAGTTCCCGCACCTTCGAGCCTGCCACATCTAGCAGTTGAGAAGACGGCACCATTTCCAGTATTATTTTTTTTTTTAGCACCGTTTGCTTCCAGGAACATTTGAAAGTATTAAAGTCACCTGCTCCAGTTTTCTGCCAGTTCCCTTCCAAACTCAGACTGCTTCAGTTATTCCATTTTTCCCACTTATGTACTTTATTTCTAACACTGTGTAAAAAAAGACATGACACAGGAGTTTTGGCAAGGATCCTCAGGGCTTTTCCTCCTTAGGTCATTTCCAGGACATAGTCACATGCGACTAGCAACGATTTTGAAAGGCTCACCTCTGCTGTGGGCATGAATTGGCTTCACAGATGCTTTTGCCCCTCTCTGCTACTGAACTCACCAGGATTCCAGGCCACGGGGCGAAGCGGCCGGTCCTTAGTTGTCGTAACTGCTCCTACGTGACTTCTGCTGCTGCTGCTGCCTAGGAAT
The DNA here is from genome assembly GCA_026212715.1 of Elanus axillaris. Lineage (NCBI taxonomy): Eukaryota > Metazoa > Chordata > Aves > Accipitriformes > Accipitridae > Elanus > Elanus axillaris. The sequence continues at coordinate 18,256,560 of JANZLQ010000029.1, forward strand.
GAGCAGGAAAAGCAAACGGCAACCGCATTTTTTTTTGCAACAGTTGTTCTAGTCTGCAGCTGTGTTTAATTAATTACTTGGGGAACTGAGATGGATGGAAGAGCTTTTGAAAGCTGTTGAGAAGAGAGCTGTCTGCAAGCTAATTATACTGTTATAATAATCCCTTGGCATTCCTCAGACTTTTCATCCTCTGACTGAATAACGGTATAGCAAAATATCCAAGGATCCCTTATAGTTTTAAAAAAACAGCAGAGAAGAATGGTAAAGCAAAGCAGGATCCAGTTGGGAACAGCTAGAAGCCTTTCAGCTTGCTCACAGAGAAATCATAAAAGATCAGATCCCAGGAAGATACACAGAGGACTTTCAGAATGTTTCCCCTCCTTCATCCAAAATATTTATCTAAACTTGCTTTTTTGTGCTTTAGGTAGCTGACATGATTCATTTTAAAGAAAATGCTTAATACTTATCAGAACCACTTGGGAAAGTTCCTCGTAACAAGCAGCACTGCCAAGAGGGAAGAACAACCAGAAGGTCACGTAGCATTTTTCCTCATTTGGGGAAGAAAAATATATGTGTGAATACCGAAATACGAATACCACAGGGCCAAAGGAAAGATTTTTCAAGTACTTGATAGCATGTTGGTTTTTTGTTTGTTTGTTTTTTTCCAGAACAAACTTTTATTGTCAAACAGCCCAGGTTACAGCTGAGAAATTAGACTGGGGGCAGAAGGGAAACGCTAAATACCTGGTGATTTGGGAAACCTGTAATAACAACAGGACAAGTTGGGTGGTTCTTCCATAAAATGCTGTAAGACAGGTTTCTTTTTCTTCGCCTGTGGAACTCCACATTGCACATTGCTCATGGAGGAGACACAACACATGAATCACACTGGGAAAAGTAAAGAATAGAAAAGATCTTCCGATCTGTGGTCCCGAAAGTGTTTTAATGTTTATCTCCGCATGCGCCTCAGTGAGCTTTCAGCGAATACATCAGTCCCCAATACAGCTACTGATTACAAACACGCAATAACCTGAGGCGTACACCTCCCGCAAACTTAAAATAAAGCCAGTGCCAGGCAGTGCCTAATGATACCTGTTAGAGCCACATCCACTAAAGGTCTTCTGCTTGCTGAGCTTCCCTTCAGCCAAAAAAATGTGATAGGGATTCCATTTAGTTAACATCAAGCTATATGTCAGTTTAAACACCATGATTTTTAATCTTGCTACGTATAAAAACACGTTAGCTCAGTATCTTCTCTAGAGCACCGCAGGTCTAAATATTAATGGAAGTATTAATTCAGATGTTAAGACACAACAGGGAAATTATCAGACATAACATTGCAGCTGCTGTGTCTCCAAGCATGGAAGTTATTCCAGAGCAGAAAAAGCAAAAATGGCAACTCCATTGCCAATGCTGCTTTGAATGGACGTGTCCAAAGCTCTTGTATTTTCAGCTTTCACTTGGATAGTCCTGCTAATATTGCAGACGCAATAGACTGTTTCACTAGCGACACGTGTTTTCAGAGCTGGGTATGCAGCAGCTACCACTATCTGATAATGCACCAGTTGCAGACACTGTAGGTAGACAGTGGAGAAATATCTCATTTTTGTGCAGTAAGTCTGTGTATGAGCGGGCAGAAAGGAGCCAGTAGTGTCACGCACTGACCGCCGCTGCAGAGACGACCTGGGGATTTTATTTGGCTGCCGGAGGCTTTTCCGCAATACTCCAGGGTCCTGCCTATCTAGCAAAGACAACATTTTTCCAAGCTAAAGTTATGCCTGACGCTTTCATTTAGGGCATGTCGTTAATAATCTGGCCAAAGGGAAGGATCCCGACACCCAATGTCAACAAAAAGGTCCTTAAAGCAGCTGTTGCGATGCACCAACTTCAAAATGATTTTCTCACGTCTTGATAAACCCCGTTGAGTGGGAAGGTGAGCTTGACGGGATTTCTTTTCCCTCTCCGCCCCTCAGCTGTCTTGCAAAGGCACAGGCCGGTGGGTTTCGGTGGTTTCTCAGTGAGCACCGTCAACTCCCGAAGCCCTCGAGATGTAGCTCCATCCCACCAGAATCATGCGTGCTCCCAGTGCCGCCCCACGGTGTCCTCTGAAGGTGACTTAGAACTGTCTTCTGAAGTGGCCAAATGGAGGTATCCCTGCCTGGACAAACGTGGACTTTCAGGGCTGCTTTCCATCTCTTGATCCCTTGTGGATGGTGTCGAATGGGGTGGAGTACAGAGGGAAACGCTAAATACCCTCCAGGGGATGGCTTGTTTCTTTCTCTGATATTCCTTCTGGAATTATTTTTTTCTTGGTTTATAGCCTGACAGCTCAAATGAGAAGCCACCTGCAAAGTCAGCACCTGGAATTACGTACTTGTCATGACAACAGAAGCTTGGATCCCGGATGGGGCTGGGTCTCGGGCCTCCGTGCAGAGGCGACCAGCTCTGTTCAGCTTGTGTATCAGGAAGGAAACTTGTCTCCAGCCAAGCTAAATGGTGCTGATAATTCGGCTGTAACAATACAGCTTTAGGCTTTGTGTCATCCCCTTTAGATTAGTCCCTCCAGAGTTTTCAGTCGCCTCTATCTTTGCAGTTCCTAGTTAGGATGGGTATGTTTGGCAAACACAGGCATATAACAAAAACTTTCCTCATGGTTTCTAGCTAGCATTATTTGCCTTTTTTTTCCCCCCACCCCGATTCGGCGTTCAATTAGTCCTACTGAGCACTTGAAAGATCAGTTTCCCATTCAAAGGGGAATAAATGCTGGTCTCTTGATTTCTAGTGTCTTCCATAGTCTACTGGAGATGAAATAGAAAATGTCACCACAACCAAGTGCAGAGAATATGACCACAGCACCAATGTGAGCGAGCGTGGCACCCAGCCCCATTTGAGGTACAACAATGTGTAATTTCCATTTGAGATTTCCACCGCTAGTTACAGCTGAAGTCAACCAACCAGCGTTTCAGAGATTTTTTACAGCTCATGTCATGATATGTGGACTGCTCAGTGCCTGTGGGAATAAAGTAAATGAATTCAAAGGATTCCAAGATGATATCTGATAGGCTATCTCACATGGGATTTGCACACGAAGAACATTTCACAGTGCTCTGGACAACAACAGGCTGTTGCGGTGGTGCTGCAATAGATCGGTTACAAAGAATAACCCTTCCCTCCCCACACCCAACCCCCCCGAAGATGGGGGAACAATAAGCAGTGATGAAAATCAGCCAAAATGGAGAATGGAAAGACGAAGGAGAGGATGGCAGACCGGCGTGTTTCCGTAGTCACAGATGTAGAGTGTCTGGTGATCCCCTAAAGATGAGGAATACATGGAGTTTATTGGATTTTCTCTTGCTTCTTTAGGGCAGTTTCCCATTTCGGTGAAATATCTCAAGGCTGGAGACATTTCTGCCTGGAAAACTCTGTGCCAGCCCTTCCATGCCTCTGGCTCACAGTGGTGAATGAGCAAGATAAGGGGGAATCGGGAGGTAATGCATGCTCTCGCTCTCACCTGGCGCTGAGATAACTCCTCCGAAAGATAAAACTGCAAAGTGCCTGGTGAAATGGACAACGCAGCAAATATAAAGGCACAGAATGTATTTCCCCTAACAGCTCCACCAATGCTAATCACACATGACATTTATTAACGAACTGTATATAATACAGTAAGGCTTTGTCGATCTGATATGTAACAGGGGGGTTTCAGTTCTTCTATCTCACCAGCACAGTTCATGGATCGCTTTGCTTTCCGTTACTGATTGCACCGTACTCCTGGCGCAGCAACGAGTGCTTACATGGTAAGTTGATATTCCGGCAACGTTTGTAGTACAATTTAGCTTTCTTTTAGCAAAAATAGCAGATGGAAACCAGGGTAGGATTCAGCACCACGTGACCAGCTCAAGGGGCTGCCATCGGATGGTCCCTGTCCTGTATTATACATCCACCACGTGGGGAGTCTGCTGCGTGGTGGTGGTGATTGCCTCCACAATTGGACGATGGTATTTTGAGATGGCTGGTGTTATTTAAATTGCTCCCCACTTGTTGCAGAGATCGACTGCAGAAAAGCTGAAACTTGTTGCAACTACAGTGTAATGTTTATATTAATGTCAGGCTATTGAAATGACTTTTAAAGGCAGTCACCCTATATGCTTCATATCTTATGTAGAGCAATGATTTAATGTCAAGAAAGCGCAATCTATTCTAATCAAATTTTCTTTGGAAACGAAACTTAGATTCTAATGGGACTTCATAGATTATATGCATTTCAGGACTTGAATCATAGATTTTTGAGCTGGAACTGAACAATGAAAAATCCTACAGAACTATTAGCTCATTTTCTCTTTAATTTTTGCCAAAATAGAAATGCTTTTTGAAATGCATTCCCAAGGGCTTTGTCTAATATATTTTTAAGTGACTCATATGATGGGAGTTCTGGCATTCTCCTTCAGAGAATATTCCCAAATCTAATCAACCCATTAATATATTCTTCCTGCTATTTGAATATTTGCTATTTGCTGCCCTTCAAGATTTTCTTGGAAATTCCACTTCAGTTCAAGATTCATATACATTATAGTAGCAAACCAAAAAAAATAATCTTAATGATAATGGTTATATACATATGTTATTGCAGTAGCTGTGTCCTCTGTTCAGAAAACTCCGATCCAGATTTCAGAGGTACCCTGCTGGTCAGTGGCACACTTGAGGAATGGAGACTGGCAAGGAGGCTGGGATCCTATCAAAGCCAGAGCACTTGAACAAGTGAGAGGTCCACTAACCCACCCAGTGAAACGCATCTGATCGGCTGTGCAAGATCTCTTTATCTTCTAACTCCTTCTAGATTCCCCTTGCCTGCGAGGTCAGGCACTCGAAGGAGCAATTTATAAACTCACAGCTCATATTCTGGTTGCAGTTCCAGAACTGACACAAAATTAAATCAGTCTTGAGTGCAGTAGGATACAAAAATTACCTTCCCAGTCTACTGAGCCCTTCAAGGCTTCCAATAAATCTCCCAGCAGCAGCATTCCAGTGCCGGTTGCCTATCTTCCTTGCCTTACAGAAAGACCTTGAAATGAAAACAGAAGGGTTTTCTTTGAAGTCATATTTCATAGCAGAAAAAGACATGCACAGAAGCAGCTGACTTAAGTGGTTTCCCCTCTTGTTCAAGGTATTTTCTGAAAAATTTTAAACGCAACTTTTTACTTAATCCCCAGAACTCCTAATTGCTGGAGTTTGAAAGCAGGAGGTGATGATGTCAACAAAGGCTCCTTTTAAAAAAAGGTAAAGGCAAAACTCTTCAAAAATATGCTGGCTAGCAGGAGCATTGTTAGGCATCATCTAATTGCATTCCTCCCCTGGAAATTATAGCACTCCTCCCTAAAAAATATTAAACTTAAGCCCATACGTTCACTTCAGCTTGGAATTGGCACTGAGCGCAGATGAAATATATCCCTGTGTAATTATTAAATTGAGCAAGCCCATAATTATCTCTAGTAAGATTCCCTGGGCTTCAGTAGGGATCTGCTGAAGAGCTGGGGGACCGGCAGGGCCGCAGCCTTCGTGGTCCTCGGATGGAGGAGATGTCCCCCGCACCGAGACGATGCCACCGGGGTGCGGGAGGGAGCAGCTCCCAGCTGGAGCAGAGACGTCCTCCTCTCGTCCCTCATGGAGAGGAGGCAGCTGCCCCGGCCTGGCTCACTGCGGGGACACAGAAGCTTCTCAGAGTCTCCGTCAAGGCCACCCAACTGCTTCACAAAGGGCTGCTGTGGTTTCTTCGGTGTCAATCTCTCCGTTGCCCGAACCGGCTTGAGTACTGCGCGGTGGACATGGGCTCCAGCCCTGGCACCTCCCAAACTTTGGTCCTGATGCTGATCCCGGCTTTGGCCTGGGGCCCAGCTCCGTTTTACCTACGGAGCCCCCTGAACCCGTCTGTGTGCAAGCGGGCTCCGAGAGGAACTCCCACGTGAGCGACCCGTGAAGACTTCATTTTGCTTTAGGCTGCTTAAAGTGTTATTGGAAAATTTTGTGAGGCAGCTCAAGTGAGTGAAAATGATTTGCTTGGGATGAATGTAACCACCAGTGCATTACTTCACATAATCTAAACAGAGTTTCAGGCACACTTCATCTATCATTCCCTGAAAGAGAGAGGCTGAGTTAATGCTCTCTGACAAATATTATGTTTCTCAGGCAGCCCTGGTGCTGTCTTCTACGTTTCCTGACCCACTTTGATTAGATATATAAACAGCACGAGTAAAGCGCAGGTCGGGTTTTGCCGTTGGAAATGCAAACCGCGGATACCACAAAGGCTCATCAACACCCCAGCGCGCTCCGCGCGAGACACCGAGCACTCGGGAGATCGGAGATTCCTTCTCAGTGCTGTAAGATGAGTCACTTGGCTAATAACTCTGATTTATCGCAGCGTTTCGAGAGCTCCCCAGGCTCTCTGCTGAGGGCTGGAGAGGGCAGGGTGTCCCACCTCTGGACAGTTGCCCGCGGGGGGAGAGGTGGGAGCGGGGCCGGTGTCCGACGTCGAGCGAGCATCGCTCAGAGGGAAGCCGGAGAAGGCCGGGAGGGAGGGAAGGACGGCAGAGCCACCGATGGGCTCCGGCAGCGCCTTTGCTAACGCTGGCACTCTGAACCGAACGTTAATGCCAGGGACAGGGCTTGGAGGGGGTTAGCGAAGAGGGAAAGCTCCGTCTCCTCCACGCTCCTCCTTGCCTTTGCGACAAGAAGGTGCGGGACTAGCGACCCTCTCGGTGCTACAGCCTCTGTAGTGGGTGATCAAGCGGGTTAAATTTGCCTTAAGAGCGCCCGAAGCCTCCAATGTATTTCTTAATTAGCTCTAAGTGGGCCCATAGCCACATCTCTGGGCATGCGTACAAAAAAGTAATCAGAAAAAAACCTGGAAGGCTTCTTTCCAAACACGAAAACCTCCCACATCCATCAAACCGCGTTTCCCCTAAAGTCAGTCCTCGCTGCTTGCTTTCCCAGAAAGGAGCATTACAGAGCAACTTGGAAGTCAGCAAACAACGTACAAGACACACATCCTCACTATATTTCTAATCCAAGGGGCTCGGAGGTTAACTGAGAGCTGGCAGGAAGAACAAAACAGAATTTTCTCTCTCTGGTTTCCCCGACACAATCGCACTAAAGCATGGGCTGGAGGAGCAAAGGCTTTTCAGGCGGCACTCCGGAGAGCGGGGCTTGTGCCCTGTCTTCGGATCCTCGCTCATTTGTTTGAGCAGGAGCGTAAAAACTTCCTTCGCCCTCCCCAGGCTGCCTGGAGAGGCAAGCACAGCTCTGCCCTGTGGACCTCAGCAGTGACGTTCGGGTTTTCAGCTCCGGGGCTCGGAGACGCAGTCACCCACACCGACGGACAGCTTGGGAGCACCAAGAAGTCCGCAGCTAGAGCCGGGCACAAAATACCTCCCTATGACACGTTACAGGTTTTAAAGACATATTTCACAGGGCGGATCAAGACAACAAATTAAAAATCTCAATCCGAAATAAAAACCATGAAGCTGATGCTTAAAAACTTTATGACCTGATCTGTGTTATATTTAATTCTGATACCTTATTTCAATCATTATGATATATTTTCAGGATTTATCTTACCTTCTTTTTTTTTTAAAACCCCTCAAATTTCAAAATGAAAACTAAGTAAACTTAAATCAGCCCCTTCTGACTTCAAACAAATAAAAAAATAGGATATTTTCACAATTTACCGATGTTTTCAAAATGCTGATTTTCTTGCGAGTGATTTCTATTTTGATGAATCAGTGTTTTCTGACGAAAAAACTCTTTCTGTAAAAAAAATACTTTAAAATCCAGTGAGCGTGTGCTGATGTTTCTTTGCTTTTGTCAAGCAGTTAAAAGCAGCGGCCTCATGAAGATGCCGTGTGGTAGAGCCTACAAAGCTCTCTCGGCTTCCTGGGTGGTAAAGAAATGGAAAGCTCTAAGTCTTTAAGCACGATTTTACTTTTTTTTAAAGCAAAAACCCCACAAGAACAGTGATTGGTATCCAGAAACATCTTTCAGCCTGCTAACCTGTCACTTGTTATAATGAAGCGCACAATATGTGTAACCTGATTAACTGAAACTCAGATTTTTCTTTTTTGCGCTAGGAAGTAAGAGCCTATTCCTCCTGTCTTCTCTAGCAGATATCCAATTTGCATTTCTACTGAATATTGAGATGGGCAGAAGAGCGTCCCAGGGGCAGGGGTATTGTCTTACATTGGCTGTAGTAGGGGGGTCTTTTATTGTGTTTGGTGAAATCTTTCTATAAGGAGAGCAAACTTTTATTTTTAATGGGAAAAGGAGAAAAATAGTAAACAAAAAGACTGCCACTGCTAGGAAATCATAAATAGCCATGGTTGTGAGCCATGGCGACAGAGAAAAATATTTCTGTCCTTCAGTCCTTCTCAATCGGGACTCGCTTTCCTTTAATCTACCCATTGCATTGACGATGCCTGAATCATCTTCAACCTGCTGCCTACATCGAACCACACCTGGAAGCTGACTTCGGGCTCTCTGAAGTAAAAATGGATCTTTCCTTTGCTTTCAATGACCTGTGGGACTGGCTGCCACGGTCGTTAACAACGCTGTCGCTTCTTCGCAGTTATGAATTAGCCGAACAGCAAAATAGGAGAGGGGGGGGATGGAGAATCACTGGCAGGTTTGCGGGCAGCTACTCCGTCCCTCCACTCCTGCGGCTGCCAGGTACCAACGCGTGACACTACGGAAAGGGCATCCACAGGGCTCTGCAACTCTGAAAGCCTCTCAGGAAACATCATATGGCTTCAATTTGGGAAAGACCACACACGTTACAGTTCTTGTGCCACCTGCTACTCGTTTCTGGCCAGTCGCTGCTTTGCTTTGCTTTGCTTTGCTGGTTCTGGTGTAGAAGGTGAGCTTAGAAAATCTTCTTGCTGGGATAACAGTACCACAGTAATACATATTCTTCTCCTTACAGACATCCTGCGGGTGTATTGCAGGAAGAGCACAAACCAGCGAAAGCCAAACAGCTGGTAAAAGTCCGGCTTCTGCAGCAGGTTAGAAGTTTCCCAGCGGATTAGGGCCAACATCGCTTTCGGAGCTTATTTTTGCCCTGGAATACACAGCTCATGCTGCAGCACCTGTTGTTTGGTTTTTCCTTGCTGCTGCTCTGCCGATCGCACCCCGCAGACGGAGCCGGGAAGGCGGGGGGGTCCCTCTCAGCACCGGTTGGGCTTTACATCCCCGTGTCTTCTGCTCAGGCCGGACCCCCTGCTCGCTGCTGCTGCCGCCGCTCGGGAAGCGCTCGGGAAGACCGGCGATGCCCGCGTGCCACCGCCGGTACCCTGGGAATAGCGTGTGCCGTGCCACCGGTGACAAACACTGAGCGAATCACCCAGCCGGCCCCAGAAGGAGCCCAAATACTTAAATTATGGATAGCAGGGTGTTAACATGAGATGGATGCCACTAATGACAACAGTAACGTTGCCACAACTGGTATCTTGCTTTTCCTGGGAAAATGAGCTTGCTGATAGAAACTGAGAAACAAGTGCTGTGCTAGCATGGAGGTCCTGGCAGTTAACAGAAACTTGCTGTTTTCTGAACAGCAACTCTACTCACGCTTTGAAAGAAATACAGGTTTGCTGCTCCTTCACGTAAGAATGTGCTTGTTGGGGGATTGTGTAACACGGGGCAAAACGCTGCTGGCAGTTCTCCTCTGCATGTGTTCAGACATCCCACACGAGCTTGGAAAGCCGGCACAATTTGCTGGAAGGATTGCATGGAACTCTCAGGCATTTCCAATGTTTTATCAGGCTGGGAATACCATATCTGAACTCAGGTGCAACCGTCCGTGTGCGTCCCCAGGCTGGGACCAGGATTGTCACCTGGGCTGGCTGAGAGCTCGAGGGGTGGCATTCGGAGCGGCTGAACAAGGATTACCTCCCAAAGGAACTGAGATCTCGTGGAAATCAATAGTGGATTTGTCACTGGGCCCAGAATAACCGGGAGTATTCATTCCGCCTTTAAATTTGCTGTTGTCTAATGCAGCGTTGCTTAAAGGGCATCATTAGGGTAGACCAGGAGCTGGGATGGCACAACAGGATTGCGGGTGCCGAATCTAAGAACGACTCAACCCTGCTTTAATTTTGCTTTAGTCTCACTGAAGCATTTCACCTTTCATGACCCTAACTATTTACATACACTATAAAACAGACCAACTATCTAAGCTTACGTGATGTTTATTTTTATTTTCTTCAGCCTCTCTTATTTCTCTCTAGGTAGACATTTCAACTATTTCTGAAGCCTAAGAGGAAAGAAATCCACAGGCCTAGAAACGTATTATTAATTGATTTCATAATTCAAGAGTAAGCTCTTTACCCATCATTTTGTCTTTATTTAAAGGCTATTTTGTAAAGTAGGACTGTAGGCATTTAAAAGCAGACTTTTACACTTGCTTGAGCTCGGATTCTATTGTTTATCTCTAGAGTCGTTAATACATGTTTTGTAAGTTCCTCAGGAATAATTGCTGCATTGTTGTGTTTATTCAGATAAGTGCATGATGCTTTTATGACTCTGCCGGAAAACCAAGAAACCTCCCTGCTGACTCACAGTCCTTGCTGTGGACTATTGGCTCCATCCTTAATTGCCCCAGCACCCCTTGCCTTTTCTTTCGGCCGTCAAACTTAAGAAGCTTTATAGCATTGGTAACTTTGCTGTCCCACACCCGGAGATCACAAGTGCCCTCTAAGCTAGCTTCTCTATAGCACCTTTCACGTTGTCTCCTCTCCTTTTAAATTAGGCCATAATTGCACACAGTCCCCACCCAGGTTGGGTCAGATACGCTTTATATTTGCAGCTCCTCCTCCCCACCTTGCACTCACGACTCCACGCTGACCTTCCTTAGCCTCTTTGGCCATGCCTATAGTTTATACAGTTAAGAAAATTCCCAATTTCAGGCCACGGCTGATGCTGCGGCTTGAAGGCAGCAGAGGTGTATTCCGGCAGCCACCTTCACTTTCTAAGATCCTTTAATAGTGTTCAGCAATGCATATTTCTGCCTTGCCTTTCTGGAACGCGTTTTAGTGGGAAACACATGCTTTCGCTTCCCCAGCTGTTTTTCCTTGCTTATAGCAGCCTGGCTTTTGGATAGCCCTCAGTCCTTCCACAAGACCCTGCCTGTCCGGTGGGCAGGAGGCTGAAGGTGCAGGCTTCTGACTGCCGTCATCTGTCTCTGCTTCATCTCACACAACTGCAGCATGTATTTTACATCCCCCAGTACTTGCTTGCTTCTATTACAGAATAACAGAGACCTTTTCAAAGCAAAATATCATTTGTTTGAGTCAGATGAAGGAATGAAGAGAGTGAGTAGTGAATTCTTTTGGCTAGTTTTATGTATTAATGAAGAAACATGAAATAGCGGGGTTTTTTACATGCTTAGAAATGAAGTCTCCCTGTAACTAGCAAGGGAACAAATTGTCATGAAATGAAATCACTCCAACTCTGTTAATTATTAAAGTTCGTTGGGTTGAAGTTCAAGGTTGCAGTAATGCAGAATTCCCTAGCTTTTCTTTTGTGTGAGAAAGTTGCTCACACATCTTACAGGACTAGCGGCTAGCTTTCCCAAGGGAGAAATAGTCAGTGCCCAAACTTAGACCAGATATGGATTTGAAATGCTAATCCTCGGTCTTCCCAAAACCAAACGAGGTAAGCATGCTCAGAGCATCCTGCAAACTCACTAGAGCCGGCTGAGAGTCAAGCGGTGCCGCCTTTTCTTTTGCCGCATATTGACAACAGCCTGGCTAAAATCCAACAAGAGGAGGCTTCTCTCCCAGGTGGGTCCTTTGAGTCCAGACTCCGGCCAGTCCCGCAGAGCTGAGTCCCGACTACCTCTGCCTGGGGATGCGGGGCACACCGTGACCCCCTGTACCGATTGCCACTCTCACAAGTATGGGATACTTGCCATCGATTTTTTATATGTAATATTTGTGGCCATATATTGTATTTATGATACATATACTAAATAAAATATATATGTGTATATATATAGGTAAAAATAAAGACTATTTCATTGTAAGTGTGTGGTGTATTACTACAGTCGGATGGTCAGAGACGAACGCATGCATACAGTAACCTACATTTTCGTTCAGCTCGAAGAAGTTGCCTCTGTTTCCTCCAGACAGCAAGCTAGTTTGCTTTCTGTCTGCACGAAACAGAGAGGCAACTTCTTAAAAGCCGTATGCTTGCGCAGTGTCAGGGCAAGGATCCAACCCTTAGGCAACTCCATCCAGCCAAGGTGTTGCCTCTGCTGAACAGAGCAGCATTGCTCTGAGGACAGATTTGGTTTTAGGTATCCATTTGGTCCAAGAGCATTTGAGAAATGCTGCTGTCCCTGTGGGCAAGGCCAAAGCCACCTCCTGGCCAGACACCAGACAAAACCACTAGCACAGTCCTTAACTTGACAGTAAACAAAGTGAAGCCTCACAGTACATAAAATGCACTTGCAGACTGTCAAGGCTACAGGCAAACCTCAGTACGTTTCTCTTCCTACACTGAAAGTTAAATTTCTTATCAGCACTTAGCAACTGTATTGCAAGTTCCTGTGCTGTAGAGGAATGGATGCAGTTTATTACTGCTCTGCTTTTGGTAGAGGCTGACCGTGGTGGTAACCAAAACAGCTCTGGGCCAAAAGCAGGATGAAGGAACAGCATTCTCACATTTTATCTTTTTCTTCTCCAAGTGAAACACATCCCATGTGTCTTAGTAAACGTGAGAAATGAGCCTGTGCTGAACCGTAACAATGCGGGGTTTTGACTAGAACAAACACTTCTTTGGTTCCTCTTCATCACACTCCCAGCAAGACACTCCCTGTTGTACTCAGACTGGGCCAGTGGTGTCTTGGGGCCTTCAGTCCTTTTTAGTGTGATCAAATTAACGTCACGGTTACTCCCAGTTTCTCTCCCTTCATTTTTCTCCAAGTTTCTGGCCTGCTTGAACTTTCTGTTTTTTGCAATCCCCAGTTTCCTGCTGCTGATTGATTTTAGACTGCAGTCACCTCTCGGGATAAGTAAGTATTAACAATATATTACT
>JANZLQ010000029.1:18269736-18311130 GCA_026212715.1 Elanus axillaris
GCTGATTGATTTTAGACTGCAGTCACCTCTCTGGATAAGTAAGTATTAACAATATATTACTCATTTCTGAAATGAATAGCTTTAAACTTTGCTCTGCTTTCCAAGCTGTGATTCCCCATCATGAAGCAACATAAAATGCATTGCTTCTCACCACTGGCATTACTTCCCACCTTGACCTCTAAACCAAGTCTTACCGTTGCTGAGATTTCTCCCTGCCTGAGCTACTTGTTCAAGCGTCTGAAGCACCTTCTCTCGTGATTACAGTGACACGGCTTTGTTCCCTTTCTGTAAGGATGCCAACACTTTTACCTAACAGGTTCCGACATGCTAGAGTGGCCTGTGCGCAGACCAACCCAGGCACAGGTTCACAAGGGGCTCTCTTGCACTTCAAGTGCCAGTACCGATTTACACCTTGGCACCACCCCGTCTATTTTTACTGCTCAGAAAATCCTGCCTTTAAGCAGATCCTCACTTTTGGTATCGGAGATCTTCTCAAATCCTGTGCCATCCTTTATAGCTTCTCAGTCATTTCTAAAGGAAAGCTCAAAAAACTCTGCTGCTGTCCGTAACTCCAGGGCAAGGTTTGCTGCTCTCCTATGTTTTCTCTGTTCAGTACTGGTAACGTGGACCCAATTCCTGCCCACACTGGGACCCCTTCTATCGGACAGTCACTGTAAAGATATCTTACATCTGATGCATACTACGTTGCAGTGATTTCTTACACTGACAGGGCGGGGTGAAAGGACATTAACCTAAAGGAAAATCTGGCTCTGCCTTCTTCTCTTGGGTCCTCCAATATGGATTAAGGATGTTTTCTCACCTCCTTTTCCTCCTCTCGCTACACACTCTAGTTATGGGCATTTCATCTTACAAAACAAAAACCTAAGCAGTTAGGAGGACCACCACTTTGTTGATTCAGATTTCTCTTCTTCCTCAATACATGTAGCTCCCAAGGTTTTAAAACCCTTCCTGGCTGATTTCAGTGGGGTGATTCTCCTCTACCTATCCTCTAAAATCCAATTTTTCACATAGCAGGTACTGTCTGGAGACCTGAAGGGATGACATTTTGGTGTGAAATGTTTTACAAAGCCACATCTTCAGTATGTTGCAGATAAGAAAATGGTATTATACAACAGAGTAAAAGGAGTACAAGGCTGTTTCTCCGAAGACAAAATGTGCAAGTCGAAAAATGATGGAGGTTTTCTTACAGAGTGGCTCCGTCTTTGTTCCAGCAGCATAAGATCACATAAAGAACACAAGCATGCACACTGGACAGCTTGAAGCAAGTTATTTCCTACCTACTGGGGCTGCCAGGCATAGAATAGTCTCACTCTAGTCCATGTCAAGTTTGGGCACTTCAGGTTTTCTCATAAGGATGCATGTTATTGCTCCAGCTGATTTTAATTCACTTGGGCAGAGTATTTTGCTAGTCAGTCCTTCTCAGCAAGAGTCTGACGTATTCACTAGAAAGCCCAGGCATCTGGACATTTAGTTTCGGCAAAGGATTGCCAGCTTGTTTCAGACTGCCAAATCATACCGTAACGGCAAGCATTTCTTGCCCCAAACTGTGACGTTCCAGTTTGTCATACAGGTGAGGCACAAATCAAACCTCCTGGCAGGAACTCTTGGGGACACCCTGGTTTTGGTGGGTGGAGATGGTGCCATCGCCTGACCCCCGCTGGCGTTCGCTTTGAGGAGAAAACATTGCCAGTGCTGCCTGAGTAGCAGGGAATAGCTGGCGTATTTACCCTCACTAACAGAAATATTTGATATACACTCCTGAGAGAGAGAAATGATGACTACAGATGCTACAGAACTGCCCATACCCTGAATGAAGAGCAGGTCCATGCAGCTTAAAGGGAAGTGGGTGAAGAAGATTGGGTACAGATTACACCCATCACAGTTTGCAGATACTATACTCACAGCGAAAGAATCAATTTCAGATGAATTTATCCATGTTAATGGCCATGTGTGAATTTAAAAATTCCCATGATGACACTTGGAGCTAACACACATGGACGCATCTAACAGGTCTGCTTCTAGAGGTTGCTGAAATGGCCCAGTAATTTCACCTCAGCTTACAAAATCCTCTTCAGACACAACTGTGATTTGTATTCCAACTGATACTACTTGTATTAAGTTTCTTAAGCTCCATACTTCTTGTACTTAGACTCTATTAGATATTTCTATCACATGGCAATTAAATAATTTCAGTCTGATGATTTCTACAGAAAGTTAACTAATTCAATGTTGTAGTATTAGCTAATTATAAAATACCTCCTATCTGTCTTCCTATATAAAAGCTGTTGATCAAAATTGCGTTTTCTTTGTATATTAATTAACATGTGGGTGGTTTAACTGTTTTCTATCCGCTGTTATTTCTGTATCTGCTGAGAACTGCTCTCTCACGAAGCTGGAAGGCCAGGTCCTAACTTGGCACCTTTACCTTAAACTGCAGGAAACATCTTTTTTAGACTTCTGTGTTTTCTTCCAGGAATCGGCCAATTTTGGTTCGCGTAGCACCACGAAAAGTCCTGCTCTGCAGGCACCCAAGGATGGCTGAATTAACAGGCGCTCTCTCTCTATCCCAACCACCATGAACTTTTCTTCTACCCTTGATTTGTATAGTCCTACTCTCACCACAATGGAAATGACCAATTCTCTGCCAGTATGTCCTGATGGCCATGGTAGCCTGAAAATGCATACCAAACCCAGGAGCAACTACCTAAAACAATGTCTGGATAAATCCTAACATCTATTCAACTAATATTTGCGTGCAGACTACCCAGTAAACAATCTATATGTGGCATTTTTTCTTTAAATCCTTAGACGTATTTACCTTTATATATGGTATTACGACACACTGGAGTTTGTCAGAAGCATCTGCATTGCCAAAATCACTTCTGTATGTGATGATGTGCACTGGCTTCTTAATCATGAGTCAATACTGGATTTAGACCCACACTGGATGTCCAAGCTGTCCAGTCACACTAATTTGTGGAAGAACAGTTTCTAAGAATTTTAACAGGCTGTGAACCTGCTATGGCTATGTCAAAGAAAAGAAAAGAAAAAACCATGCAGGCAAACTATGCAATGGTGTTAGGGTCAGCTTTGGATGTCTATGTGGGAAGGGTGGGTATGGTCATCCATAATGACAGCTGCTAAATGAATGAAAGAAGCGAAGCCTAAGGGGTGGGGGGAAGGAAGATGTTTCTCAAATTTTAAGTTACTTGCTCAGAAAAGCTGAGAGGCTGCTGTGTATAAATGTCTCAGAATTCTGTTTAAAGAGGCTTGAAAGGCTCAAACCCATGAATGCTGACTACTTTGCTTCTGCTGTAACTGTACTGCTGTTCCTCTTCACTTAAAACTATGCATTTAGGCCCAATTTACTTATTCAAAAATGTTATCACTCACTGCCATCTAGTGTTAATGGTACAGATTGTCAGGAATTTAAAATGGCTTTTCTGCCTTTAAGAATTTTTTACAAAATCTACATTTTTCAAGTTTGGCCTTATCCTGACAACCTGGACATTCCTAATTCCACTGACAGAGGGAGCTGGAGATGCACAGCAGCTCAGAAAATCTGAACGGTTTATTCACAGGAAAAGACCCGAGTTTAGAGGCCACAATGCAATTTCAGTGACTACAGTTACCTTCACGTTTACTTCCTTCCTTCTGACTCTGCTTACTGGTTCTCTCCCTGTTTCTCTGTGTCATACCAGACTTGGCCCTGAAGCAGAACTCACAGTTGCTCCTCCTGCAGCCTGCAGGGCGATGCAGCGTCCTTTGCAGCACATGTTCCTCATCCCCTCGTCGTCAAGAGAAAACTGGAGACATTGTTATGCTCCGCTATACATGCAACACACTTCTTTCCACCTGGGTATGCGAGAGTGACAGTACACACCAGATCTCAGCAGCACAGTTAGAATGTGATCCAGAGGCAGACTTAAGGATGGCACCTCTGGGGCACCCAGGAGCACACATGTGGACACAGTCACACAGCAGTGTGTGTGTCCGTGCCCTCAATTTGCCATTTGAATGGAGGAACCAAGTGCTTATCTTCTGCCTCAAACTATTACTTAACTAAACTATTACAGTCACACTTAAATGCAAAATGCCTGTGCAGACTCTGGGAGGCAAACCCAGAACAGAACTTCAGTTTTAACAGCAAACGTCTTTCAGTTACAACTGGCGTGGATTTATGCCACAGGATTTAAATGTATCGATGAATCTTGCTAGTAAAGAGAAACTCTGAATGCTTCCTGAATCTCTACAGATGCCATCCACCATCTGATATTAAGCAACTGTTCACCTTAGTAAGTGTAGTAGAACAGGCAAAACCAGTGATAACCTCCTACTTTCTCTATTTTACCAGGCAGGGATTTAAAGTCTCAAAGCTGGAATAAAGCAGCTGGGTGTGAAAGCATTTTCCCTACTGAAGAGTGTGTTATCCACGGCAATTTTAAGGCACAAGTCTCACTAATTTACAGTGCATCTTCCTGTGTTTTCTGAACAGTGGACAAGTTCTATACAGTGTGAATTACCTTCTGGTGGCTACCTTTTAAATAAACAGGAACCATAATTGTTCTTTACATGAAGAATTAATGTATATCAATTTCTTAAAGAAAATGTCTGAATTCAAAAGCAGACCAGAGAGCGTTACAACCACATATACTCATAATTAGTTTATTAGCACTGTTTTTGAAACAAATATACTCAGGTACTTAAACACAGCTTAATTCATGTTTATTTCCACATCTGATATATTACTGTATATTACATAATGCACTGAATATCCAGTAAATAAATAATAAAACCAAAGTGCAGATTAAAGTAGCAAGGTCAGTTTTAGGTTATCAGGAAGGCCAAAATCACATTAGCAGTCTAAGGATAGCAAGTTGTAAATGACTTAATATTTAACATGCCATTCTATCATTGCTACATGCATTCTAGTATGAATGATCCCTCTGAGAATTGCATACAGTTATCTACAAAAGAAAACAGTCCTTCCCCTACCTTACATTTCTGTGATCTTTTTATTTCTTACCTTTCAGGCCTGATCCTGCAGTCCTTACTCAGCAAAACTTCCAAAGCAATCTGTCAGGTTAGTTTCTTACTTTTTCTTTAAGCTACATAAAGCCCATTGGCTCTCTCAAAACATCTGAACACTAAATGATTAGAGTTTAAATTCCTAAAAATTCAGAAATTCTAAAAATATTAGTTACAGAAATTGATGCAATTAAGTACGGACCTAAGAGTAGGAGGGCCAAATCCAGGAACAGATCTAGGCAGAAACCCTGGGAAACTGTCAGGACAGCAAGGTTGGCATCTGGTGAGTTAGGCACTTTCCTGATTAGCCAGCCACTTCTAGGATCACAGTTTGGATGTAGACATCTTCAGTCTCTTTAAATACTGTTTTGAGCACCTGCATCCTTTTTTCAGACCTGGCCTTTTTTTAACACTTGAATACATGATCTATCACATTAATATTATGCACAGTAATAAGAGAAGTGACCCTAAAGTAAAATAAAATGATAATACAACATGATACAGCCATGTCTAGAAGAAGCTATTGTTCTTTTCTGTGCTTGGGTTAGGCACATTTGTTTTAACAGCTTTTAACACTGTATCCCATTTACTATTCTTGTGCTCTAACTGCCTTTTCCTAAACTTGTGCTGAAATAAATCGTTGCTGTCTTCATCCTCAGCCTCTGACACTATCTCCATTTTTTGGATAATAAGTTTAATGAGGTCATGTTGCTTTTCCAACAGTGTTGATATATCTTTAAGCCTAAGAAAAGAAAAAAAAAAAAAAGAAAAAATATGCATACAGCAGGCTTTGTCGTTTGGTTTCAAAGGACATTTTAGTTATTAAAATTACAGATGCAAAAGACCTGACAGTCCTCAACTTCACCCTTCTGCTAACAAAGAGTATATTACCTGGTATACATTTAATTTTTCAAGCTTCTCCAGGTTTCAGGACATCGGATTAAAGAACAAAATCCTGGTTCTTGAGAAAAGTAACTTACTATAGAAAAGTAACTTAAGGTAAGAGCAACTTCACTCTTAAAATAAAATTCTGAACAGTTCTATCAGAAGTTTTTCCTATTGACTGAAGTAGTCTGGCAAGAAAAAAGGGCCAGATTTGCAATGGCAATTAAGCATCCTCAGATGTTTAGTGAACTTCACAACTACTTTAACAGCATATGAGAGACTGTCGTTGTTTTACCCCAGCCAGCAACTGAACACCACACAGCCGCTCATCCACTCGTGTCCCCCCCCAGTGGGATGGGGGAGAAAATCAGGAAAAGAAGTAAAACTCGTGAGTTGAGATAAGAATGGTTTAACAGAACAGAAAAGAAGAAACTAATAATGATAATACTAAAAATACTACTACTAACACTAATGATAACACTACTAATACTGATGAGGCACTTACTGGTCTCTTTTAAAGTGCTATCCAAAGTGCAATTGATACAAATAAAGAGTTAACATCAGTCAGCATCATGCATACAGAACTCAGTATCTGTTATCTTTTAAGAAAAAGAATGAAAGAAATGGGAAGTGCATCTAGAAACTCTCTTCATAAAACTACCAAACAGGCTTTTTGAAAAATCTGCATTTCAGAATGTCTAGACTCACAAAGTTACAGCATGAAAAATACATTGCGATTGAAAAGGTTCTCTGTGAAGAACAGTTTGGGGCTTCTTTAGCCATAGTTGCCTTTTACTTTTTTTACAAAAAAGTAAGTATGTTTTAAAAAATGTGAAACCCACAAGAATTAAAATAGTGCAGCAGTTAGCTAACATTAATATAAAGCAAAAAAAAAAAATCCCACCACAAATCAAAAAACCAAAAGCATATACACTCAGCAGTGACAGTAGGAATTGAACTCTGTTTTGAACTCTGACAATAAAAAGATACTGGCAACATAGTAGAAGTTTTCAGCCAATATTTTCAGAGCAGTAAATATCACTTTCCATAGTGAAATGGCCACAAGTTATTCTACTCAAAATAATTTTATAATATAATTGTTTTCTTCCCTCTCTGTAGGGGTAAAAAAAAAAAAAGAGCGTGTTCTATGCTGGTTCCTAAGATATTGATGTAGTATGAATTTGAAGAAATACTTTTTAAAAATTCCATGGTATGCCTACATCTGTAGGGTATATTCTCACCCCTTCAACTCCTGCTGAGTTCTTCATGCAAAAAAAAAATCAGAATCTGTGCAGGAAGACAAAAATTAGATTTAAAAAAAGGGGAAAAAAAGAGAAAAAAGAGCAGGGAAGAGTGAGACAGAGTGAGAAAGACTAGATTTTCCTAGCTATACATTCACAGAAGGCTTTTCTGATACCATTCGTATGGATATATTGGTAACATGAGTAAGAAAAGCAAGTACAGAGAATTCCTTCCAAGGCTTTGGGAAACAGATGATTTGTTCAAAGAAGAACCAGGACACCAGTCTATTTTTGGGGAAACAATCTGAAGCAGATTTACCATCGGACCAGTACAAAGTCAGTTACAGACTGTGTATATGTGCAAACCAATTGCAATTACATCAATTGTGAGTTTAAAATAACCCTTGAAAACCTCTATACACAAACCTCTAATTCTGAAACGCAAATGCATTTTCCCCATTACTTCAGTTTACATTAATGAGCAAAGAGGCCTGTCCTCTTTCTCTGCCATGGGATAAAAATATTTCTCTACCACACAAGTATTTTGAAGGTAAATACATTACAGAATATAAAATACTAAGTTACCATAGTGAGGGAGCTTACTTAAGGACACTAGATGCATTGAATTTTACTGTTTAGGTACAGTATGGAGCTTTAGAACACTTTTAAAATAGGAGTATATTTGTAATATTGATTCCACTTATTTTTACAGCAGTAAAATAACAGAACAAATACCTGTATTTCTGCTTCAGAACTTCCAGTTCTAATGTTGTATCAGTGCTCTGTGCATCTGTGGTAGAGTCCTCACACCCAAAGCAGTACTGGAACACGCTCTAAACAAAACATGGAATCAAACTGAAATCAGGTATTATAGTCTGCCAACAGATTAAAATTCCCAGATAAGTGAGTGGTAACAGTCTCCACAAAGTGCTAAAATTGAAAAGAGTTTCTGTTATTAAGTTATTTTTTGTATATTAAACAGTTGTTTTGCAAAATCTGTTTAGTCAGAAAATTCAGTCTACCAACAACAGCTGAAATGAATAGTAAACAAATAAAAGAAGAAACGCCAAAAGGGAGTAATTCTATTTTTTGCCTGAATAACTTTTGTAGCTTGTCTCGCTTAATAAAGTCACAGATCACTGAGAATTCAAACACTAATTATATCTGAATAAGTTAGGCTGCACTTAAACTGATTTATCTTTTTCACTGAAAAGAGTCAAGGTCTAATCACAATTCAACTGACGTCAGTTAATGACCGAGTCTTATTAGTGCATTGTTCCTAGCAATCTGTGTACAAAGTAAGTCCATCATATCACATTTCAGTAAGAATTCTTTAGTCTAAGATTCACCATCTTACCATAAATCCACAGTATCTCGGCCTGTTAGGATATACAGTGATTGATTCCTGATCCACCCGACTTAAGAACCAAAATGGTAGCTTCTTCTCTAAGTTGGTGTGAAGATTAACCTAAACATAGTTTTGTATTTAGAATAAGACATATTCTCTTAAGACATATCAGCATGTGAAAATAACCATCATGTCACATACTCAGATCACTATTACTAGATGTCAAGTCTCAGAGAATACCTATGCTGCAAACAATGATGTAATTAATATTTGAACAGTCCAGCCCAGACAGTAAAACCATCCAGTCACAGCAGTATTGAGTATCTTAGAAGAATTAATCTTCCACATTGATGCACAGTCTTAAAACTAAAATGGTTCCAAAACTGAGTTAGCTCTTGTGTAATGGCTTCAATAGCTCCTTAGTACGCCGTGGGTTGCAGTACAGAATTACAGGGCAGAAATGTTCAAAAGGCAGAATACCTATCATAGCCATGGGTTTTAAGACCAAATAATAATGGGAAAGAGAGTGATCCTTTTCTCTTTAATTGTGCTATATCCTTTTACTAGATTATGACAGAGTCAGTATAGATTAAGATGACAGTGGAAAGCCTGTGAGAAAAGGAGTTTTCCCTTGGGTAGAAGCAAGTATTTTACATAAGTGCCTTTTCAGGTGATGCTACCTTTCCAGCTGCTCTCAAATTGCTACAGAAATACTGAGCATATATATCTAAAAGAACAGCAAGTACAGTGTAAGCTTACTGCAGACAACCATAATCCTGACAAACATACAGAAGGTTACATGCTTAATAAAGATTTTGTAGTACTGTCTGAAGTTGCAAGACAACATCCTCCCCGAGCATGCCATTGGCAAAGAAATACCTAAACAGGTGAAAAGCATTAACTGCTACAAGAACTGCCCTTATACCAGTGCTTTATTCATTTGTATCTCTAGCAAAAGAAGTATCTCTTGGGGGGAAATGTTACTCTAAAAGAGAATTCTTCAAATATGCTTGAACTAAGCAAGTACAGCACACACTTTAAAGTTACACAACTATCAGAAGTTATTTCTGAGCTCCTCTTGGGTATTCTGTCTGCGCACACCTCTTTCCTTCATGCTTAGCCACCAGGTAGGCTCTGAAACTTTTTAGAAAATGGAAAGTCAGCAGGGAACTTGGGCAAAGCCACTCCCTGCATCAATTTTATGAATGGTCAGTTCCTCTCACAATACAGACTTTGAGCAGAACTTCCAGGAAACATGTGGACAGACAGTTTCTAAGAACATGCTAGTGAGAAGTAAACTTTATTCTTTATTTGACAGGTGTATACTGTGTGTGTTTCCACTTGTGAAAGTCAGGCTTGATATACAGTTCACTAGAAAAATAGCTTGTGAAAAACCTTGTGCCAAATTTATCATTTCTTAAAATGAAAATTTTATGAAGTTGTGCTGTTGCCCTAGCCCCAGTATGTAAGATGTAAGAACTACATTTGCAAAAGCTACTTTGAAAATATCTAAGATGCACATAGTTTTCAAAAGCATATAGGTTACTAAACTCTTCAGATCTCAACAGAAATTCTGTTAGGTGTCTTTATGTATCTTAAGGTAACTAAAAACATTCAGAAATGTCATGTTAAGTTCCTTAGTCATACCTGGTATTGCATGGTATCTCCTCAGTACACAGACCAGTGTAAGCCTTCAGTATACTGCAATGAATTTAGTGTCCTTTTGATTTCTGTGTACCTTAACCTTCTTTCCACTGCATCAATTCTCTACTTAAAAGGCAACTCTCCAATTTCAAACATTACATTTACTCATTTTGAGATTCTGTTGCTGGAGTAACTCAGAATTCATTGAACTGACTGTTCAAAAGTTCCTTAAAAATGCATTTGCCTATACATTTCCTTGACAATGACTCATGTGACTGAAAATGAGATTCAGAATAGGATACCCATGTTCACTAAGTTGCTCTAGAGAGATGCTGAGATGTTAGATAGGGATGTTGATGATAAATCAGCTAGTTATTTAAATGGTATTCTCATTATGATGCCTACTTCCTATAGCTGGCGCTTCTATGGTATGTTACTTACCTGCATTGCAATCCTTTTGAGTGCGGCGTATTTTTGTACTTCAGCTATGTCCCCAACAGCCAAACCAATCTAAAAACACCAAGAAAGATTTCACTATTTTTTCAGTCTGTGACTTCAATTGTATTTCTTATTCATATTTAAATCCAAAATTACTTAACTCAAAAGTTAAATTTATTTTGTTTCACTTGAATTTGGAAATATACCCCTTTCGTGCATACTTGGAAAATCCTTATCATGAAATGCAGTAAGCTTTTTTAATGCCATCTATCTGTCTACCAGTAAGGCACTAAAGAGCTACTTCAAAGATTTGTCAAGAATAACACCCCTTCATTTTGATTCTTCACTACTGCTGTTATGTTAAAAAACTTGTTGATCTCTTGATTGGATAGGATCATGACAGCAATAAATAACTTTAAAACCTGAACTGTTTGACTTTTATTGCTCAGCTCATATAAAAACCTGATATCCTAAAGGAAAAAAAAAAAGTTTAATGGAACATGGCTGTAGATATATTAAATATTTTCCTGCTTTCTCACTATTACCAGGTTTTCTGATTCTTTTTTGTTCAGGTCAGGCTCATTAGTTAGTTTTAACACTACTGTTGACTGTTGTTTTGTGTGTTTCGTACAATGAAGATCTGGGTTTGGGTTTTTTTAAAAAAAAATACTGTTAGTGCTAGGTTATGATACAGCAAGGGGTTGAACAACAAAGACTATGTCTACTCTAGAAGGCACGCATTTATCAAAGCACTTCTTAAAATGATTGTTCCCCAATTTTTTTTTATCAAGTCCTCATAATGATACATTGCAGCTCCAATTCAAATTCCATCACAGTTACTACCCAAAGATACACAAGATAACCCTGCAAGAATTAACTGTGGGAAAATATTCAGAACAGTAAAACTGAAGGGAAAACGAGTCCAGGGAAAGGCAACTTTTTAATATTTTACTGAAAAATATTAATTTGTTAAATAGTGAATGAACGCCATGAATCAGCACTAAAGTAATTCTATATGCCAAAAATTGTGTGTAAACCTGTGCTTAACCACTTTCGTACGTTAATAAGTAGTTTACTTACTAGCAAGTTCATAAGAAGGATTGGAATAAGCAAGGTAAATATAATGAGAACTGTGTAACTCAGGAATGGATATGGCAATTCACTGCTTAGTAATGGATCAAGGAATGCATCATGGTAATTAATGTCTCCCAGCATCATTGCAAATGTCTTCATTACAGAAAGCAGAGGTGTGCTATACGTTTGCTGCAAAAAGAAGAAATACCAATCAAGAAGAAATCTGAACTACTGAAATTTGTAAATAACCTCTTCAGATTCTTTAGTCAAAACCAGTATTTATAATCATAAAAAATTAACTATGCCATTCAACTAACCTGTGAACCCAGAAGGACAAAGAAACTAAGTCCAAAGGCCAATATCAGGAAAAAGAAAACGACAGCAATCCGAATCAAAGTCCTCAAAATTTCCCAGAACATCACAACATAGATGCCATAGTTTTCAAACCTAGGCAGTAAGTAAACAGAAAAGACATGCAAAATTAAATACTGAAGTTAGAGTTCACTACACTTATATATCTAAGGCAGTAAGTAAGCTTGATTTTCATGTGTGAAAAGAGACATTTCGCCTCTCTGAGACATTCTGAGATAGTATAAACGTATTGTACTTTCACATCCAAAAGAATGACAGTGGTCTTTCTTACAGCAAGCCTAAACTACATAATCTTATATTTTAATGCACCAGAGCAGTACTTCTTCAAGATATTATTTTTCATGGACAACTTTTACTCTCTCCATGGCCACAGACAGTGCAATATTGTACAACTGTTGTATTCGAAATAATAACATTAGGAAATCATTCTCTTTTTTTTTTTTCTGCTTTTTGAAGCAAATTAGCAACCAAAGGACAGCAGGCACCATGATCCATCTAGCAGCGACATGCCTGATTTAAAAATTTTGCTTTTTATGACACTACAAAGTATGGAAAACAAGCAAACAAAAAGAAACACATTGCTCAGGAAGAGAAGGGGAGCAGCATAATTTTAAGACACCTGTGCTTCCAACAACAGTCTGTCAACTGGCAAGCCTCTCCCATTCTTGGCTTACACAAAAACTAGATCTTGGAACATGAGTTGTCATAAAGCGGATTAAGCTACTTTTTCCCCCAAACCTGAACTTGGGAATTTATGTCCTCTGCCAGACTCAGGGATCAGATGACTGTTTTATGCTATAACAGTAGCACTGAAAAAATCCCTCCACGGGGTTTTTCCTCTGAAAATTATGTGCAAGGCTGAAAAGATCAACCTGGAAGCAAAGCAAACCTCATCTCCTCTTTATTAGGCTTTTATTAGGCAAAACTCCACTGAATGGAGCTACAGGTTGCTTTGAGAAGAGGTGGCCTGAATGAGTTAGAAAAATGATGTGTAGAGTTCTACTGCTGTACAAATGAGAAATATTCAGGCCAAGGAAGCATTTCATCTAGCAGAAGAAGGAAGGTTGGACAATCATGAATTTACTTTTTACTGTTTAGGTTCAACCCTCATTTTGCCCACAGCACACAGCAGAGGAGAGAGGATGCACCCGTTCTTTAGTCATCTAAGGTCAGACACAAGTAGGACAAGGTTCGCAAGAAGAGGCAGTACCATGAAGATGCTCTCTATGACATTAACTCTGTTTACAAACCTTGTCCTTAAACATCCCAACCACAGTAAAATGATCCTGAAATTTATCAGCGAATACCATGTTTGCCTGTCTGCCAAATCTTATGGGGTGGGATTAGTGCATATGTACAATAAGAATCAGATGAGCATACAGGCAGTCAGTGCTATCACATACTGTCATCCTTATTTTCTGAGCAGCTCCAGATCACCACTTTTTTGCTGATGAGCCACACCTCATCTTTGTGCAAGGCAGTCTTGCTTAGGCACAAACATGTTGAATTTATTCATCTTAAGCACTACACCCACACTATTTTTCCCTCTACCCAGTTGTCCTGCAGTCCATGACTCTCGGATACTATTGTACCAGAGACAGCATTAAGATCATTAATAGCAATAAATTGACCTAATGTCAACTAAAGAAATAATTTCATCCGTTGTAATTCTTTTACGGGACACTATGGTGTAGAAAAGTGGGGTGTGCCATTTAACCTGTAAAATGATAAAAGAATTTACCTTCTCCCAGGTAAAAACCAGACTCCCTTCCGCCTCTTGCGATTATTTTTTTTTTCTAAGTGAAAGTCTGTACAGTATAATGAAACACATTTTTAAAAAGACATTATAGTGGCTTTGCTTACTTAACATTAAAATAAAACTTGTTACTTCTTTAGTTGCCATAACACATGCTGTGATTCCCTACATGAAAAACACTAAAAACTACTTTACAGTTCATTAGATTAAAAAACATTTATGGTCCTAATCTGGAAACCTGTATAGCTTGAAAAAAATAAAGATGAAAAATAGGGCTGTCATACCTGAACAGGCACGCTTCAAGATATGTAAAATATCTGAAAATATTAAGAGTATTTTATTGTAAAGCATGTAAATAACTTTTACCGTTGAAGGTAAAGCAAGAAGTTCATCCAAGACAAGTATACAGCAATTGCTCCACATTCCCACTGCAAATGAGCTGGTGTATTAATAAATAAAGAAGACACAAAAATTATGCTTGTAGTATAAATTGTCCAGTCCAGTAGATTTGAGTAATCCAACAAATATTTCAATTTCTAGGATTTAAGAGAGACAGATATATATTTACAAGTCACGCATCATTAAAGCACTGAATTCAATACACTATTTACATTGTCTTCTCACTTTTAATCTTGTATAAATTGGCATTTCCCTTTTAATTATGGAAAAATCAGATTTAATTAAATATCACTCAAACTGCTATGCAAGCACACTGTCTGATTAACGTTATTTATGTATTTACCTGCTGAATCAGCTGAAATATTTCTTTGCAGATTCCCAGTAAACTCATTATTAAAACTAAACACATACACACCCTTGTGAAGTATGAGTTCTGAAACAAAAATCAGAGCACAAAGCAAATTAGAAATTATTAAATGAACACCTATTTCAGCTCTACCTACTACATATCCTTTACATTGCCAAGTTAAGAAACTCTGGTAGCTCGCTTCATATAAACTTATTACTATCTAAATTCTGGTTTACTAGTATTTATTATGAAATCCATGTCATATATATTGTGTTTAAGTAATTCAAGTATGACAGTTTAAGCATTCCCATGATAAATAGTTGCTGTGCAGCTTCCTTATTACTACTGTTTGAGTTTGGGAAGTGAAACTGCAGTATCTATGCCACATTTTCAGTATGTTTTGCCACTGGATGAACGTAAAGACAAATTCTGTTGTCTGTAACTTCACTACCATAGTGTAGTATCCAGAAGAGCAACAGAAGCCTTTGGACAAACTGGAAGTCCTGGCACCCTTATGTGGCTGCTGCCTTTGATGTCTCCCTTTACAACCAGTATAGGCAAAGACAACTTTGTTGTGAAAAGCCTTCTATTGGCATAGATAACAATAGTGAATTTCATCTTTAATAAATATCTTTTAGAGCTAATTCACCATCTGAGGGGTTTGTTAACGCATAGGCAGACCACCAATCCATGGCATTTGTTTTTCAGTGGTGCTGCAATACACATCAGCATCTGCCCCATAGCGATGTCCCTCTCCAACCTGCATTAAGAGTATAGCACCATGTTCTGTAACACTGTGCTCCCTACAGAGCTGGCTTTCCCCACTCCATTCCTATTACTGGGTCATTAGAACACCATTTCCTCCAGTGCATGACATTTCATATACACTGCAGTTGCTCTAGTCTCTCAGGCAGCACCTTCATGGCTCCTGTGCAGTGCACTGCTTCTCCACCAGCTGGCATCACTGGTCATTGAAGGATGGGACTCCCTCTTCCAACTATGCTTCTTCCACCCCCTCTCATGATTCAAGGACCTGGGTCAGTCCGAGTTATTCCTCTGTCTGCCCTATGCAGCTCCTGTCATTCTGTCTTCCACCAGGAAAATCAGTGAGTTAGTGGAGCATGAATTCTTCCAGTTCTGCAAGTTCTTCTGGCTTCTGAATCTCTGAGAATCCCACACGTACTGGGCTGGGCTGGGTATGTGATTCTCCAGATGTTTTCACGTATCAGGATATCGTCATGAACCTTTTATATCCCTTGATTTTATTTTATTTCATATTCCTAATAGCATATGCTTTCTGAGTGCCTATTTCAGTTTTATGTCTTTTATCTCCCCAAAGAACTGTAAAATATTTTCTTGCCTCTTTTTTTTTTCTTGCCAAAAACCTTAATTCTAATGATAAAATCACTTATTTGAAATGGACCATTCAAAAAGTTCACCACACAACAAAATCTTGTCTCCATTAACACCAGTACGTTACCGTTTCAGGGCTAATGACACAGGTGTCTCTTCTCAGAATATATGACTTCATGTTGTGGAGACAGAGCTCTGTGACTTCCCTGCCTTTCACATGGACACATGAGTGTAACACTATGTATGAGTTGTACTCACAGGTTCAATAAAGCGCAGAACTTGCAGATCCCCCTCTGGAAGTTTAGTACAATGTTCAGCTTAGGGACAATACAACCTTCTTAAAAGACAGAATCCTGCTTAGTTTTAACAGCAGGAAGGAAACACTTACAAAAAGGACATCAACCAGTCACACCAATGCCTTTTTTTTAAAAACCTCATTCTCCAGTAGCGGTGGACCTGACAAGTCTAACTTCTTCAGTTCACTATGATGTCCTAGTTATTCCAGTTCCAGCTTCTGAAAAAAGTTTGAGCTTTGTCTCTTAATAACCCAAAAGTATCTATGGAGGACAGGTTTATCCCAAGACAGGCTTCATCCTTGCTTGCTTTCCTTATGGCCCTAACTAAAGCACCATTTCCATCCAATGCATATCATGAATGAGATCGCTATTCATAAATTACTGGAGTAGCCCCATACCTATCACAGTTGTGACTGAGACTCAAATATTCAAAATCACTATCATGCATATGTACTTTGCTTCGTAATCAAGTTTTTAATTTTGAGATATTGTATTTCCAAAATAGGGGTATATCACTCACATTTTGGCACAACACAACTTTTTCTATTTTTTTAAGTTTACGAACAGGGATTATAGGAAACAACCAATACACTTAAAAATCTTTCACAGAGTTTTCCATCTATGTACGACTGAATTCTGCTGTTACATTTTTCACTACTGTGGTACATGAGGTATGCATATATAGACGGGCAAAAATTGTTCTGTCCTAGCCTCATAGTTTTTGAGCCTAGCGAAGAAATACTGGGCCTGCAAGGGAAAGGAGTATATAATATGGGCAAAGAAAGACGTATTTGAAGACCCAAAGGCACTTTATTATTGACTACTCTTTCTATGTCAAATTTTAAATGTGCAATATCCAGTTATTTTGGTTGAAAATTAAAAGGACATAGAAAGCTAAAGAATGCACTGTTTTCTGTCTCTTCATAATTACATACACCTTAATCCTTTTTCTTCAACACTAAAGAAATATTCACTTCAGGGAAGAAGTAGAAGTAACCATGTACCAGATGTAAAATTTTCAGAAAAGAACTGAAAATTATCTACAGAAGTTGCTGCTGAATGTTTAAAAATACACACTTTCAATTCTGTTCCTTTGAGTTGCTAAATCGTAACTAATTCTAGCAATTTAATTAATCATACCTTTTTGCTATAAAAATCCTAAATATATTGCAACTAGTAAGGAAACTCAGTACCTCATATTCTAATGGTCTTGCTTCATAGATCTCTGTTCCATTCAGAGGTCTTCCTGGCTGTATGTGAGTGACCAGAAGAGTCAGTGGGATGAGACCGAGAGAATATATGCCTAAATTCATTAGATGTGCTCGAAACCCATAGGCCATCCTTGAAAGTGAGAATGTTAAAGTTACAACACTTTACAAATTTAGAAGAGCACGCATTCAAATGTAACAGCGAACAATGTTTTCAAGATGAGGAGATAAACATTTCTTAAAATGTCCTTTTGTGATGCATGTGTTCATCGGGCTTTATGTGGACAATAGTGTATTGGCCATTCTGAAATACTATTCCTTTTCTTTTTAACTCAGCCAATATTTTTGCAATAAAGCAGAAACAGAGATAGTGGTTGTCTTTGCTGTAAATATCAAAGAATCATTAATAAATACTAAGCTACATTTTAGACAATAATCATCAGCATATTCTAAATATGCTTATAAGAAGTTATATGGAAAAGACATTTGCTTCAGTCAACACTATAAATATGTACATCTTAGTAAACAACTCTCAGGCACAATAGCCTTCATCCTGACATGCAGTATTATATTTTATGTACATAAAATACACGTACCATTTCATAAGCAAATATTCTTTACACACAGGATGACTGAGTAGCTCCATGCGATTGTGGCGTACCATAGCCTACAAAACAAGAAAGCAGAAGGATCAAATTTATCTCATCTAGCTAAGTAAAGTGCTTACAAAACTGGCTAAGCCACCTTCTTTACTTGAATATTAGCCTAATCAAAAGTAAAATGTCATGTGAGATATTGCAAAGTTCTTTTGTTTATGCACTCTGGTCCAAAGCTATTACTATCATGCCTTCTCTGCCTACTGAGGCATTCAGCTTCTCTCCTGCTGCTCTGTTAGTCTATTTCAAGCTTTTAAAAAATTTTACAGACTATTGCCAACTATACCTGTGAGTTGACCAAGTTTTCTAGTTACATTTAACAAGAAAATACTTATTTATTTATTATTAGACAGTATACCAAGTCTAATTGCCAACAGGAAGCCCCAAAAGTAATCGATTAACCCAAAAAGTTTGTTCTGTAAACATTTTCTGACAAAAAATGAGAGAACATACTGGCAGTGTGAAGGAACAGCAAAATTTGTTTTAGGCACAGAAAGTGTTCTGCAATTAGCATATGAAAAAATCAGTTTTGTCAGGTTCTTCAATGCCTTACATTCCAGTATATGGTCACTACAATGACTAGAGTATGGGTTTTTTTGATGTATTACCTGCATGTACAGCACGTTCTCTTGAAACATTCATAGTTGTTTAAATAAACAAAGAATTTTTATCTAAAACTAAAAGAAATGTTATTTATTACTTAGACTATAAGAACTTTGGCCCATATTTAATTTACAGAGGTATGGCCATTGGAGAAGAAATGATGAAAAATTCAAACCTCTTGGTTTTATCTAAAGCAAGACAGCATGGCATGATGTCACAGTAAAATAAAGAACTTACATTTAAAGTGGTAAGTGGTTCATAGAAAATGTCTTCACCATCCTTTAGTTTCTTGTTCAGTGTCAGGGGACACTGGAGATATCTGAAGTTATATTCAATCTGAATAACAAACATACACCAACATTTAAATGTGATGAAATTGATAATCTAAGACTGAGATAATGCGCTTAATTTAAAAAGGTTATCCTTTAAAGGAAAAAAGGGCCTACTGTATCAAAGTAATTAGAACACTGATTGATGTATGTTGATTTTTAGTTTCTCTGCCAGTGAACACATGCCATCAAGATACACATCTGTGACTGTAAGATGATTAAAGAGCCATTTTGAATTGTAAAATGAAAAGTACACATTTCTTCTTAAAATATTACAGCTTAAAAAGGTCATTCATAACTAATTCGTTTAAATGTTGACTTGGAAGAAAAGCTTGTATTTAGAAATTATAAGGCTTTGATAACACAATGTAAGGAAAACGTACAGTGGCAGAAAAATTGAAAGTTTTCTGTTAATGATGTAGTCAGAATCCAATGCAATAATTGGTAAGGTGGTTTTCAATATGGTTTCAAAGGTAACAACTGTAGAACATTCATACCTCGCTAGCATTGTGAAAGCAATCTACTGCTTAACATTTTAGACAAGAATTTACAAAAAAGAGACATGTTGGACTCTGAATTATTGATGAAAATTGCATTACTTATGATTGGCATGCTTTTGATAAGCATAAAAATATATTATGTCTTCTATTACTGTTATTTTGAAATATCCATAACCTGATACCCAGCTTGATTGCAAGAATTAACGCAGCAAAGATAAAGTCTATAGATTGCTCAGGCTTAATATTATACTTGTGAAAATGCATAAGCATGAAGATTACAGAAACTGAACTTCAAAGCTGTTTACAGCCCAAAGGATAAAATAAGATCAGTCACATGTGATTTCTGTTAAGATCTGATACACATCTGCAAGTGTATCTTATCCATATGAACTTGACATGTACATTAAAGTATATATATTGTGTACTTTCCAAACTTTCAAGTCACAAATGTGCTCATTTCAGTGTCACAGAGGCAATAAAGAGAATTACATCAGTGGTTTTGCTGAGGAAAACAAAAAGAGACTAATAGTTGAAGATTGCTAGTATCTGATGAAGTGATTTTAAAAGTCATCCTAATACTGAGGAGGTTTTTGCCAAATACATATTAAAAGCACAGATTCAAATATAGTTATTGGTGAATGACTACTGAATTATTCACAAATCAAGTTAAAGTATTGGCTGATTTCAATTTACCAACTATAGAACTATAATTGCAACTACAGAAAATATTTAAGAGGTATTAGAATTTAGTCCAGTATTAACAGCTAAAAGCCAAGCTGGTGATTTTGTAACTTACTTATTATCCAAATAATGTACCACTGCTAACATATAGCCAGGCACATTGTGACATATTCTATCATAAGACCGCAAAATATACTGTCTTCATAAATTTTTTCATCCACTTACATAGAAGTCTCGACTTGTCTTTTCCTCTGAAGACTCAATTATGCAGTTGTCCAAAACCAGCTTTGCAGATGAACAGAAAAGTGAATTAAGGTGATATAAATAATGTTCATCAGAAAGAATATGTTTGTACCTGAAGAAAATGACCTTCAAATACAGCAGTCATCTAATGGAAGTGATGATTCAGTCAGACTTTATGGTGTGTGTTTTGAAGACATAAAACTCCAGTGTTTACATGTAGGAGTTAAATAATGAAATTATGCAGTTTATAAGGCTACATGTTAGCTTACAAGTACAAAATGTGAAGTGTTTATGAATATACACATACCAAGTCACTTGCTATTTTAATAAAAAGCATTTCTGTAGCATCATTTAACAGTTAGCTCAGAAAGTGAAAATATCTCAAATGGTTTTGAACCCAATTGTCTTCTGACTTTCATCACTTTTATACTCCTTTTTATACTACTTTTATACTCAAGATTCTATTGACCTCAGGAAGTGAAGAACTTTTTCTAATACTAAAGAAATTAAACTGGCCGAACTGAAACTCTCACTAAAAGACGATTAAATAAATTTGTGAATTTATATTGCTTCTATTTTATAATAATACTATTAGTGAGGGCAGTATTAGAAAAACAATGGCAAATGATGCAATGTAACTAAGGGGTTTTTTTGTGTGGTCATTTCTTTAATATGTACAGAAAACTTACTTTAAATGAATCAGGAAGATACTCAACCATTTCCAGCAAAGGACACTTATTGGCACTAGAATAGTGAGAGAATGTCACAACAGCTTCTTCCCATCTGCAACAATGAGTTAAGATAATGGAAAATGAATTAGTTGCTTCTCTTTTAAATTAACTACTTTTAGATTATTTCAGTTTTATTTAAGATATTATCTTGCAAATCACAATATGTAACAAGTTTACATACCATTAATTGGAAAATCAGCTGTTTGGGGAGTAACTGAGTAACATCCTGGATGCTTCTCTAGGAATGATTCATGTTTAATTCTGTTATCAATTAAACTGAAATGTTTCAACTACACCAAGACCTTCTAAAAATATGAAAGTTGAACTAATGCTAAAATCTTGGGTTACAAGATTAGGTGACTAATAATAAATACAGTAAAATACTGGCAGTGTTCCTGCAACTCTTACCAAGAGATGTGATCAATAGGCAAAGGTGCAACTCTTTTATTTCTGAAGTGGGGCTTCACTATACTGTAATATAAAATACTCTAAACTGCAGTTGAACTGCCACATTTTAAATTTTTGCAACATTTAAAACAACATTTTTAAATTAAATCTCTTGTATGGTATCAGTTGTACTTACATTTTGCTTAAAATTCTGTAGGTATTGAAGCATTATGTGAAAGACCAAAATTATGTATGTAAGAAGAGGGAAGACATGGGAAGGATTACTTATTTCTAATGGTTTCTACATTGGATTTTTTTTTAACAGAATCTGAATTCTCAATCTAACATGGCAAACAACATTCTATGTATCTGATGTCCATTACAATTATGCATTTTTTTATATGCTCTCACTAGAACACAACATAATCTCTAGAATTTTAAAATACGCATTCAGTTTTACTTATTAAACTGCAGGTTTTCAGAACTTAATCTCAGTTAAAAAACCAAAACAAACCACAACAGAAAACAAATTCAAAAAGCATTTTCTGTGTACCTTACCTTTTGTGCAAAATGACAGCAGATACTACATCTTTTCTCCTATTGTGTATTGCTTCATGGAAAAAAGAAGCTACTGCTTTGTTAAACAGAATTTTCGCACCATAGTCAAGAAGTAACCTTACTGCTTTTGCATGTCCTTCCCTTGCAGCCAGATGCAAAGCTGTGTTCTGTGCAGAAAAACAGTACAGCAATGCATCCATAAGAATCATTTAAAAAAAAAAAAAAAGGTACATATTTCAGTTGTTTCCCACAGTGAAAAGCCACATGCTATTCTCAGTTGCAAGTCCTGAATACTTTTACTAGCAACACTAAAAAACTGATATCATCACAGAGATTCTGATAGAGATTATAGACAAGTTCTTTATTCTATCTCTACAGCAACAGTAGTGCTAAATCTGAAGAGGAAACAGCTACAGGTAAGAAAAGCCAATTCGTTGATATCTTTTAGTTCTGTAACTAACAAACTGCAAGTCACAAATAGGCAACAATGATGGTATCGACAGATACAGAACACCTGCATTAGATAATCAGGAAGACAAGCATCCAATTATATCCAGATGTCCTCATACAAACAAATCTGCAAGAAATCTGCAGGCTTTATAAGAGGAACATTTTTTTCGTTGCTAGTTTCATAAAAGTAAGGCAATGAGTGGTTCAGGAATCAAGTCACACTGAAACTAAATTTTGAAAGACTTCCCAACTTGCCCAGATTTTTCTGAGGGAAATTAAGAACTAAGCATTGGCTTCTCATTAAAACTGAATAGTTCTTTAAAATGACCACCCTATATTGCCTGAAGGAGAACCGTTAGGCAGGTTCATTGCCTAACATGCCTCTCATGAAGAGGTCTCCAATCCAGCAAATGGATTCTGTCTTGACCCAACAGACACTGCATTTATCCAAACTTCAGAGCAAGACAGGAGCTGTATCTATTGGGCATCACTGTGCAGAATGGATGGATTTCAAACAATATGTTAATGAGCTATAGTTGATGCTGGATTTTTTTATATCTGTATAAACTCTTTAATTTAAATTACCGATGTTTATACTACATTGTTAAAATACTCTTGCATTGTAAAGGGGGCAAGGGGAACATGTCTAACATACTCAGTATTTTATGTTTTCTATTAGGCTATTTGCATTTTTTTGGTCTCCCACTTAAAAGAATTGGGTAACAATTTCAGCAATCACGTATTAATCTAACCAATAAAATTTAACAGTGGTGAAATATAAAGACTTTAAATCTGCCACAGGGAATTAAATATTACACACGTAATGCACAGTGGAAAACTACTAATAGCATACCATCGATGTTTGGATGAGAAGTAACAGCAGACAAGAAATAAATAATGCTGTGTGAACACATACCCCTTCTTCATCCACTCTGTCAGTACACTTCACATTAGTATCCAAAATGATCTGCATTGTGCGAGTGTATCCTCCAAAGGCAGCATGGTGCAGGGCTGTCCAGCCTTTATAATCACTTACATGTAGCAGTATAAAATTAGTAATGATAAATGGAAAACTTTTTATAAATGTAAATTTAAATGCCTCCTCCTTTAACTCAAACCTCTTTTCTTTGGCATAACTACTGCAGAGATGCCCATGCCTTCTGTCAACTATTATGTGATTATCAATGCATCATTTGGAAGTAAAAGGTTCAACTCAGTAACAGTATTTGGGTCTCCCTCTATCTTTTCTTCTCTATTTCTGTATATATCTGGATTGCACCCATTTTCTTATATGTCCCTTGGAAATGACAGAAATCCTAGCAATACTCTGTTACTAATACTTGGCAACAGATGTGGCATAGACCACGGCCACATTACAGAATTTTGCATTTAAAGATAATGAATATACAAAACATTATAAGCATACAAATCTATGCCTATTAATATTACTTTACCTTAGTATAATGAAACTCATTAAGCCTTTTATCACATAGAACCCACCAGGACATTTATTTTAAAAATGCCAAATTTAACTCTAAATTAAGCCTAAATACATACATACATACATGTGTTCACATAGATATACATACATATATGTATATTATCATCATCTCTATCCTTGCTAGGTGTACTAGTCCAGCTAAGGACAGGGAAATGAAGGGTTTGACAGTAGTCCATTTAGTGGGTCCTCTGCA
This sequence comes from Elanus axillaris, assembly GCA_026212715.1. NCBI lineage: Eukaryota > Metazoa > Chordata > Aves > Accipitriformes > Accipitridae > Elanus > Elanus axillaris. Next base: position 18,293,981 of record JANZLQ010000029.1, read on the forward strand.
GTCACAAATAATGAACGTATGACAGGCCTGTTTGCTAAAGATCTCCTCAGAATGCTTAGGCCTCTAGCTCCGAGGTGTAGCTGCAGTGAACTTGGAAGCACAGGACTTGAAAGTTAAAGCTCTAGACTGTACCCTGGAAACAGGGCTCTCAACTTTTGTTAGCTCTGGCTCCTGGCTTTACAGGTGTGTCTGGAAGCTTTTGTGGGGCTGCCAATGATCTGAGGATCTTTGACCTGAAATCAGCTCTTAAGAGTGCAAGGCAAGTTGCCTGTGAACCATCAACCCTAAGAACCCCTACTCGAACCTGTAAGTGAAATGGATGTAATTATAATATTTCCAAGACATTATTTTTTCCACCAAAAGATTCAATACTCTTCTCTCAGTTCTGTTTAGAGAAATCTCAAGTTTCCCCAGCACTAGAAGCCCTGCTTTAAATTTAGCCGTGATTCTATGTGTCAGGCTGAAGCAAGGGAAAATCAGTTTTAAAAATATTTTATAAATATATTAATATATACAAATATAAATATACAATATAAGAGTGTATTAAATACTTTCATATATTGTATTTATATTTATATTGTATTAACTTCCCAGCAGATGGACATAAAATGTAGGGTGATAGTTCTTTTTTGCCTTAATGAATGGAAATCTGTATACTTACCAGAGGAAAAGGGCCCCTCTCTTCAGAAGAAACTGAACTACCTTCTCATGACCATTCTGGGCTGCCAAATGAAGGGGAGTCATTCCCTTCTTATCACCTTCATTCAAAAGTCTTGTGTCTTTCATATCTCTTATAAGTCGTTGACATGTATTGATGCGCCCATAGCTTTGAAAGATAAACATAGAAATTAATGTAAAAAAAATAGAAATGGAAAAAATGGCATTGACTCCATTGCCTAGACTGCACTACTAACCTGGCAGCAAAGTGTAACGGTGACTTCTTGTCCCTGCTCTTAGAGTAGATGGAAACGTTGAGGCTGAGTAAATTATTTACAGAGAGGGCCACACCTTGTCTGCATGCATAATGCAATGGAGTGCATCCTTCATTATCTTCATCCACTACAAGATTTTTAATATGTTCCATCTGTTACCCCCCCCAAAAAAACCCAAAAGCACAGAATTACATTTACATCACTAATGCTCCACAGTTTCTGACAGCTTGTAACAATAGCACTAATACTTTAAAGCAGTATCTAAAAATAAGGAACAAACTTTAGGAAAAGTAAATTCAGCAACAATGAGCAGTTAATGTCTGCTGATTTCATTTTTCAAACAACTACTCTTTGAAGAAAACAGCAGTTTGCTAATCTGCACCCTTACTGCAGTCCATCCACGGTACAAGTATAATACAGGAGATTCTTCTTTGCTGCCATTCAACCAAAATACTCATTGCTGTCAGCAGAAGGCTTGTACAGAATGTAAGGGTAGTTTATACTCTGTATTCAGTAGCAGAAATTCTGGCTGTCAAGAACCATCAGTTCACTGGTTTACAGTGTAATTTTATTTCTCCCATTTCTCTCTCTCTCATCTTCATTTCCCTGTTTTAGCTCCATACCTTGTCTAACACTATCCTATGTGTAGCCTTTCTTAAAACAACTAGAAATCTCCTCCCTGGGTCTGCTCCACTCTTTGTCTGAATTATTAGTACAATAAATAATTAGAAAGTCAATGCAGACAACTGAGAGTTATCACTCTGGTTTAAAAGTGATTCTCTACATCTGCTCAAAGGGGAGGTTAAATCCATTCTGCATTACTAATCAAAGTTGTTTACAGACTTCAGCAGATGTTTTAAGATCAGTTATACTTGATTCACATTTAAAAAGTTGTTTCTGGAGCTCTGGAGGCTAGCAAATTTAACTCTGTCAAGCAAGCCTGGGCTCTAGCAATATGAGTGCTTTACCTCAGCATAGCCAAATACAAATCCATGTTTGAAATCCTTTTTAAAACAAAATCCAAGACTTCATTACAGTCCAGTCCATAGAAAGCTCCTGCAGAATATGCTGTAAGCTACTGAAGTCCTAGAACTCGACTGAATATGAGCATGTCCCCTAGCTTTACTGCATGCAAGCTGGGAAAATAGAAGTGAAAAGTGCTATATTTTATTGCCTACCTCTTGAGCTATTCAATCCCCCAACAGCAAAATAATTTATGGGATTATGTTATTCCTTTGCCTGGCAATAAGAAAACTGTATTATTGGCTTTGAAATGTTCGCATGAGAGATACGTACCTCTTCAAATTATTTTCTGTGACACTGGGCAACTTAACAGGTACCACAAACTTTTACAAACATTCCAAAATAAAATAGTAGTTGCTTTTTTCTTTACATTTTCTATTAAGGGTAACAGAAATACATAAATTGATGCTTACTGTACCTGCAGAAATTTCTCATTCAGATGCTGTAATCCTCCAGGCTGCAATACCGTCAAATGCAAGAAATTCCGACCAAGATGATCTTTTAATGATACATTTGCTCCTAGATAAATATGGAAATAAATACCAGCAACTTCAAAACTGCTGGCCCCTGGCACTGATTATGATGTTTAAGACAAAGGAACAAATGTTGAACAAATGTGTTTATAAATCTATAAAATAACAAATATTATTTCAAGTCAATATTATAACACATAATTTTACATACAAAAACCCCCTACTGACACTTAGCTTTCATCATTATCTCATGTGCGCATGCATTTTGTATTTCATTGCACCACTAAGACTTGTGGGGCCCTTATATTCAGAGACACTGAGCACCCACAAATAAAGAGGTAATTTAAAGATGCAGATGAACACCTCTTCTAATTGTTTAAAGTTGTAATCTTGTTATACCTTCAAAACTTATTACAGGGCCTATTAACAGAATCAGTTATATTACTATTAACAAGAAGAAACATAGTAACAACCATTAGCTTGCACGAAAAGTGTAGCAATTGAAAGATACAGCTCAAATATTTTCAAGGTGACTGTGATTATATAAAATCACAGGTAATGCTTGAAATATGGGCTTTAACATTTGAAGATTGATTGCTGGTACAAAACATGACTCTGTGTAATGTATTTATTCCACAGTTCTGCTTACTTTGTGAACTGCTATGGAATGCAGGGATGGAGTGCCAGTGTGACCTCTACCTTGAGAAGCATGACACATGGCATACACATTTTTCTATAGACTGTCCACTCTGTATTAAAAAGGGTGAAATCATCATGCTAATTCTTTCTTCATCTTACTGGATACCAGCACCATGCAGCTGTTTAGCTCAGCTGCTCCTGGACTGTATGCTGAAGCACAGAATTGAAATTCAGAGGGAAGTTAGATGCAGAGTATGCGTTAACATGTATGAACCCTGCTCAAAGGAAGTGCATCATATGTGTATATTCCTTTTTACCTTTTGAGAGCAGTAAATTCACAATTTTCCATGATGCACAGGAAGTGGCCAACAGAAGCGGAGATCGACCTTCTATGTCAACACTATCAATATTAGCCCCCTGCAATAAAGAATTTCAAGTTTATAATGAATAATGGATAAATGAAATTTTAAAATGGTGCTGCCCTTTATAAGCATAGCAGAATTACAGGCATTCTTAATAACTACAGATGCTCCAGATAGTAAATTCAATATACACATTATATCACTATACAAAAGGACTATGTTTTCAAAATATCAGCCACAGCCCTGTCACCTATACACATAAATTTAGATGCCTAAATAATAGTGGCCTACTTCTAGGTATGGTCTTTTGTTAGGGTACCTTTCCATGCATTTAAAAACCCAAAATATCTAACTCTAACTTGAAAATACTGGGATTGAAGCTCTAGAAAAATATAAAATTTGCATCCCTTTTGCATGATGTAGTCTTACTGACCAAACAATTACCAGAACAAGACCCTTCTGAACCTCTACACCATGTGTATACTGTTCAAGAAGTAATGCATCCAGAGATTAGTATAGTTTGATCTGTACATCTTGATCTATCTTCATTTTCTATTCTTCATCATAAGCTATATGTGCCAAGTTAATTTTGACTCCAAAGTAGCTGTATCAACAGCAGACACATTTTTATTCTCCAAACTCAAGGTTTTTGGTATGACCTCTTTCCTTAGGGGAAGCACAAGGACTGGAATGAGATACTCTGGCAAAAGCCTTGTTTTACTGTTTTGTCTATTTTTGCACAAGATGCATATTGCCAGGACAGTATGGTCACTATGGTCACAGTATCACTATGATCATATCAGCAAAGTACTATGAGCATAAACATACCTATCTAAAAAATCCGCCAACAAGGGAGTATGAAGATACAAGTAAATGAACCAATGAGATGTATGTATATTTTATGATGTTTTAGATACAATTTTTCTAGATATTGACTCACAAATCAAACTAGATGAGTTGATCAAAGTACACAAAAAAATCTATTTTATTTCAGATAATATCCAAAGATCATTGAAAAAAAATCAATGGGAGTTTTTCCATTAACTTGAATTATCTTTGGGTCCACTCCTAGTTTGAGAGAGAATTAATCATGATCATGAGCAGTGTTTACTTTCTAGGATAGTAAAACCTGTTATGTAGCAATAAGAAACATTTAATAAATGTACAATGATTACTTTACCACAGAGAACAGGAAGCTTCCAATGTATGTTGATGAAATGTTTGAGAGCAACACATGCAGGACCCTTTCCCCAGTTACCTTTCTACAAGGTCAGACAACCTCTTAAAAATGTTCTTATCCATCAAAGAAACAGAGAACTTTTTCATCCAAGAGGCTTATTTTTGAATTAAAAATAAGTACATCATCTAGTTCTGACTATCTTCAATCCCTATAACAGCGTTTCTGAGAAAAGCAAAACTATATGTAGAAGAGAAATTTTCTTAATATAATTGTCATTAAATTAAGTAAAAAATCTAAACATATGTAAAATAAAAAGAAATCTGATGACTTCCGAAAACTTCCTCAGCAGATTAAGGCATATAATGATTATATGAGCCTTAGTTTAATTAGTATAAATGGACACTTGGCGCATAGCCAGTAGTATCCCTGGTTAGGTTTCTTCTCCTTCTCCCTCCTAAGTATTCACTGAAGAAATATAACCAAACTACACAGCTTAAAAAATATTTCTAAATCATGCACAAACTTCAATATATGGCTATGTGATCCCCAAATAATCATACATACATACATACCTTAAAGAAAGGATTTCTTCTGGAAAAATCAGATTAAATTCAATGCATGTTTAGTATGTATTTCATATTTCATATCCTAAAAGTGAGAACGACTAAACTAGTTTGTCATATTTGGTAAAAGATGTTTATGAAGCCTTTCTGAGTAAGTAAAATGGAAATAAAAATGCAAGTTTTCATCCTCTGTAAGTGTGGGATGCTATTACAGAGCCATAACTACTGTTGTACTGTAACTGTCAATTACGCATTATGAAAAATATATGTACCTAAATGATCTATACCTGAGAATACATTCTGCTTTATGAATTACTCTATGCAGACCTGTAGTAATAGATAGCAATAATCTCTATAAACATGTTGCTTGATCAAATATTTACCATTGAAATCAAATACTCTGCCAGTTCATAATGATCAAACAATGCTGTCCTGTGGGGAAAAATGCAAAAATACAGTAACATTAGAAATGACAATGAAGTTTCAAGCCAAAGGGTAGCATTTTTCTCCATTTGCTGCATTTTCTAATATTTTCAAATAAACACATTTTAAAATAAAAAGACAGAGAGATACCTTTATTACATCATTGATTTTAATAAATTGTTTCAATTTTTGTCATGGAGTTGTCTTTTTAAACTAAGTTCAGTTCGATTAATACACTGAAAACCCACTGTGGGAAACAAAGACCTAATTGGTAGGTCAACAGGCATTTTAATACTAATTTTTAACAGAACCAGTCATTTCATATGTCAGATCTTTTGCTGTACCACACGAAGTCAATATAGAATTCCATAAACTTCAGGCTCAGTTTGTTCCAGGCAGACCTAGAGCCTCAAACCATTTCATTGATCCGATCTTCAAAAACAACTTGCTATATAGTTTGTGTAATAATGCTAGGTTAGGTTTAAAATGGTAATGGCTAAACACATATTCTGACTGTTGGCAGGCAATAATACCTGAAAAAATATGAAAAGATATAACATACCGATATAAAGTGTGGTGACATTTATTAATTTATTATAAATATTTTAAAGCTGTCTATACACATGAAAAATTCTCAGGTTTTATTCTACAATAAGACATCGAATTATATATCATAAGGAAAAAATGGTCAAAGCAGGATGTATAGCACAGTTAATACAGACAGTCTAAATTTTTTCAGAAGTCAGACCTCTGTTAAATATTCTGACTCAATGAGCAACTCAGGACAGTTCCAAGGTTGTACTGTATCTCAAAGGTAACAATTCCCTGAGTGTTATAAGAGGTAATAACACTGGGTGTACTATAGTTAGAACTGATTACTCAAAAGACGTATTTTAAAAATCATGTCATGGTTCCAAGTAGAGATGCCTTCATTTTCTACAGTAGACCCCTCCAGCCAGGCATAAATACTGAATGCTTCACACACACTCAAAATAAATTCCAAGGCGACTGAAGAGAAAGAGAAGTGATTTTATAAAATATTTAGATGGAAACATGACAGTAGGAATGTGAAAGGATCAACTCCTGCCTATGCTTCACTGCTTCTTCACTTCTCAACAAGTTAATGTTCCTATTCAGTTTATTTGTATTCTGAGAGATTTGGGTGACTTTCTACCTTTCTGAAGATTCTTGATCGTATTTTTTTTCCTGTTTCACAGACATAGGGAGTAAAAGAGTGTCATTCTTTTTCCAAGCTTTTTCCAAGGACAATCATTTTCACGGATATGACAGACAGTTATCTATCAAGTAATATGTTGTGACTGCACAATCTTCTTTGGCATTCCGTCATCACTTTTCTTCAGTCATGTTCTATCATGGCAGCATTTCCAAACCTTATCTTAATTTTATAACACTCTCTCCTTTTAATTTCTTCAATTATCTTTGAATCATTTCACTTCATACAGTGTCCAACGAACAATCACCTCCACTGCCTCTGACCTTCTACCCATTACCTAATATTGTAAAACTCCTTGTAGAGTAACACTGTACAATTATTACACTGAAATGCAGTGAGACATATATTTCTTGCAAAAATGTATAGATGAGGAAATATACTATCTTCTATAGAGTTTGTAGCCAGCACATTTAACTAAGTGTCTTTCTGCTACAGGAGACTGAGGAAACTTCTCCACAGTCTAGTGCTCTGGTTTCAAATGGACTGTGGAAGACTAGAAGTCTAGAGGATTATTACATACACAAATGCCATCTGCAACTTCGTAGTCATAGGGAAGTGTACCAACATCTACTTGTAGCTGATCAGGTGTAAGATAATCTTTTGGGGAAAAAAATAAATTAAACTGTTTAAATTATTTTCCATTCGTTTTCTGGGGAACATAACCCCATTAGATGAGGGCATTTGTTCCACAACCTCAGAAGTTTTTAACAATTCCATAAACTTGTTCACCTACTACTTCACTGGAGTAAATTTTCAATACAAACTGTTAGTGACCATTCCTTGACATGGTGCCAAGGTAGCTGGAATTGTTTTGATTTTGTTATCAGCACCAAAATCTTTAACATTCTGACAAAATTACTGACTCTTTCATATTGTACTAAAACCATCCTCCATCCCATGGAGGAGTTCCAACCCCGTGGAAGGGTGTTCCAAAGTATATTCTATAAAGTATAATTGGATGCTGAGAATAACTAAGAATATCATGGCTCACAATTTATAGTGAAGTCTGGCAGAGCAGCCTCCTACCTGTGAAGCAATGTTTCCTTATTCCCATCTACAGCATCAATAATGGATTCCTCACCAGCATAGGATGACATCATTAACTTTACAATCTCAGTTGCTCCTTGAGTGGCAGCAAAATGAAGTGCTGTGCATTTTTCATTCTGGAAATGGGAAAATAAAAAAACATTTAAATATTTAAACCCCAACAACCTAATCTCCAACCTATTAAACACACTGGTGATCTAGCCCAGGATTTGTAATTCCTAAATGCCTAAATTTCTATGCAAGTAATGAAACTTTAGTCATTAACTAAAGTAGTGGAACTCTAGAGAGATCTTAAAGACCAGAAAAGACTAAAGAGATAGTTTTAAAGCTTCTTATTATTCTATGCCAAGTCCTGAAGATAAAATTACACTCTTAACAATCTTTTGTAGCTGAATTAATAAACACACACAGTACCCTTCAATACAAGAGATGAGGCAAAGGAAAACTACAGAAAACCACAGGAACACCACTACAAATGAATAAGGAAACAAATGTGCCTACATAATACAGAAAAATGGATTATTTTAAAATGTTTTTGACTTCCTTAAAAGGAATCTTCCTTAGTTGTTCTTAAAAAAAAATAATTCTGCAGGTTACAAATAACTTGGTCTAATACGTTATTAGATTATTATAAACTAGACAGTCATAAAATTATTAAGCAATAAATAAATGATTAGAAAAGTATTTGCCAAAACAGGATTTCATTTAGCTAGATGGGACAAACTAGCTTTTATACATGACTGAGGGTTTTGACCTTTTTAGAACAGGAACATTTCAGTGAATGCATTGGAATGGGCTTTGCATTCTCAAAACAGTCTCATGCATCACAAAATCAGCAGCATAAATGATCTCATTCAAAAGCTGTGTGTTCACAGAAGGCTAAACCATGTTTATCTTTGCACTCATGAGTTGTTGATTTCAGCCTTGCAAACAATTTGATTAATGATAGATGTTTTCAGAAATATTTATTCACTGTGAAGCTGGGCACAGGCCCTTATGCTAACAGTATCATGGTAGCAGCAGTAGCATCACAGTTTGTACTTGCTTACAAAGAAGATACTGTGCAGGCCAGGGCAAGGCTGAAGATAAACAAGAATGATGAGGAAGGGTCAGATTGAAGATCCCATTTCTGGGAAGGTATGATAAGAGTTGCGTAGTAAAGAGTTTGTGAAGAAGGCCGTAGCATTCTTCAGATTGGTCTCCCAGATTCCCTGTGTTTATGACTGAAGGACATCCTGAGCCAGAGGGCATGTTGTATTCAGTAGCTGAAGACTGATTTCTCTTCTGTGGATCTGCCCAAATGCATTCTGTATCTATGAAAACTTTTCATACCCACAACGTCCTATGTAACTTGCATAAAGAAACCTGGCATTTTGTGTGATTTGAACTAGAGACTTGTCTTCATTTGCTGCTCCCCAGGTTTTGCACTGGAAGAGACAATGAGCAATGATTATCTGCTCATCTCTGTTTCATACCACTCAGAGATTTGGAGATACCTAGTTTTATCAAAATCGTATTTTTCTCCACTCGAGTTTTACCTGTTTTAAATCAATTTGGGCTCCAAATTCAATGCACATTTTAATCATCTCGAGGTCCCCACTTTGAACTGCTAAATGAAGCGGACTGCACTTTCCATTATTGGTAAAATTGATGTGGGTTTTAGCAGAGTGACCCAATTCTTCACCTAAGAGATGAAAATAAATGGAATTCTTTTAAGGGAGAATGAGATAACAGAAGATATAAAGGCTTTCAAAGCAAGTATATTAACGTTGGAATAATATCTTTCCCCCTTAAAATACGAAATTTTCACATCTGTCACTAAAGAATGGATGGACACACATTCAGGAAGGCAGTTAAGCTGCTGCTGCGATCCTACAAAAGTTGGGAATTGCCCATAGGAATAATTGCATTAACTTCTTGTAAGTTCAGACACAGTTAAAAGTGCTTGTTTTCATCGTTCATTGAGAATTAAAGCAATAAAGTGGTAACACTACTATAAATAATAAAACCTACTGACTGCTTGGGAACAACGTATTTACCTTTTTTTAAAAGAATTTCCATACATGTTTTTGCACCTGAAAATGCAGCTGCATGGATGGGCATACATCCTGTTTTGTTTGGTTTGCATATTTTCCCTCCATTTTCAATCTGAAAAATAATGCCTGGATATAGCTTAATGACATACAGAAAATTCTGACTAATAAACATACTATTACAGACATAGTCTCCTGGGTAGCTGTCTCTTTTTCTTATGCTGTATATGCACTGTGAAGTTTACATATAAACATTCTTTTGCATGTTACATCCATACATCTATACATAAATACGCTTCATTGTGTGTTCTCATGACCTTCGAAATCAGCGGAAGTTTTTTCTTAAGTTTGCCACTCAGATATATTTATATATGCTCTTAAAAGATTAGTTTCTTAGTAATCTATGCAAAGTAACTTGAATACTAGGTCCACAATTAACCTTCCTCCATTGAACAAAGACAGAACACAGAAACAGAGTAACATTGCATCAAGGTAAACAGAATCACATCAAAAGGTGATGGATAATTATACCTACCAGGATTGTCAGTGCTTCAGGATTATCCTTGTAACACGCTACAATTATAGGTGTATTCCCTGCTTCACCTTCCAAATTAACATCTGTACTGCTATGCTGGACTAAAATCTAAATGTTTAAGAAAACATTCAGTCAACCATAAGCCAAATACAACAAAGGCCTACTCCATTGCTTTTGTCATTTATCACCCATAGCATTCTTGGGACTTGTTCTTTTTGCATGCTAGCAGCCCACAACGCATAGGCAGAGGAGGGATAAAATGCGGGACAACGTAAAAACATGCAGGTGAAAAATGCAGGTGAGGACAAAGCAAAGTAAAATTCTTTACAGCAGAGACCTGGATAACTAGGACAAATACTGCACACAGCTGCAGAGCATCTTAAAGTTTTATTTAACAATTTACCCAATACTGGGAGAAAATATTTTCTATAGCAAATTGCAGGTGGGGATTTTCAACTGAAGTTTATTATAATGTCTTGGATATTCTCTGTTCCCTGGGAAGTGGCAATGTTGTAGATCCTGCTCAATTTGGCATCTATTGAACAGTCATGTAAGATAAAGGGAGACAGGACTTGATGATAACGGGGACCCTTCCAGCCCTGAATTCCTGCTTCAGTCCCTATGTTAACAGCTATCACCAGTATCACCAAGTTCCCGTACGGCTGCTTCCAGCATTTTTTGAGAAGCCAAGGATCTGGCAATGATAACGACCATACTGCACTGCATATTTATTACTCTATCTACATATTTATTTAATTATCTTTCAGTAGTCTCAATGACTTTTTTCTGTATTGGAGGAACTGGCACATTTTAATCACTCTCAGGCAATTTAACAATAGAAACCAAAGAAGAATTAGCTTGAATAAACAACAGAGTGGGGAAAAAATGAGACCACATATTTAGCCAAGAGCAGAGCTGTAAAATAACTCAAACCCGAACTTGATACAAAGCCCATTCTAAAAATGTCACTCTATTTCAGATTTCATTGTTCTTAATTAATAATAAATACAAATTTGGTAAAAGATGTGAGGACAGTGAAATATTTTGGCACTGAAAATCTCAAAAGATTTTAAGTCTTAAATACAGCAATATATTTTTCTTTTGTTTCAACGAACGAGAAAAAAGAGACAACTTTAAAGGTAAAAGCAAGTGATGTGGTGTTAAGGTTGTATTCACCTAGTAAATTCAAGAACTTTACAAAATTCTAAAATCCTATCCAAATCCCACATATGGAGTGAAAACATTCTCATTGCACTTGGACAAATGATGAAAAAAAACAATACTGCTTAAAATCTCTATGTTGTTGTTATTTTAGAAGGTTCAAAATGGACACTGGTAATTTCTTCACAATATATTTTTGCAATTTTTAATTGCAGCTTTAGTTCTGCTATGATTCAAATGATTATTAAAATGTTGGGGTTTAAGAACTGTGTTTTCTGACTGGTTTTAATCTGGTTTTCATAAAAAAATACACTCGCTTCAAGAAGATGTTGATACTTCTATGACTCCCTATGCAATTGTAAAAAAAAAATAATACATAATTAGAATGTAAACATTTGAAATAACACATGCCTACAGGAAATTTTAGTTTTAAACCGAACTTTTTAAAAGAAAATTCCTTATATTTGGAAATTTACAAGAATTCTTCATGAAACATATTGACTACTATCATAGCACAAAAATCAGTATTTATATGTGTCAGTAAATTGCTTCTTACTTGCTGTGCTAAGAAGACACAAATATTTCTATAAGCATCCTATGTTACACATCCTGCTCGCTAAACAAAGCATGTGAGGAGATACAGCACATATAAGCTCTGCATGCAGCAGCTGCTGAGCTACTTGTCAAGTCTGTATATTTATGTGGACTTTAGACTTACCTTAACAATTTCATTATGCAGGGACTGCACAGCCATATGCAAAGGTGCCATCATATTGGAATTGAGAATGTTTGGATTGGCTCCTCTGCTAAGAAGCAAACTAACACTTTCAACCTGGTTCTTCTTTGTGGCCCAGTGCAGGGGGGTATTTCCAGAAGAATCCATCACATTTAATACTGGGTAAAAGGAGAGAAAACAAACCAAAACCAAAGCAAAAACATCAAATGTTCTGATCCCACTGGGATAAAAAACCAAAAGCGTCTTCAACAGAGCTTTAGGGCTCTGCAACTGCATTTTTTGAAGAGAAAAACTGATTAATTGTTGTGCTGAATACACTTTATTAGTTAGAGAAAATGCTCTATTAAAGATATTAATATACTAAAATAGCAGAGAGAAAGCTTGATAAGGTTAGCAAATAGCAATAAATCTTCCTATTGGATCTTTTGAAATTATGATAGTGGAGAGATGGGAGAGGTGAAACACCTGTCTATTTCTTTCCCATTGTTAGACACTTTTTTCTCCCCTGAAGTTACTTGAATTCCCTCTTTCCTTGACTTTTCACTTTCCTATCTTTTTTGTCTTTGCACTTATTGCTTTAGAGGCTGCACAAAACATGTGAGTGTGAATAAGTAAAATAAGAGATAATAAATCAGTGCTTGCAAATTTTAAGATTAAAGACCTTATCTATTCTGATTCACTTAAGAACACAGAGGTAAATCAATTCACACTAGTTATAAAACTGGTCTGTTCTACACATGTATTTTGAGCTTCAAAACTGGAACTAAACATCAACAAAGACCTTTACAAATTAAGACAAAAATTATATATTGAGAAGAAAAAGAATATTTTTCAGAAAGAGTAACCTAAAAGTAGATTAGCCATCATTAGGTGAAAAAATGAGCTTTTTAGAACCACTGTATGTTTGCTTAGTAGCCCAGAGGCTATCAGTGGAGTTGTACATAGTTTCACAATGCTTATTAATAACTGCTAAACAGTATCTTTTACACAGAGTGTTTCTCAATCACTCAAGGGCCCATGTTCTTCTACTTATCACTTCTTCCCTAAATTTCTTCAGATGGCCTATCTCATCAAATGTTTATTCTTCCTCACCATTAAGTAAACAAGTTGTGATGACAACCTGAATGATAGGTATGAGAAACCAAATGAATTATCTTTAACGTTTCCAGTATTTTAAATGTAACAAAAGTTACATAATGCATATAAGGAAGATAAAGAGTCAGGCCTACTGACTCTTCACTGCAGTTTTCTTTTTCATATTTGAAGACTTGTAAATCTGAGTTGCACACAATAAGATATATTGAATCACTGCACTAGAGAGAAAACAGCCCTAACATAACCAGGGCGATCCAAACCACACCTGAGACGCTGCAAACTGTGGCAGACAGTTTGAACTATATTTAAATCTATAGATGCAGATAACACATACCAGTTCTTTTTCAGTTGGTTAACAAACACTTTGATTATTGAACTTCTTTATTCTGTTAAATAAAATAGTTCATAAAATGTGTGTTACCTTCACAGGAAGAATCGTCTATGATCAACTGCATTAATTCTATTTGACCTCCTTCTGCAGCATGATGCAGTGGAGTGGCATTTAATTCATCCACTTTCGTAAGCCCAGAACGGTTCTTCTTAATGAAGCTCCGTAGCCTACAGGCACTTCCATCTGAAATCACCTATTTTGGACACAGATATTCTCATTTTCCTAATAGGCAATGTTAGCAATGTTATAATGTGTTACTGTGGGCATGTTACCACTCAGTAATTCTCTCCCAACTCTTTAGTTTCATACAGATGTATACAAATCCTGATCAGACTGAGTCAACAGTGAAACTCAGATTGATCAGACTGCCTGCAAAATCAGACCCTGTTGAGAAACAGTGCAACATTAACAAAAATGGAAATTACCTTAAATACATTATTTTGTCTTCTGTAGTGAGTTCAAGATATTCCCTCCACCACAGAAAATCTCAAACAAGCAAATTCATCACTTACTGTTTTATATTTTCGCCAGCTGTGGCCACATCAAATGAATTCAACAGAGAGGAAAAATTAATAATCTTGACAAATTCATTTTCTAGACCTTTCTACAGAGACTGATATTATATCCTGGGCTTTAAAGTTTAGCTGTTGGGTTTCTGTGATGTTCTTTATGTCAGAGCAACCAATTGCAGTAGAATGGCAGGAATTTAAAAACAAGTTATTAAAAAGAGGGAATAAAAAAGAAAAACAACAAAATTCTGAGGGGGGGGAGGGGGAGACAATGCATATCAAAACTAATGCAAACCTTCCCAAATATGTGTAAGCAAGCAAAGGGCAAAAAAAGGAAATCCCCTAAAAATCACTGTTCCCTCCTCAGCTGCAGAAGGAAAGCTTTGCTCTCAAAAAGATCCCCTGAGCCACAAAGAGTCAACAGGTTGTGCTGTCTTTAAGCAAATACACATTATGGGGCAGCCTATTCAGACGCTTAAGCACGTGTTTAACTTCTTTCAGCTTAATGGTCGCACTGACCTCAGTGACATTACTCATGTGAATAATGTTACAAATGTGTTTAAAAGATTCAGAAGACTGAGGCCAAATAAAGGTAGCATCTATTTAAAAAATGCAATTAGAAAAAGCTAACAGAAAACAGGGGAGATATCATTGTGGAAAGGGTATTTAAGATAACTCAACTGTCATAAAAAGGAGAGGTCAATTACAAATATAAATATCTATACATTTTATACACATCAAAATACTATTTAAGTAAACCTTATTATAGAGCCCAGTATCTTCTATTACTTATATTCTAACTTAATTTGAATTGCAATGAATTTCAAATCTTGATTTAGACCACATTTTGCCACTCTTTACACTGGACTTTTTTGTCAATGTAAGACAAAATATGGCCAAAATGTGGCATGAGGATAATTTCTATCAACAAAAATAAGATTTTTTCAGCCAATACTTCAGTGTTTCAATAACAAAATAGGAAAGGAAGATATCAGTTAGGTGTTCTCAGTATTTCAGTTGGTTCAAAAGCAGCAAAGCAAGCTATTTTGAACAACAGCAGCCCCTTTGCCCTTTGTCTGAACAGCTCTGTAGTGGCAGATCACCCACCAGAGTGACACGCTGTGTTATGCTAAAGAGGTGTTGCTCAGGAATACAGCTAGCACACAGAAAACTAGTCCAGAAAAGATCTCAAAGAGGTCTTTAAGCCCATCCATATACTTTGTCAAATTTGTTTAGCCTGCTCTTAAAAATCTCCAAAGTTACCCAAGTCATCCGTTTGGTAAGCAACCTCTTCCTTTGCCTAATGACGCTTACCCTTAAAAAAGGCTCCCCTAACTCCCTAGCTGCAATACAAATACATCACGTCTTGCCCTACTCTCTGTGGAAAAAGAGAGGAGGTTATATCCTTCCTCATGCAGCAATTCTGCATCTGTAGGTTGTGCTGCTGGTTCCCTTCCCCTTCATAAGGGTCCCAGCGCTTCTTAACTTTCCCTTCGGGACATTTTTTTCTCGACGGCTTACTCATTCCCATCATGACCTCTGGACCTCCCTCTAAGAGAGGGTCTCTTTCTGGGGAGCCATGCCCAAAGGGGAGGGGGGGAGCCCCACGACTGCCTCATGCCCCTCGCACCCCTCATCCTCCTTTCCCTGCTCTCCTCCTGCTCAACCCGCTCCAGACTCGGCCACGCAACGGCACAGCCTTCTGTGCCTTCATGCCCCTCGGCCAGGGCAGCTGCCAGCTTGTCTCCCACCCCTCCCAGCTCTTCCAGAGCCCCACCTCACCCTCGCCCACCTCACTCTCCACCTTCACCCCTCCTCGTCCCGACGCCCTCACACGAGCCCCAGTCTTGGGCACCATGTTGTCCCACTCCCGCACCGGCCTCGGTGCCTCAGGCAGCCCGGCTGCCCCCGAGTCTGTCCCCTCACACCCACCACCTCGGGACCGCCACCCCCCTCCTCACGCACCTTGAAGACATCCTGCGAGGCGACGGAGGCGGCATCCGCCTCGCAGACGACGCCCTGGTAGGAGCTGGAGACGGCCGCCTTCTCCCGGGACTGGCAGAGCCGCAGCAGAGAGCGCTTCATGGCGCCCGCCCGCCCGCTTCCGAGCAGCGCCCGCCCCGCCGGCTCCAGCGACCTGCGAGGCGAGACACCGAGTGACGGCGGCTGCCGTGGCCGGCCACCCCGCCGGAGCGGCGGCGGGAGGCGGGGGAAGCGGGCGGGGGCTCTCCCGCCGCTGCCCCCGGGAGGGTGAGGCGCTCCCCGCCGAAAGGCGGGTCCCGGGCGGTCCCCGGGGGCGCGAAGCCCCGGTCCCCTCAGGGGCCACCGCCTCCGCCAGTGCTGGCCGGGCGCTGCCGGCGGGAGAGCGTCCACTGCGGGAGAGGGTTCACAAGTGATCACCGGTGGGGTTTGGGAGGTTTGTTTTTTTTTTTAATTTCCCTGAGTATCTGACAGTGACAGAGGTCCCCGGAGAGGTGCGCGTCTGTACATGCACGAACTGCAGCACGGAGAGCACGACGTGCAAAAAGTGGAATAAATAAACGCAGCGGGAGACAGGAACAGCGAAGCGAGGCTCTTGCGCGGTGCCTGTTGGTGGGGCCTGTGAGGAGAAACGCTGTCTGTCCTGTGAGGAGAAACGCTCTGTCCTGTGAGGAGAAACACTGTCTGTCCTGTGAGGAGAAACGCTCTGTCCTGTGAGGAGAAAAGCTGTCTATCCTGTGAGGAAAAGAGCTGTCCTTCCTGTGAGGAGAAAAGCTGTCCTGTGAGGAGAAAAGCTGTCTATCCTGTGAGGAAAAGAGCTGTCCTTCCTGTGAG
>JANZLQ010000029.1:18316258-18347520 GCA_026212715.1 Elanus axillaris
CTAACCAATAGAATTGTTAGCATCATCGCGTGAACCCTATCCCTCAGGTATAAATGTACTCCTGTCACTGAATAAAGGAGCAATGCTGTATCACTCACATTGAGTCGTCTTGCTTGCTCCTCCGCCGCTCGCATTTTGGCGCCCGAACAGGGGAACAGCACCCACATTGCAATGGTGCTTTTCATTCATTATCTGCCTACTTCAAAACCCTTTTCTCTTCTGGATATCCTATCCAGCAAAATCTGTCCTCTATAAAGACATGTTAATCGCACAACTCCTACCCTCTCTTCTTCTCTGAAGAGCTAGAAAAAGCCTTTGATGACTTTTATTCCTGCACAGAGATATTCTAGTCTCACTGGTGGTTATTGATATTGACATGTTATTGATAAACACCTTTAAAGATGGAAGTTCTTAAAAATGACTGTATGAAGCAAAACCTGTCAGAATGTGCCCTAGTAATTCATAACACTCTTTAGGAATATAATTGACTTTACTGTATACCATAACAGAAAGGCAGAATTAGTAGGAATAATTCCTTACTACAGCTATATTAACTACTTTATCATTCTGTTCAATGTTTCCGTGCATTAATTATTTCCTAATGAAAACACACACTAAATTTTAAGCGCACTGTCTTGGAGTTTCCCTGTTGTGTAGGTTGTCTGAGATACTTTTTTAGATATAAACTAAGATGCTTTCCAAAAGAAATTTTGTCATTAAAGGATTAAAATAGTGATGGAAATATGTTAAAAATTACGAGGTGAGTGTGAATCTACCCATACTCAAGTTTGTAGAAAATAACTATTATATCAAAGATTATTTGTGCCAGAAAGTGCTTGAAATCAGAATGAAATAGAAAAGTCTCAACTTGGAGGAGCAGAGGTACAGGGAACCCAAATAAACAGAGAAATTAACTAGACTTTAGGATCATAAAAATAGGTAAAATTGTGGAAAAATACATGTCAGCATTTTCAGGGGGACTTACTGATACTGTTTTCCTCGAGGAGTGTGGTGTGTATCTTGCTGCTAAAACAGAGTGCTCAAACTTTTTCATGCTTATAGTTGTTCTGAGGAACCACTGATGGAAAATCTCATGGATGTTTCCACTGTCACCAGTTTGCAAGCATAGAAAATGAAGGGTGGCAACCTCAAGCATGGAAAAGTAGCATTAGTAAAACAAGAGTGCACCTTATTTCCAACTGTCTTCATGTTGGCATTTCAAACTTATTTTTTATGACCATATCTCTATCATTCCTGCTATCTCCTCTCTTGCCTGTTCTTCTCCCTTGGCTTCTCTGTTTATACTTCAGGGCTGTTTAATCCTCTTTCTTCTCTTTCCCTGACATTATTTTCTTTCTGTACATATTATCCAGCCAAATTCTCTCTTCCCCTTAGCTTCTGCTGACTATAGTTTCATTTTTTGAACTAAGATTCACTTAACTCTCTAAGTCTCTTATGTACAAGCATCTTCTGAAAGCACTTCCATCATTTCTAATATCTGAGGGAGACATGGATCCTACCTTTCCAGTGGTTAACCTGAACCTCTTGTATAAGTAACTGGGAATAAAGAATTGAATCTATATCGCAGAAGCAGCCAACACTGGAAGTCTTCAATATATGCTTTCTATGGACCATCAGAGACTGGTATAACTGCAATAAAATATCAGTTTTCAAAATGGAATGCAGTTCTTATTATCTATGTCATATTACACCTCAGGTTTTCACTTCTTTCAAATGTCAGTAATTTATTTTGCAGAATGTCTATATCACTTTTATTTCTTCTCAATGAATTGCCCATGCAATCGAACTGAAATCGAACTGAAGCAGAGCTTTAGGTATATTAAACTATATTTCTATCACATTAGGGAAAAAAGGACTTGTTAAAACCTAAAATTATTAAAAATGTGTGTTATATAGCGTAAATAAATGATATAAATATATATAATTTTAAAATGAAAGAAAATACTATTTTGAAAATGGTTACATATATAATTGAGTGAAAATGACACATTTGTAAAATAGGGAAATACAGAGATTCTTTTTAAATTAGTCAGTTTAAACAAATATAATTGAACAAGGAAGAAAAAGACCAAAATATCTTGATGAAATTACTTTAAGTACAGTATTGCATATTTTAGCTAGTCTTCAAGACTTGCTGACTTTTAACTTGATTTCCTCAAGTCCTGCACATTCCTGTCCTAACTGAAGGATGGTAGTCATATCAAAGTCATTCAGACATTGTATTTCACTAAGATTAAGTTCTGCATGCTTATTAGATGGAATAGATATGGGTATCTGTTTGAAATATATTTTCTATTTCATATTCAGTACATACGAAACTATGACCAGACCCTCAGTAATAGTTATCTATTTTGGTCTAAGCAAATATAATTAAATATTTCATTTTTACAAACATTACTTAGAAATAGAGTTAATATCTACCAGCAAGGTAGGTGCAATACTTAGGATGTTTTTTCTTATGGATCTACTGGGGAAAAGAAACGATGTTGGGTGGCCAAAAGAAAAACTAGATTGTGAAAAAAATTTGCCAATAAAAAGAAATGTAAAGTCATACTGAACATGAAAGGATGTCATATTATTTGTATATTACTTGCATTTTCCTGCTTCAAAAAAGTAGATTTTATTAAAATTCACGAAGATATGTATGATACAGTTCTTCAATTAGCTGAAAGTATGCTAAATTTACATTTAAATATGAATTTCAAATATTCTACCTTGTATTTTTAACACAGAAATCTCCCTAAAAGCAAATAAAAACAGGCCCAACAAAAATCTGAGCGACAGAACCTCAGCCACAGGAAAACTATGTCACGCTTACCATTCAAGAAGTTTGCAGGTGATTTCTCTCTGAAGCAACACATATATAAAGAACACAAAGGTATGACTATTTGAATCCTTGTCTGATGCTTATATCAGTAAGTTCTTGTGACGTGGGAAGCCACCAGTTGTGTCATCTGGTGGCTCGCTCTGTGTAGACAGACATTATTTAAAAGCAGTAGGTGCACATTCCAGAGTGTGGGAGGCGCATCTATGCTCATCAAGTGTTCCTTGAAGCTTTCTTCTTTTTAATACATCTCATCCAACCCCATCCATTTTCATTTCTGGCTGCAAATGTACCTTCCATACCAGAAGTTTTTTCTAATGCAATGTCTTAGAGTAGTTTCAGTTTTGTTAGGTAGTCACTGGAGGGTACTTGTTTACCTATTTGCAGTGAACTAATTGCTTTTAATGGAAGATCTAAACATCACCAAAGAGGAATACTGTCTACTTATGAAAATTCACTTTACTAATAAATGTTTCAAAAATTAGAATTGCCATATAAATAGTAGTGGACTGTGATCAATACCTAATGCAATATGGGGCAGCATAAGAGATGCATGTGCTTTCTTTTTGAAATATAAATCATACTTTGTTTTCTGCACTTTATTTGCAAAGTGCCACAAAATTGCTCAGTTCATTTGAACTAATTCTCCAATGACTCTTTGGCCCCATCTGCATTAGACTGAAAGTCGGACTACACAGTTCCCTGATGCTGGAACAGTTACTGTGGCCAACATTTTGATACAGAACAATGTTTTCTTAATCAGTTTGATGGTTTTCAATCAACTTGTCTGAACACATGTACTAAAAGACATAATTGTGCAATCTGGGGAAAGTAGCTTATATACTCCAAGCAGTAACGCAAATTTAAGTCCTGTGTGTTTTCATCTTCTTGCTTCAGAATTTACTGATTTTCAGACAAGGAATTCACTTTGTGGTTCAGAGAGGCACATTTTAAAGCTTTTCTATCATTTTGATCACATAGAAGCTGGACAACACCAAAAATATTTAGAATCAAATGCTTATTCTAAATTTAGAGAAAGTTTTATCTAAATTTATTTTTAGACAAAGTCTCCTAAATTGACGTTTGACAAGGACGGAGCTTCTGATTCTGCAGCTCATCTTTCCTCAACCTGCTGAAACCCACCAAGCATTGTAACTCGGCCATGCTAGCTTTGTTCGTGACCAGATAGCTTAGTGACTCAAGGAGACAGACAGAGAACAGCGTTCTAACCTTGCAACAATCAAGCAATTCAGACATTTCTCCCTACAAAAGTTGTCTACCATCACTACATAATTCTATTTATCTGTCTCTATGGCTGTGGAGTCTCTATCTCAGTAAATATGAAAATAGTCTAAATGATAGTTGAAGCTTTACAACACAACATGATTATCTTAAAAAAATATGGAACCTGAGAAAAAGTGGTCTTGATAGACTTTGTGGACTTAACCAGTGCGCTTTGTGTTATTTTCCAGTGCTACCATACAGTGCTTGAAGCATGAAATGTGTTGTGTTCACAGACTCTTGTTAAGCAGGTAACTAGACAGTACAGGGCACTGGTTCATTAACAGGGACGTGGTTGGAATTTTGTGGATATTGAATCGTGGTTCTCAGTCAGAAAACCTAATTTCCTCAAAATCAAAACTTAAAATCACCATGTCATTTTCTGTGGGGAAACTTCACAATGAATGCTTTTTAAAAAAGGATTTCTATAGTCACTAAATTCAGTCATCTGATAATCCAAGTGGTCGCACTGTGTCATTCATGAGGTGAACAAATTCTACCTTAAAGCCAGTTATGTTTCTCGCCCCTATTGCTCCTGCTAAAAGGCTTCTCCAATAGCTAACTGTTTTCATAGTTAGGAATGTTTCTGTAGTTTCCAGTCTAAATTTATCCATGATCTAGTGATGACCATTTCCTCTTGGTTAACGCCATCTTTTGTTTGAAGCTATTCTCAGACTCAGCAAACTATTCTTTCATCTTCTTCCCCCAAATCCTAACAGTTTCTTGGGACCTCTTTCTGTTTATTCTGTTTCTAAATAGCAATTTGTAGGTTTTTTTCTTCTATGAATACTAAAGCAGGCAACTATGCAAGTAACAGCACTTTCAAGAATTCCAGGTGTACATAGGACTTAATTTCAGAACATTTAAAGGGGCTAATGAACTCATTGTAACCCTTTCTGTTGCCCTGAAAGTGAAGTCATGCTTTTGACTACTCAAACATAGACTAACAGTGTTCCAAAGATGTGTTCCAAAGATGTCTCCCTCTTTCTTTTCCTGATGGTTAGATTGCATTTTTTTTCTTGTATCCCTCTGGGGGTAGGGATTTACAAATCAAGCATGAGGGCTGAGAACCACTGGGACCCACGCTTCAAGGATATTTAGGTCCCTAAATCCTAGATACCCCACTTAAGGAAAAAGCAAGAAAAAGACGGTATAGCATGATAAAGGAAGACCTCCAGGATGCAACTGTGTCAGCCAGAGGAGTGCCTAGGCTGTATACAGTGTGGAAATAAACTTTGCAGCATCTTTTATAGCCCTCGTCACATGAGTATTGAAAGCATTCTATAACATTTAAAAGTCACTGAGTACCAAACTAAAAATAGGCCCTGATCAAATGAATGGGAATTAGGTGCTTAAATACAACAAGGATGTGAACCTGAATCATTTATCCATGTTAAGAATTTGTTTTTTTAAGACTGACACTAAAGGATTAGGAATACTACCTGTGAAAAGTTTTTTGCTCCAGGAGTGATACAAGTCAGAGGGAGTTTGGGGAGGAACTGGCAGTGCTCCGTAAGTCATGTGGTAACCAGTGATAATATATACAGAGGAAAGCAGAAAAGGGCAGCAAAGGACACCGTATCAGAGAAAAAGATTAGATGGTATTACAGAATCAAAAGCAGCAGAGAAAGCAAAGAGAATTAACATTTTAAAAAAAGAAAAAGATAAATGCAAAGATATTTTAGTGAAAATACCTTCCATACAGTGGAGAAAGTGTGAAGGACTAGAAGTGGTGAAGTCAAGGTCATGATTTTAGCTATCACATTTAGGGAGTCCAGAGCTGAGATGAATTAAAAAAAAAGTGAAAAAGGGATAAAGGGAGAGGTGGGAGAAGGGGGTTTTAGAGGGTGTCTTCACAGGGTTGTACTGTGAGGAAAGGGAGAGCAGAGAGTATCTGAGAAACTAGTAAAACACTATTCAAGTGTTCTCTTTCTTGAAAGCAAGTTGTGCTTTAATGAGTTTCAGTATAAACTGAAGATGAGAAAACATGCATAGTTCATGCATAATGTCAAAACACAACAGGTACTCAGATCTGTAAAAGCTGAAAACATTTGGCAGTTGACTATTAGAAGATTTTAATCAGAAATATTGTCCAAATACATCCAGTTGAATATATCCTTGATAGCTCGTTGATTTTTCTTCAGTATTTTCTCTACCTAGTGACTCCATTTCTGTTCTCTGGAACAGAGATACTGCACTAGATTTCAAAGCAAGAAACAAAATTAAGGTTGCTAAAATAATGTAGAATATATATCTAAAGATAAAACCTATATTAAATTCAAGCTTAGTGTTTGCAGTGTGCTATCTTCTCAATGAATGTGTGGCTTTCATGAAAAGACAGTTGTTTTTTTCATATATCATTTCATTACCAATTCATTTAATTAAAATATAAAAGTTAATGTCACACTGCAAAAAATGCTTTACACCCTTGCTTCTTTGATAGATATTATTTTTTACTTAGTGAAAATTCTGATAACTAAGGATACAGCTGACTTCAATGGGATGACAGTATGAAGTGTATTATGTAGTATCTTTAGGGCATCAATATGTAATTTAAAGAATTTTAACACTTTGGCAGTACTTCAATACAAATCATTATGAATCATCTCATCTATTCCTGCCAAACCAGAAGGTATCTTTCAAAAAA
This sequence comes from Elanus axillaris, assembly GCA_026212715.1. NCBI lineage: Eukaryota > Metazoa > Chordata > Aves > Accipitriformes > Accipitridae > Elanus > Elanus axillaris. Next base: position 18,323,032 of record JANZLQ010000029.1, read on the forward strand.
ATTCAAAATCCTTCACTTCTTCTAGACCGGAATACATTAGAAGACAGTCAGAATTGTTCCAGCAGTACACTGGCTGTACCAGTGTTTGAGTTACTGGTTCAGCACCAAGAACATTAGCATGCTTTGCAACTGCCCTGGGAAAGAGGGATGGCATCGAGCCACTCCCTTCCTAGCACAGGGTTCTCAAATACTGTGTATGTAAAAGCTACATCTGCTGTATTTTTGCAGTTTCACCAACCCAGAAAGGCATAATGGGATGCCTTCAATGGAAAATGTGTTCCTTTGATTTCAAAACTAAAGTGATTAAAGCAACTAGGACTCATTTGTCAATTCTGTAATTGTCTTCGTGCTTGACAAATAGTTTATTTTTTCTAATATCCTGTATTTGGTGCTAAACAAGTATGAGATATTATGAATTTCTTTTCCTTTTAAGTCTAACCAGCTCATATGCTTTCCCTGAGTATATTATATTGAGTCTCAGAGAGGTTCTGTATTTATACTCAGGAATTAAAAATAGCAATCAACATATTTTATCTGGTCCTCTTTACAAACATGCTCAGTTTGATGTAAAAACACAGAGAAAAGTATATGTCAAAATATATGTATGCATTAATCTGGATGAAGTATGATGTGAAACCTGAACTTCAGAAAAGCTTCAGTTATACATTATCTTAAGACAAAAAAGGAGGTACTCTTTCCAATATTGTTAGCCATTATATTTGCTATTATTAAAACCTGTAGATTTTATGTGAAAACTGATAATGGAATAACCATGTATTAACATAAAGTAATTATTTAATAAATATTTATTAGACCTTTGCAGATTTTGCCAACAGTCACTCTTTAGTTCCTGGAAAAACTAGTAGGTCCTGTTATAGTGCATCCTGGTAGTCATTGTCACTGAAATGACACTGGATTTTTAAATAAAATAGTTTACTGAAATAACTATGAATAATCTTTTTCATTTTATTAGAAACTCTATGTGAATTACACAAAACTAGTAGGGAGTTAAGTTCCTGTCTTTCACAATTTCATAGAAAACCTGAGTTTCTATGTATAATTCCAGATATTCCTACAATGAGAAGAACAAATAGCCCAAACCTTACGTCAGGGAAGAAAGGGAGGGAAGAAAGGAGAAGAGGAAGAGCTGGGAGGCCAAGGGAGAGAGAGGGAGGCACAAGGCAGGAAGGAGAGGGAGGCAGGCAGCGGGGAAGGAAAGGAGAATTCCTGGCCATTGCTGCTTTAATACTGTCTCTTTGGCAATAAACAAATTGATTTGTACGTACATAAAATTGTTTATAAATAGTTCACCTCGATTGATCTTTTGTAGTATTTTTACATCCACGACAGTAGCCAATTTACTTTATTTCCTACTAGGATGTTTCAAAGATCCCCACAGCAGTAAATACTCCATTGAATTGTGCTTCATAACTCTCTTAGGCCCTCTGAAATGATTTACCCTTTTACAACATTTGTCAGCTTTGCCCACTGCATTAAACTTCCAAATGTGTGTTTGGAGTGGCCATAGTGATTGCATTACTTAAACAGAGCAACAAATAGGATGACAGCCATATGCCAATCAATTAGGTTGCAGAGGAAGTCACAAGATAGCAGTATGCTTACATCTGGTAGCAGGCAGTACCACATCCGTTAACATGACTCATTCTGTTTATTGAGCGTCCTAAGCCATCTGATTCCCTAAAAGTATTGTTAAAACTACACCAAGGTAATCAGTCACTCCAGCCGAGAATATTTTGCCATGAAAAATGAAAATACAGCTGAGAGCTGCTGAAAAATAGGAATGTGTTAGAAAGATTTGTAAGATGTTTGTGTCTAAAAGAGTCTCAGGTGTACAAGCTGGAAGCCTGAAAATCCTGTGAGCCTTTCAACTAGCTCATAGTAACTGAGACATCAGATGATAGAAAAATGGGCTGTATGCCTTCTCCATCAGAGCTAGGCCATGCCTTGTCTGTGTCAGAAGCTGGCTAAAAGACTTGAAATACTGTCTGCAGCTGCCACCTCCAGAGACGCTAGCCTAGGCTGGATAAGGATCTCTGTGGTTTAAATATTTACACTGGGTCCCTTTTTTGTGTTTATAATGTTAGTAGAAACTTTATTACGTGGATTGTTAGGACTCTAAATATTAGCTTGGATATTAATAGCGTTCTTGCAAACACAGTAAACTGTGATTTTGTTTACTTCACTATTCAGTCTAAATTAAAAAATATATTGTTGGAAACAACAAAAGAAGCAGCAGATCACAGCTGATGAAGCGTTCGGTATATACGCACAGTTTGTTTCTGCACTTCTTTAATGACAGAAAAGAAAACCTGACATGCAATTGCACAAAGCCATCAGCCTGCTTATGCCACTTACATTGAGCTGATCTAAACCAATTAGCAACTTTGGGGCAATAAAGCTGATGAACCTGAGTTCAGTGGAATGTTTTATTAGTTAGACCAGCATAGTCGTTATAGATGATGCTTATGGGTTCGACAAACTGAAGGAAAAAGAGGAAATAGAGCGAGGTAATTACAAAGTAATAGGAGTAATAGAAGAAAATAACCTCAATTATGCAGAAGAGTTTCAAGAGTAAAACCTTGGTTGTTCTGAAATAACCGCTTAGAAAGGACAATATAATGTGACAGTCTCCTCATAGAATTCCTTAAAAATAGGTCCAGACAGCTCGTCTACCGAGTGAATCTAATAAATTCTCTCTCAGTACCATTTGCCCTAGCAAATAGGCTCAGTCTTTCCATTTAAAATCCATTTTTAACCTCTTGATTTCATGGAATATGATGTCAATACATGCATTCTGTGACTGTTACTTGTTCAGAAGAGAACAAAGCTGGACCTGTCAGAATTGGTGGCTGGAATTCTCACCAGGTAATGAGAATTATATTCACTATGATTGGTTAACAACAAATGTATTGACATCTGTGTGTTGACCAGAGATGCTCAAGATTTAGCATTCAAAGCAAAATAGTTATACATGTGCATTTACAAGTTTATATTTAGCTACATATTTTTGCTTTTAAAAAATGGGGCTGAGATGTATAGTATGTCATACAGCTGTATATACCTGAGAGTACTCAGCTCCAAACTGTGTGATAAGATCTTCTAAGAAAATAAAAAAGGCTATTCTTAAAGTTCTCCAGAAAGGCAGAAGACGAAAACCTCAAGAAGAGAAGGGAAATATACATCCACATGGAAGATATTTTAATTTTGTAAGAAGAAAGCAGCAGAAAACTGTAGCTGAAACACTGCTATGATTTGATAGCCCAACAGCTGACCAAAGATTTCACCACCAGTTGTGTTGCTGCATGTTAGGAAAGACAGCAGCACGCTGTCAGAAAAAAAAATAAATCAGGATAAAATTAGGTAATTGTATGCTGAGTTGTGAATCGATTGGGTTAGGCTACTGACGAGTAGATGCTTGAGCACAGGGGACCTGAGACAGGACAATGCAAGTACAATATGCAGTTCAGTGTAGGCAATATTCAATTTGAGTGTAACCAGATTCGATAAGCAATTGCTTTTTGTTCAGAGGTAGCATCCGGATGTTACAATCACAGTTCCCTGGCCCTATGCACAATGCAGACCTACAGATCTTGCTTCACCTGCCTTACAATGCACAATACAATTTTTTAACCTATTTTTTTTAAGTGACTAATTAAAGATCTCATCAGTAACATGTAAAGCTTACCCAGTTCATTCAGTGCGTGTGGCATAGCAGTGGAAAATAGGCAAGGTTTTACTGGCTTATTCTATCTAAAACTGTTTCTTCTATCTAAAACTGTGGTGGTTTTTTTTCTGTCTAAAACTGCTCTATTTTTTTTCAAGCTAAAACCACAATAAATTTTCCCACAGTCCACTACATACCCATGGCTGATTTGGGGTTAGGAAACTGAAAATCCTGTGCAGGTTTACAACTTTTCCATGGATTCACAACATCACTATATCCTGGACAGCACATTAAAATCTGAACTCTTCTAGACATCAGAACTTTAAAGAGGTGGCTTAAGAGAGCAAAACTGATCTGTTGATGTGGACACATGCCTGTTATTGACAGGATCTCTGCTCTTCCAGAGGGTGACGAACACAAGACATTCAGCACCTCTGAGCTGTGAACGCTTTTGAGATAGTCACTGTGTTCTCTGACTAATCGTACACTATGACATTGGCATATCACAAGATCACCAAGACACCTGGACCTGAAATATTTAACCCCAGGGGAGTTTTAAACACCTCTCACCTGTGACTGATGTCCCCCGCTTGCTGATCTTTCTGCGCGCTTCTTCAGCGTGTATGTTGTGACTCCTGGCCACACAATGACTTTGGCTGGTAGCTCTTAGGACTGGGAATATCTTCTCTCTCAGGTACGCAGTTACATCAAATAGACAGAGAGCTAGTTTTGCCAAAAATAACTGGTTTAGGAAGATTCTGCAAATGCTTCTTTCTTTCCCCGCTCTTTCAACTGTACCATGCTGGCCTGAGAGCCAGCTACCATTGCCTGCACGAGAAACTTGTAGGGATCCATTAAAATCCATGGTATCTCCCGAGACACTTATTTGGCTGCTGTATGTTCCCATCTTCTAACTTAAGCACACAACAACAATCTGTCCATGTTGTAGCCCAAGAGTTGCCATCCCTGGTGGTGCTTGTTTCTGCCACTGCAGGCAGCGATGCCCCACAAAAAGGTTAGGAAACCTTGGTGTAATTGAGTGTGAAGCCAGAAAGGATACATACAGTCATCACGCGTATTTGTTTGCACAAAAATAGAATGACGCCAGCTCTATATTTAGGCCATTCTGCCCCTAAGAGTGGGGATCAAAATTACCTAGTCATGCAAATGAAACGTAACATAAATATGATAAGGAGATCTTCAGGTGATGAAAACAGTCATAGATTGGCTGAAATGGGATCAGAGCGCTTGCCTGTGGTATTGTCATAATATATTGTCTTTTTGTTCCTCTCCAGAGGCCTTTTACATGTTAGTAGAATCATAGAATGGTTTGGGCTGGAAGGGACCTTTAAAGGTCATTTAGTCCAACCCCCCAGCCGTGGGCAGGGACACCTTCCACCAGATCATGTAACTTAAAGCCCCGTCCAACCTGGCCTTGAACACTTCCAGTCACTGGGCATCCACAGCTTTTCTGGGCAACCAATCCAGTGTCTCACCACCTACATCATGAAAAATTTCCTACTTACATCCAATCTAAATCTACTTTCTTTCAGTTTAAAACATTGCCCCTTGTCCTGTCACTACAGGCCTTGGTAAACAGTCTCTCTCCATATTTCTTATCAGCTCCCTTATAAGATTGTATCAAAGGCCTTACAGAAGTCTAGGTAGATGACATCTGTAGCTCTTCACTTGTCCACTGATGCAGTCACTCCACTGTAGAAGGCCACTAGATTAGTCAGGCATGACTTGGGTGAAGCCAGTTGGGCTGTCTCTAATCACCATCCTGTCTTCCACGTGTTCTGACATGTCTTCCAGGAGGACGTGTTTCATGATCTTACCAGGCACTGAGGTAGGGCTGACTAGTGGGTAGTTCCCAGGGTCCTCTTTTTACCCTTTTTAAAAATGGCCTTGATGTTTCCCTTTTCCCAGACACTGGGGACTCCACCTGACTGCCATGACTTCTCAAATATGATTGAGAGTGGTTTGGCAACTATAGCAGCTGATTCCCTCAGGACTCTGTGGTGCATCTTGTTGGATCCCATGGACTTCTGTATGTTCAGGCTCATCAGGTGGTCTCGAACCTGTCTTCTCCTACAGTGGGAAGTACTTCACCATCCCCATCCCTGCCTTGAGGTTCAGAGGCTTGAAAGATGTAGGGAGAGACATCACCACAGAAAACTGAGGCAAAAAAACGGTTGAGTTCCTCAGCTGTTTTCACGTTGGTTGTCATCAGTTCTGTCTTATTTATAGTTTTCTTTAATCTTCATTTTCAGGCCAATGTGCCTATAGAAGCCTTTATTATTCTTTGCATCCCTTGCAAATTCAGCTCATGACTCACAAATAGCAAAAAGTCCAAAGCCCAAATCCATGAAGATGCTTTGCACCTAACATCACACTAGCTTCAAAGTGAGGTCACTGGAATTAGGAATAGACTTAAGTTCTTAATATTTGGTAGAGCTAAGTCTTTGTCTCATACATTATTCAGTCAACATAATAAAGAATAAACCACAGAACTTTAGCTATTAACTTTTTTAATCACTTTTATGTATTGTCTGGAAAAACATTTAAAGGTTCATCATTAGTAGATTCAAAACACATCCTTACGGCCTTTCCTTCCAGTCTTTCATTCTGCATTTCAAAGTAGTTGAGAATTTTGTTTTATGTTACAATGTTTTTCCCACTAGGTAGTCTAAGTAATTTTAGCAATTTAAATGCTGATTCTGAAGTACTGATGTGGGCAAATGTAACATTTATTATACTTTCTGCAGTAACTTGAAAGTAGCTCTGGCCATTAAATCTTGTTTTATTGAAAATTTGAATACAACCTAGGACACCATGGCTTGTCATCTTTTGTGCACGTTCTATGATTTAGAAGAGAATGTCCCCGTCCAGCACTATCAAGCCTGAGACAGAGGTCATGCAGACTTTGGATGGAAAAATACCACACATGATTTGCGACGAGGATGAACAGGTATCTGTGCAAGCTGCTGGTGTGTTTAGATAATGGTCGTGAACAACGGATTATTAATGCAACTGAAAATGTTTTAGCTGCAGTGGCTATGAAATCATGAAGCTCCCCACTATCACCAACTGTCCACTTGCCCACCATCACAAAACTGTCTGGTCTTTAATGATTTGGGTAGAAAATACTTGCATGCATTTCTCTTGGAGTCGTATGAGAAATATCACGTAAGTTACGTAAGTGCTGCTTTTTCCACCATACATTCTGAAAAGGTGGCTTGCTGGTTTTATTTTCCTTCAATCTGACTTTCTAATGTAAAGCAAAAAGTAGCAAATCTATCCAATAATGGTTTGGTCTTCAACATTATGACCCAGGTTCAACAAAGTGGAAAACTAAACAGAGCGTTAATTAATTTGCAGAATTTGGTTAGAAAGAGTAATTAAAATCACTGAAAAATTTGTATTGGGCTAGCAATATGTAAGTACTCAATACATGGCACTAGCAATGTATAAGTACATTCATAATGTTGTGAAAACAAAACTGTCTGCCACTGTTACAGGCATTTTCCAGTGCCGTTAGAATTCTCTGCATGGTTGGTCTGGTTACGATCATGCATAGATCCTTCTTTTTGGCCAGAACCTCTGGTGATGCTGACATGCCATCCCTTACCATTACAAGGTGCGATGTACCCAGCTAACAGATAAACTTTCTGTCTTTGATACACTCCACCGTGTCTAACACAGGCCAGATGATTGTCTCCTATATTTTGCCATCTCTGCAACTCTGTTGGTAGTGCAAAAGCCCTGTCATGCGGATTACCGACTGGCTGTGAATTCCATAGGTACGAGGAGCTCTAAACCATCACACCCTGACCTTCCTCTCCACTGTGGGAAAGGAGCCATGTTACTGGAGTTACAGGCACTTGAGCAGGCACAGCCTGCAGATGACATAGTCGCTGGTTTTCTAACAACTGCCTTCCAAAAATAAGCCCCAGTCTGGCACAGCTGCTTGTTCTGTGATCATAAGAATTCATGTATTCAAAAGTCAGTACTCACAGAGAAAATTTGCACTGGGAAAGCCGAACAAAGTAGGGATAAGATAGAACGCTTTGGTTCTGTGGTTTTCATTCAGCAAATAAAACGCGCCTCAGATACTTCAATTTCTTCAGTCTCCATTGTGTCAGTGTTGAAATCTGGGAAATAATCAAACTGAGAGTAGACAGTACTCCCACTTCAAGATGGAAAATATCCTGGTTTGATCTTCCAAAAAAAATAGTCAGCTTTTGTGATTATAAACAAAGAGTTTTCTGAATTTATTATTTAAAAAAATATTTAAAAATGTAGAAGGAAACATTGAAAAAAAAGCTTTCTATTGTAAGATTAAATTTGGTTTCAATTATCTGTTCACAAAAAGAGTTATTACTGGTTTTCTCCATTTGAAACTGGAAAAAAGCCCCAACGTAAATACTGAAGTGGAAAAACATGTCTGAAGTAGCTGAGTTCATCATTGCATTGTAGATGAGATGCAAAAGAACTTGGGAAATGTCACTGTTTCCAAACCAAAGAGACCAGGAGTGATCAAATGAAAAGAAAAAATGATGACTCTGTTATAAGCATGAGTGGAAGCACTTTCACCCCAGAAATTACAGCAGTGCCAGGCTATCCTCTGTCCCCAATGGGGAGTTGTATTCACGCTTGACTGATCTCTAATCCAAAGTAATCTACAAACACTGAGTAATTCAAATATCATAGTGATGTAGGGAGCTGTTATTCTCCCTGTAGGCTTTACAGGTTGCCTGTCAGAGAGCAGAGAGGTCAAACAACTTGCATAAGGCCATGGAAGGAAAAAGAGTGTTTCACCTTAGCATTAGCTCTCAGTTCAGTGCTTAGACAACCAAGCTATTTTTTTATCAACTTCATTTACTTATTTTTTAACATATCTACCAAAAAACCAAACAAGAGAAAACACCTGTTGTTTGAGAGTCAGCCTCTAAATGAGAAATATAAGTTGCTGATCTACACGTCTGGTTGCATATTTTCTCTCTTCTCATATTTATACTTGAAAATGTTTGTTTAAATACAGTGAGACTATAATATTTACATTAGTGCCAGGTGTGATGCACTAATGGGTTATGGTGGAATAAGAAAGGCACTGAATGTTGCTCTGCTCCTTTTACTGTATGTTGTTTTGACATTATCCATTTGCAGCAGACTGACCAACTGCTTTGTACACATTTGAGCGGAAGTGAGGCAGAGCATACATTGGTAGAGGTGGGAATACAGTGAAAAGATGCCACCCTTTAATCTAGCTTTCTATTTAGTTGTTAAATCTCCTTCCACGTTTTCATCTCCATAGGCTTAGCCTCTGAACACTCTTTATCTTTTTGCAAACCTCTGTATGCATTCGAGTGCAGCAGCAGTATCCATATTAAGTGCACAGGTAGTAAAGTGCAAGTATGGAACAACATTTCCATCCAAATGGAACATCCATACAAGACCCGTCAAACCTTTAGACACAGTTTATACTGCTGTCCGTGAAAACAGAAAAGCAGAAATACATCTCATGTTGGTCATTTTTTGTAATACCCAAGGAACAGAGCTGCTATGGCACAGGAAAAAGGAGTTCACCGTAACCATACTTTCCTTTCCCCTCTCCTCCCTATTGTAGAGATGAAGACTGAGCCCATTCACACTGAAGAGACGAGGGGGTGGAAAACAGAATGGCAAGAAAGACATCATAAAATATTACTAAAGAAAAAAGTTATGAGGTAAGAGGATCCGCCTATATGAAATCTGTTTCACCGATTCACAGGGCACGTCGGGTGCAGTCAGTAAGGTGCCTGCCTCCTGCCTACCCACACTGAGTAGCCAGCGACAAGTCATCAGCTCCCTGCGAGCCTGCGTGAGTGGGATGCACTGCCTCAGGTAAGAGAGTCGACCAGAAGACCAGGCTGCTAGTGCTGGTCTGGGTGCGTGCCTGGGAGCTGGCCCTCACTGCTCAAACCAGCCCTGAGCCCATGCAGTTACTGCTTGCTTCTTTCCTCCTGGAGAATCTTTCTCACAAATGCAGATTAAACCTCAGCCCTTTTATTTCTGTCCATACTTTCTCTTGCCTCCATAGGCTCCACAAAACTGCAGTAGTTTTATTGACTGACAGTTTGATTTTATTAAACGTGCTGAGCGAGAAAATGTATTTCGAACCATTGTACATCATTGTCTACAGCTGTAAGTAGATAACAACAGATATCACCTCCAACCTAAAGCACTTCAACATCTCTAATATTTTAGTTTTTATAACATCTGCCTTTTTAAACGTGGTGACTTTCAAAATGCTTAAGCAGACTGACTTTCTGTAACTTGATGTTGATGGATTACCCACAGTAGGATTTGATCACAGCGGGTTTTACAGTGTACTAAATGCACAAAGGCAAAGAAATGCCAAAACTGGAGACCAGTAAGTGAAGTAAAGTTCCCCAGTGCAGATACATTTTCAAGTAGAAAGACTTCTCTGTGCTTCCTTAGGGACTGGGAAGAACAGTTACTTCCTACTAACTTCCAGTTTCTTTTGACCTCAGTGCAGTTTCTTTTGACTTCAGTGACTACACTAGGACCTCCTTCTCTCAACCTTTTTTTTTTTTTTTTTTTTAGATTTAGAAACTGCCTTAAATTTTGACTTCTTTTATTCTCAAGAGTGTCAGACTTTCCAGGATAAATTACCTCCTGTCACTTGGTTAGGATGCAGTAGGACTTTTATAAAAGTTCACTAAAAGTAACTTAGACTTTCTGAAGAGGTCAGCTTCTTGTGGATTCATACATCCCTATTAATACTTCTATCTATCCTGAATAACATGAGAGTAAAATCACCCTACAGAGTAAAATTCAGAAAGGGTGTCATGGTTTAACCCCCGCCAGCAACTAAGCACCAGGCAGCCGCTCACTCACTCCCCCCACCCAAGGGGATGGGGGAGAGAGAATCAGAAGGAAAAAGGTAAAACTCATGGGCTGAGATAAGAACAGTTTAATAGCACAGAAAAGAAGAATCTAATAATGACAATACTAACAATAGTAAAATGTCAATAATAATAATAGAAGGATTGGAATATACAAAACAAGTGATGCACGATGCAACCGCTCACGACTCACCGACCGATGCCCAGTTAGTTCCTGAGCAGTAATCCCCCCCCAGGCCAACTCCCCCCAGTTTATATACTGGGCATGACATCCCATGGTGTGGAATGTTCCTTTGGCCAGCTGGGGTCAGCTCTCCTGGCTGTGTCCCCTCCTAACTTCCCTCACCGGCCCTGGTGAGGCTGCACCTCGAGGGCCGGGTTCAGTTTTGGGCCCCTCACCACAGGACAGACCCGGAGGGGCTGGAGCGTGTCCGGAGACGGGCAACGGAGCTGGTGGAGGGTCCAGAGCACAAGTCCTGTGAGGAGCGGCTGAGGGAACTGGGGCTGTTGAGTCTGGAGAGAAGGAGGCTGAGGGGAGACCTGATCGCTCTCTGCAGCTGCCTGAAAGGGGTTGTAGCGAGATGGATGATGGTCTTTTCTATCAAGTAACTTTTGATAGAACGAGAGGAAACGACCTCAAGTTGCACCAGAGGAGGTTTAGATTGGATATTAGGAAAAATTTCATCACCAAAAGGTTTGTCAAGCATTGGACCAGGCTGCCCAGGGAAGTGGTGGAGTCACCATCCCTGGAGGTGTTAAAAAACTGCGTAGACAAGGCACTTCAGGACATGGCTTAGTGGGCATGGGGGTGTTGGGTTGATAGTTGGGCTTGATGATCTTAAAGGTCTTTTCCAACCTAAACGATTCTATGATTCTGAACTTCTTGTGCCCCTCCAGCCTTCTTGCTGGCTGGGCACGAGAAGCTGAAAAATCCTTGACTTAATATAAAGGCTACTTAGCAACAACTGAAAACATCAGTCTTATCAACGTTACTCTCATACTGAATCCAAGACATAACACTCCTGTAAAGAAAATTAACTCTATCCCAGCTGAAACCAGGACAAAAGGCGGTATCTACATTCCTGGTCCCTTCCCACTGGAGTTACGAAGCAAAATTTCCGTATCGTATATGTGGGGATTAAGACCTGTTACTAGTATTTCTCCTGAAAGGGAGGAGGCAAGGCTGTTGTAAAAATTTGCTAATGGTTTAAGTGCCATTTGAAATTGGATTATTTCCAGCATATCCTGTAGCCTAGAAGTTGAGTTCCTCCTAGAGAATTAGAAGGAACTTGTTCAGATCCACTCAAGAAGAAGAATACGGCAGGTTTAGGACTCGTATTCTGTGTAAAAGCCCGAAAAACTGAGTCATGGAAAAAAGGGACAGAGCCACTGCAGCTGCCAACATTTTGTGCAGGCCTGGCATTATTAAACATGCTCTAAAGACATGTACCGGATTGAGCCTATATAGCAAAAGCTAGGTGGGTAAAGCTTAGCTTAAAGAGTCTTCTGCAGCATCTGGGCTCTTTTTCTATTACTGTAATTTTTTACTATAGGCCCCAGGCTCTTCCAGAATTAGACAGCATGGTTTTAGGCTATAAATTTTGGGCTGAAGCACTGAAAGTAACATTTTCATATTTAGCCCTTTAGTGGGTTGACGCACTTTGGACTTAAAACTTCAGAGTGAAATTGAATATGGATGAAACATTATATATATATATATATACACACACACACACTTCTGTCCCTTTAAAAATATCTTTGAAGTACTTCAGCTGCATGGCCAGAAGAATCTGCATTCTCCTCTGGAAGGGCTTCGATGAAGAGTCCAGTGAATACTTACATCCTAACTGCCTTTTGGTTTAGCAGGTGACACACTCAGGAAATGTGAAATATGGCTTTGGATGTCTTCTGCACTAATAGAGAATTAAACGCAAGCTTCTCGCTTCCGACATGGGTGAGTTAATCAAAAAAGCTATCAATTAAATACATACAGTACAAGCTACAGAGATCTGCTTCAAATGAGATGGGATGCAAGAGCAACATTTTGTAAGGAGCCCAAGGTAGCAAGCGTTGAGAATAGCCCAAGCTCATCTCCTGGGCTGGGTTAGCCTCAGCAGATAGGCAGACAGAGGCTTAAACCAAATCTTCCCAGAAAGACTGTGTTAGAGACAAGGCTAGGCACCTCAGAGCATGACAAGAGGACATCTGTTTTGGGGATGTGTATGAGCAGAAGTCCTGCCGGGTACCTACATACCTGTGAGAGGCATTTTGAGGATCTTTCTCTTGAACATGGGATGCACTTAAGTGCCTAAACCCTTTGGTTTATTGACCCTCTTCCATGCTGCCAACAAACAATATTTTGTGGATTCTGCAGTACATTTCTTTCTAAACATATTTCCTCGCCCACTCAAAAATGAACCATTTCCTGAAGTAGTTTACAGTTGTCATGAAAGTCAGGAAGACACTTCTAATTGTGGCTGAAACCGTCAACCTAAGCTATTAAACAAAACCTCAGTTCTCTAAGGCAATACTGGAATAAGTTGCTTTTAGTGTGCAAGTTTGAAATGTCTTTCTTAAAGCTTTTATTGCCAGTGAACTCCTTATAAAGCAGAATACTTGCTGTACTACAGAACTTTGCTTCAAATCTAAAATGCTCTAAAATGAAATATATTGAAAATGTCTAGCCTCCTGCTCAAGAAAGAAACAACATTATTGACCACTTAGAAATGTAATTCTTACCACAAGCAACAACAACATCCTTATGGCAAAAAATATGAATTTAAGGGACAGTTATGAGCTGAATGGGCTTTTTTTTTCTTCCACGGTATAAGAAGTAAGCCATGTCTCAACTTCTGAGTACAGAAGAGAAAAATTGGAAGCTTAGTAGGTATACTCCTTGCTTTGATCAATGCCAAAACATACTTACTCTGCAAATGGTCAGGATCGTGGCAAGGGCTCATTTTCAGCATCATAAATATAATTCATTTATGTTCTATCTGGCCTGAATGAAATGTGACAATACTACTTGTTTATGACTTGTTCAGGAGTCATAAACAAATGTTCATGACTCACAAATATTGAGGAAAATGTGACTTATGGTCACTAGCCTGGACTTGGACGAAATTCCTTTTGGCAGTGAGGAGTATCCTGTCTTTTCACTGAAGAGCTTTAAGGATTTGAAGACAGAATAACAAAGAGACCTGACTGCCAGATAGGAGGCATACGCTTTCCTGTTACTTTTCTATTGCAAGAATGAGTATATTATTGAAAAGGTGTCCTAACTAGTTATCAAATAATTCTAAGACATAGACCAGTTAACTACTGGTATGAACCAGCACAACTCTACTAGTTTAAACAGTATTTTACGTAGGGGAATTTGGCTCTTTATGTTCAATTCCTAGTCCTCAGAACAGATTTCTAAATGTATAACTGATATGTCTTGTTTCTGCAGAAAAATGCAAGTGTCGTTCAAGGGGCATCATTATCCAGCTATAGGATTTTGAGTCAGATTTTCAACTGGGTTTCCAAAAGTACAGTCAGCTCAAACATAGCTCAGTTCTGGCATCAGAAATGTTAAAGCAGCACGAACTCCTGACATTTTCCAGCATTCTAATAGAAAAAAAAAAACATTTTTACATATTTGCCCTCTTCCCCTTAATCGAAAAAAATGAAGAATGAGATTTTCAAAGTAAGGTTGAGATGACTGATGTTTAATAGATTCAGAGAATTGTAAACAAAAATAAAACACAGTATGAATTTCTAATATTATTTAACAATTTTCACTGATTTATTAAAACTATTATACAGCCCGAATCTACAAATTATGCATGTTGGATATACATGACATGTCCCTGTATCATGCTCATGTTCAAATCATGCTCATGTATACACCGGTGGGAATACTACACTAAGAAATGTGACCTATTTGCCAGAGAGAAGCCACTATATAGAAATACTGGATTTCTCTGGCTGTTTGATGGTCTTTTCCTATTAATCTGCTCTTCTTCTCTGTTATACCAAACAATGATGGTGAGAAAGAGAAACAGCAATAACGTTTTGATAAAGTTATAGGACAATACTCAAAGGCATTAGCTTTGATTAGTTTCTAAAATTAGTACTATATTCAAGGATGCAGACTCATCAGTACACTCGCATACTCTACTTAAGATTAGAAATAAATAAATTAGACTTCCCCAATACCAATCTATACAGGTTTAATTACTTTCAAGACTCCTTTTGTCAAAGCAGTGCATTAACTTTCAAATAAATTTTAGCCTGTTGTGAGCGAGCTGAGAGAGTGAGATTTAAACATGCTGTGTGGGCCTAGCAAGACAAAGACAAAACCATACAGATCTGTGAAAAGAAGCCAGATTTTTCTTTGCTGGAATATTTCAGGTAAACTAAGAAGAAGGGACACACAATCCATTTGCCTTTGCAGAAAGCCTTTAATTAAGTCCACTAAAATATGCATTCAATTGAATTTTGCCTGTCAGTTTTCAGGACTTGGCACACTGAACAGTGAAACCACTCCTCTGCATTGAAGGCACACATTAATTAAGTAAAACTATACATTGAGCTTATTCCTTCATAAGGCCGGGAGAAGTGGGTTGAGACAGGCGGGACAATATTTACGAAGGCTGTCAGAGGCAGGAGGCTTTTGCTGCACCTTCCTGGAGGAACATAAATCACAGCTGGTACTAATGAACTGGAGCCTGAGCAAGAATGCCCCTTCCTCATGGATGCCTTAAGCACCCCTACTCTTTTCCCATCTCCCTTTAGTTTTCCTTCTTTCGCAACCTCAGGTTCTCCTTTTACAAGCCATCCCTTCCAGTATCAGTACTCTGGACAATTTTATCCCAGGGCTTTGGCGGAACTCGAGCTTCCTAAAGACTCCTTTAAAGCTTGCTTATAAGAACAATGAAACATCACCCAGGACGACTTTATTTCTGCCTCCGGAACAACAGTTCTGCAGTTTCCCTCTGAAAGCACAGTATTCCAACAAATCTAAAGGAGATAATGTTTTCTGAATGTTTTCCTCGTGATCGCAGTTTGATTCCCGGAATTGCCAATTGCTCAAAACTGTCAGCCACAGTTTACATGAAATATCCTGTTTCAGTAAGCAGCGGCTAATCACCAAGAAATGATCCTCCCTCTCCCTTTAAACAAAACCACTATAACTTTAATTTGGGGCATAAAGGCTTTACTAAAAAGCCAGAACTCATAAAAGATCAGGAAAGTTGTATAATGCTGCTCGGCAGTTGGAGTAGATTACTGCAGATGCATCGTTCTTGTAATGGTTTATGTTAGAATTTTTTATTCCCCTCCAACCCTAGTTAACCATCAAAAAAAGAAGAAAATACTGCAAATGATATATTAATACAGCAATGTACTTGTACCTCTCTTCTCCTTAGTAGCAGAGCAGCACATTCTGGCTTGAATAAGTATCGTGAGCATTACTTTTCCTTCCAGCAAAGCAACAGGAGTTTTCTCAGAGGTCTCCATAATTTTGTACCATCTAGTTTGGAGTCAGGCACCTCCCACCCTCCCAGAGGAGTCCGGCTGATCCCAGAGAATGGGGAAAGAGCCGGGAGGGTGGATGGAGCCACCAGCGCCCGCAGGGAGTGAGGGGTGGGAGCCAAGAAGGCTGGAGGGACGTTGCGGGGGGGGACACCGTGTCCCCCCCCCGGTGACTGGATGCTGCATGCTTGCAGCTCCATCCCCAGGAATATCTTCGGACTGAAAGGGAAGGAGCAAGCTGTGACAAGTGGAGATAGAGAATGCTGGCATTTTCTGCTGAAAGGGATTGTTTTAAATTGCTACTTTACAATGTTTTTTAAAATAAAATTCAGTTTAGAAGCCCCACCTCCTGGATTTTAAGGGTCCTCAGGGTACCAGGGGCATCCAGCATTTGCTTACAGTAGATCTGTGGGGTTTGGATGTGCAGCTTCTTAGCTACCACACCATGGGTAAATGAACGAGCTATAGGGAAAATAAAGCCTTTTGTCCCTTATGCAGATCTTCTCTTACACACGTGGAAAAATCCTCATTTTTGTCTTCGGGGTGCCTCAATGCACATTCACCTTCCCAGGATGCAGAAGCTTCTAAGGTTTGTGGTGCTGCATTAAACTGCACTGACAGGTTACCGAGAAACTCAGGATTCTATCCAAGAAAACACTTCTGGCTTTAAATGACAGATGTAGGAGCATAGCTCAGACTCCATGTAGTTCTGAATACTACCTACAGACACAGCTCAAAAAATCTCTGCTTAGGTCCTGTTGAAGTGAGTTGTTAAATTTTGGTTCTCGCTGTCAAATGCAGAGGTTCCATGAAGAACCGGTATCTGAAATCAAGGATTGTTTCCCTGTAACCAGGGTCATATTTGCCCCATATTCGGTGCAATATTACTGGCGCATAAAATGGTGGAAATAAAAGCTGCTTGCTTAATTTTAGTATAAAATATTTTGTGCTATAGAAAAAAAAAACCCACTACTGAGTGGGCTGCATCAAAAGACACAGAGGCTTGAATCCATCCCATTAGACTTTAGGCTTTTAGTTGAGATATATTTATTGGAAGTTTAGTAATCCTAAACACTGTCAGTGGAGGAAGAGGAGAAATTCAGCCCATGTCAGTTTTGAATGATAAAAAGATTTGGGTTAATATTCAGAGAACTTACACTCGTAAAGACTTGTATCTGAAAGACTCGTATCTGAAATGCTGGCCACCTCAAACTGCTAGGGATAATGCTGTTTTGTATCAGTGATCCTTTCAAAAACGTGCACTTTCACATAAAACATTTAGGCAATTCACTTTCCTGGATCCCTGTGGAAGGCCATTTTTTTCCTCCGGCGATCCAGAACTACTTTGTGCCCTGAGTTCACCGCGTGGCCGGGGCAGCAGTGCCCCTCGTCCGCGCCCGGCGGGCGGTGGAGGTACCCTGGGTACTCCTCACCCTTTACCACTGTGCAGCTTCTTGGTTTTGGTGAAGGCAGCCAGTCCTGCTGGGCTTGCCTTTCCCTCTTCTTCTTCCGACTTTGGGTGTCTGAAATCCACAGGCAGCAATAGCCAGGCAGAAAAAAATCAGAGGCAGGGAAGATCCTTACAGTACCCCTCTGACAAAGTTGGGTCTTAAGGCACAAAACAATGATTTATAGTGCAAAATAAAAATATTTATTGCAAAAAATAAATTCATTGTAGAACAAAAGCAATCCTCCATGGATATATGAACACAAAATGTTTGTTTGCAGTTTTGAACGGGGAGAAAGAGGAGGTTTGTTCTTTTCCAAACGACCACCAGCCCCTGCCTTCTTTTCACGACTACTCCCACATACGCAGCCGCTAGGTAAACAGCCCAGGACCACATTTTTCCAACATCCCTAGCACAGTATTCCACTTGACCTGGCATAACGTTGTCCTTGAGAAAGACGGTAGCAAATTCACATCTTTTTCTGAAGCCAAGCTTATGCTTTGCATACCGATTTCTAAAATTCACTTCCAAAGTTTATCCTCTGCTTCGGTTTCTGACTCTTGTCAATACTGTACCTATGAACACAACTAAGTGCAGTTCCCAATATTTGCTTTCTGAGCTTTGCAGACTTTGGTGGTGTTTGATCAACTGACTCTGGGACAAGAAAGTTAATGTCATTTATAGCGGTTATCTTATCTGGGCTTACACAAGTTTATATAGACATTATCTGTACCATCTTCGTCCTCACCTGAATGATACGTTGTGTTCACCACCTCCATAATTTTGCATTGCAATGGATAATCACCTTTTAGAAAAAGATATTGATCTGTCTTTACTACCTTTTAGCTACTGGTTATTTCCTAATTGTTCTCCATATGCAGAAGACTTAGGTATTTCAGACTGCTTAACTTATATAGATGTGTAAGGAAGTTCCTGTTAAAAGAGTATGCAGTAACGAATGACGGTATCTACATACGAGGATCAATGATAGTTTCATCCTGCAAGAAGCGTGGACTTTTTAAATTTAAGTTGCTCGCTCTCCTGTCTATTCCTATAATTCCTAGATATATAGTATACTGTATATAAGAAATATTCCGTATACTTAGGTACAGATATGGCAAGTGAAATGCAGTTAACAACCCAAAGTTTCAGAAAGACCTCAGAAAGCCGGACTTTTGCAGCTTGCTGACAGTCTCAAGATGATGTGGTAATCGAGTGCCTTTGTGGAAGGATTTGTTCTGAAGCTACGCAGTTTGTCTGGTTAGTATTCCCAAGAGGTTTTCAAAGCCCTCCTTGGAGAGCCAGCTATTTTGTAGATTAGGAGGAATGAATATAAAATATGGAGTTTCCTGGTTTTATCTGTCTTTTCACTATGCCATTTGGATTGACTTAAATTGTTAAGGAATTAATAAGACTGTTTATTTTTTAATGTGGGAAGGTTATGCTTTTCTCGGTCAAAAATAAAGTAGATTTCCTTTCTCTGAGTCATTTATGTCCTTGCTAATTTAAAAAGTCAGTGAAGGTTCAGTTCATTTAACAAACTTGCTCAAGTACATGCATGAAAGGATCATTCATATTTTAAAATTGAATTAAAGCACTGTCTTTTACTGAATACAGAAATGATAAGCAGAACCAAGTTTTGCACAATACCTAAAAATATTTGAAAAAACAGTTAACTAGTTTACAAGTCTTATGCCCCGAAGTTGGTATAAGATTTGAGACTGTGACAGCATTTCGTACTAGTAATTTTTTAATGCATATCCACCTACAAATTTGGCTATCACTGGAAGTAAGAAAAAAGAGGAAGGAAAGGAGTAGGAAGGAAATGGCATCTAAAAATTAGATTCCAAGTTCAAAAAACCACAACTTTAAAGAAAGTTTCCAGTCAGAAAGAAACTATGAAGCTCCATGCCCTTTGTTATGAATTGCTCTCAAAAATAGACAAGCTCTCTAAGAGCTTTTAGGACATACAAGCACTTTTTCAGCTCCTTGAAGGTTATCTGCCCCCTTCCTCCCCAAACAGCCCTCCAACACACGGCTACATGAATCAGTCTATAAATCTCGTTACATCCGTTACATAGATCCGTTACATCTCTATACATCTCGTTACATAGACTGCCACAGGTACAGACACAGTCCTCTATCCCTGAAACTAGTTGCTTACTCCTTGCTGTGATTTGGCACAATATTTATTTAGGCAGAAATCTGCTCTGTTACTTTCTCAAATAATTTTGCCGAACAGTAGCAAGAAAATCAGGATTATGTTTTTAGTCATCCAGACGATGGCAGTATTTTCACAATTTAGTTATGCAGCAGGAGAATATTATTGAAAACAAATATTTCCTGGCTAATGGCATATTATAAAAAAAGCTCAGGGGCTTTGTCTTTCTTCTTCTCTAATCTTCCATTATTCTTGTATTATCCCTTCCTTTCCTTCTACTACCTCACTTAACAAAAAGAGCTTTCCTGAAGATCTTAGTAATACTCCCTGAGTTACTCTGAAGTGCTTACTGCAGCGTCTTTCAGCCAGTCTCACCTCACTGACGTCACTTTGCAAAAAAAAAATAATATTTCAGAGCAAATAATGCCTAGCGGGGCACAGATGCACGGGAAAAGGGAAGGTGACGGGACTGTCCTACCAGCCTCCAGCCATCACGCTGCCGCTGGAGAAGCTCAGCAGGTGCAGAAGGAGGAAGGATGTCTGCGGCATGGGCAGTCCTGCCCCGCAGCACTGAAGCCAACGGGCCAGATGCAAAACCAGAGAGCCGAGGTACTTGGAATAGCCTCCGTCCTCTGCCGAGGGCCGTCTCTGGGACGTGGGACCATGGACCAGCCATGGGAGGAAGACCCTCGGCTGATCCCTCCCCACCTTGCTCGGGAGCTGCATTTAAGGAGAGGGCTCATCCCCTTGCTCTTGCTGCACGTGCCACGGACCTTTGCTCCAACCGCGGTTCTGCCGCTGCCTCGACCTGCCCCATCCCTAGGGATTGGGATGGGATCCCCAGCCCCATCAGCAGCCCTTCCCCGCTCTCCTGGCTGGGCGCGGGGGGACGGAGCCCCTCGTAACCTGCCAGCCCCCAGCTCCCCCCGCTGGTGGGGCTGCTGCCGCCCCCCAACATCTGCTGGCATGAAAAGCAAAGTCGTTAAGGAAAATGACCACCCCGTGGGTCAATGCCTTTCTTGACGGGATGAAGAAGCGCAGGCTGGGCTGGCCTCCGAGTCCAAGCGAGTTCCTTTAAGAGCTTTTGCAGGTATTGGGGAAGAGAGGGGAAAGGAGGAGATGAAAGCCTGAAACCTCATTAGTAGCCAGGCTACAGGCTGACTTGATACCAGGGCAAATTCAGTTAAAGATAACGGAGCCATAAAATGCGTGGCCTATTCAGCTGCTGCGATAACGATAGGTTCCTCTGTTTCAGATCAGTGCCCTTCACAAGAGCTGGGAGCACCTGGATAGTCTCGTGTGTGAGAGGCAACAGGCCCTGTGCACGAAGTTCAAAACTAAATCCAGCCGTCTATAGTGATTATTGTCTCCCGTCATGCTACTCCATTGCTAATTTATCGACGTTAATTGAAGCAGTAGAATGATAATCCATAGCATGAGATGAATATATACACTTGCATAATACAGTTTTACTATCGCATGGTGGCAACTCAGCCTTCGCTACAGGAGAGCAGCTTTCCTTGCAGCGTGGTGACCCTCTATTACAAGTTTCCTTTCCCCGAAGCCCACGGAACCAGCTGTTGCCATAGGCAGAATGTTTGACTAATAGTGGCCCAGCATTTCCCCTACCCCTGCGCCTGAGCTGTGGCTCTGCTACGGGCTAAAGCAGCTCAAGTCACGTTTCCCACCCACCTGCTACGCGTCGTGCATGTCTCTGCCTTGTTTAATGTCCTCATGGATCCGCTCCTGCGTAGCGGCCCATTCCCCACCAGTTACATCAGAGCTAAATCTGCTTTTTTTCTGGTACCGTGACGGCAGGCTAAAAATTCATTAGGTACCCTTATTCCCTGAGTTGACTACACTTTTCGTACATGTTTCTCTAATCTAATGGTAATCCATAGATCCTGGATGCAAACTTAACACTCGCATTAAACCCTCCACAAATACAAACAATGAGTTGCAAGCACTTTAGATTAATTTAAACCAACGTTTATCCACAATCAACATTATCAAAGTTGCAACGAATCCTATTTAAATGAGGATACTGATTGTTATCTACTTGCCCTAGACAAAAACCTACCCTAAATTAAGTTGTTTCTGTTTTCTTTTTTGCTTTATCTTAATGATGTCATGGAGAATGTATCTTGCTGTTGTTCATTATTGTGAGTCTCGCATTATTATGGTATGGTCACGTCTTGTACTCTTCCATAGTAAGTGCTGCTACTTTCTTTTTAGCGGGCTGGAGGTGAGGCTTGCTGGCAGCAGGCAGTATCGCACAGGGTGGGACAGGAGCTCTGCCAGGGCTTGGGATGGCTTTTACA
The DNA here is from genome assembly GCA_026212715.1 of Elanus axillaris. Taxonomy (NCBI): domain Eukaryota; kingdom Metazoa; phylum Chordata; class Aves; order Accipitriformes; family Accipitridae; genus Elanus; species Elanus axillaris. The sequence goes on from JANZLQ010000029.1 coordinate 18,345,075, forward strand.
GAATTTGAGCTTGTTTTCTTTTAACACAGACTTTAAATCAAAAAGAAATATCAATTTGTTCAGCTATAAACCACTCCAGTTAGCAATTAATACCCAAAACGAAATTGATTTTCAGGTGAGGATATTCTATTTAGAGCTGATTTGTCACCTAAGCAATGACATGTTACAAACTAATGACAGAGTTGGTCACTGAATGACGGCCTGACCACTTTTGGAGGAATTTTGGAGGAATCCCAGCCATACCACGACAGGAGTGCAGAAATGCCAGTCACATTTCTCCAAAAAAAGCCAAACAAGGGGGATTTCTGGAGGAACCAAGAAGAAAAAAGATGAGGCAAGCAGAAGCCCTGGCTATTTCCCAGTGACAGCCCGACTCCTCCTCTTCGCCTTTGCTTCTTCTATGGGGCATGGGCTCGGGGAAGAGGGCTGGCTGCGGCCGTGGGGAGCCCACGCAGAGCCCCGGCATGGCTCTCCCCATGCTCCAGGCTGCTGGAATGGGGTGTCCGGGCATCTGGAAGAGGTGGAAATCCCAGCCGTGCCAAAATCGACTGCAGTTTTTCCCTTAAGGGGAGAGATATTAAAAAAAAAGTAAGGAATTACCTTCTTTTCCACCACCTGCTTCTTTCTTTTCATTTTCCAAATAAAAAAAACCCAATATTAAGATAACATTTCTTCATTCACAGCCATCTCTAGCACATTCTGTTTTAAAACGATGCTGAAAGACACACATACCACGGACATTTACGTGCCTGAGATACACATGGCCTTTGCTGCCCTGACTGTTGTTCAGCTGAGAATTCATTCCATTTCACGTCCTAGACAGGACCATTGACATCTAGGCAGGTAAAAGTGTGCCAGAAGGACATGATGATTTGGGGATCTGTGTTTGACCTCTACCAGGACATAATCGGAGGACTATTTTAAAGATTCTCGCTCAGAAGAATAAGAGGAGATACTCCAAGAAGCAAGGGAGATATATGACATAGACTCAGGTTTAATGAGCGTTTACAGCTGACCTTACACAATGAAGTACATGGAATTTTAATCACTTACACACCCAAAGACCCGCTTGCAGGTTTTTCCACATGTGATATTTACAGTGCTCATAACTATGTTGCTGAGTAACGTTAGGTTTCTGTGCCAGAATCAACAACAGACTTCTTTTTCATCTGCTGCCAACTAAATGCTTAGCAACTGATAGAAGAGTTTATCATCCATAAATAATGATGTGATGTATATAAGAATTTGTTAACTATCAGTCAGTATTTTTTTCATTTACAGATTGTGGACATGTTCTTTATCTCTGGGGTGATCTTTAGTTAATACTGCTGTTTTCTCTTTCATCTATTTCCAAAATAAAGATTACTACAAACAAGCTTATGGTACTTCTACGAGATATATGGCCATGAAAATTAGTGTTGCAACATCATCTTCTTGTCTTGTTCCTGAATTTAGAGTTCTAAGTTATTTAAAAACATAAAAACATCATTGTGGTTATATGCACTTGACTAGAAGAATAGAAACTTCTGAGATTTGCCAGTTTTCAAGTATGCAATAAAACAGATGTGCTTATTACAAATCACTTTAAACGAAATTGTCAGCAAAGGAATGACTGGGAATGGAAACAGAAATACATGCAGTGGACTTCCCAGTTTTTAAATCTATCAGGCAGTATTGTGGAGAAGTGTACGATGGTGTCACCAATCAGTTTACTGAGATTCTGATTCTTATCCTTACCCATGCTACCCATTTTCTTCAAGTACAGAGACATCGTGGCATAAATACCTGTCAGACGAACGCTGAAGTTTGTGGATGAAACTTGTACCATGGCTGTGAGCCTTAGACACACATTGTATTTTGGAAATGCAATTAAGACTTGCGAGATCAGAACAAACAAGTTTTCCATTGTTTGGCTTCATATTTTCACGGCTGTATGTGCCCCTTTTTCAAAGTTGAAATGTAAACTAGCTCCTTGCCCGAGTGTGGAGTTTCTCTATACAGAGTCTGTAGTTCTTACCACATATATAATAAAAAAGTCTGAGATTGCAATCACAAGCATATGACTTAGTTTTATACTATTTCCTGGAGCATGTTGCAGAGGGAAAAAGGTGGAGGTCTGTTTGAACCCAGTGACTGGAACGGCTTCACAGAATGAGCAACACAGACCTCCTGTATTTCGTCTGCTGCTTCTGCACGCAGGTGTTCCAACACAAAATCTTCATGCCATTGATGTGTGACCGCCCAGTGCTGCTTTCAGAAGTGTCGTGATTTAACCCCAGCTGGCAACGAAGCCCCACGCAGCCGCTCGCTCGCTCCCCTCCAGTGGGATGGGGGAGAGGATCAGAAGAGTAAAAGTGAGAAAACTTGTGGGTTGAGATAAAGACAGTTTAGCAGGTAAAGCAAAAGCCGCGCACACCAGCAAAGCAAACCAAGGAATCCATCCCCA